>JAQNBH010000001.1:21483832-21805393 GCA_028752905.1 Cladorhizidae sp. MBARI D1340-BT2
CCCAAATGAAGGCCAACAGCAATACTGATAGTTGCGTCGTCCATCCTCAAACCCAAGTTGGAGATTGGGGGTGCACGAAGCCATGCTCCAGATTCTCTAGCAGAGACAGCCAAAAGCCTAGCTCTTGTCAGGCTATCTGAGGCATTGCTTAGCAAGGACTCCACGTCTTTGGAAACTTGATAGGCATCCCACGACTTCTGGAGGCATGCTGCTGAACCAAGAGGTGTAGGAAAATCATGATCTTTTGACCACAGCAATAAAGCCTCTTCACGATTTTGGAGTGGGAGAGACTGCAGGTGTGTAGGGAGGATACGTTGGACCAGGTCGCAACAGGCAGCAGCCGAGGCCATGAAGGCTGATGGGGCAATCTGCACAGCACGCCTAATACCAAGACCACCTACTCTGATTGGAAGACTGGCTTGTTATTATTATTATTATTATTATTATTATTATTATTATTATTATTATTATTATTATTATTATTATTATTATTATTATTATTATTATTATTATTATTATTATTATTATTATTATTATTATGTATTATTATTATTATTATTATTATTATTATTATTATTATTATTATTATTATTATTATTATTATTATTATTATTATTATTATTATTATTATTATTATTATTATTATTATTATTATTATTATTATTATTATTATTATTATTATTATTATTATTATTATTATTATTATTATTATTATTATTACATATATTATTATTATTATTATTATTATTATTATTATTATTATTATTATTATTATTATTATTATTATTATTATTATTATTATTATTATTATTATTATTATTATTATTATTATTATTATTATTATTATTATTATTATTATTATTATTACTACTACTACTACTACTACTACTACTACTACTACTACTACTACTACTGCTGCTGCTACTACTGCTGCTACTACTATTACTACTACTACCACTACTACTACTACTACTACTACTACTACTACAATTATTATTATTATTATTATTATTATTATTATTATTATTATTATTATTATTATTATTATTATTATTATTATTATTATTATTATTATTATTATTATTATTATTATTATTATTATTATTATTATTATTATTATTATTATTATTATTATTATTATTATTATTATTATTATTATTATTATTATTATTATTATTATTATTATTATTATTATTATTATTATTATTATTATTATTATTATTATTATTATTATTATTATTATTATTATTATTATTATTATTATTATTATTATTATTATTGTTATATATATTATGCTCTTGATTAGTTTGCACAAAGCTGGTATGTACTATGTTCCTGGCCACCATATATAGTGGGATAGCGGTAGTAAATTATTCAGAAAAATTATGGTGGTAGTTCAGGCTTGAAAGTAGTCACCCGGCAGCCTTTCAATTGAACCACTCACACTTTGGTGCTAGGCTGATGTGCATTGCCACCTCACTAGCATTTCTTTTGTCTTCTTGCCTGGTCTAAGATTGCGGCTTCCCACAAAATGATATCCATTTGAATCTACCCCATGGAAGTTCAGCAATTGAAGATTTCTCTTTCACACATTTTTAACAGGCATCTCGAACTCTGGTCTCCAGTCTTCTATTACTCTTCCCTATGTAATCTTCCCCACAGCTACAAGGGATGTGGCACACAAAATATGAGTGCATACTAGATGGTAATTCATCCTTCACCCTGCTCAGTTGTGCCCTCAGTCTTACAGATCTGAAATTGACTCTGATGTTGAAGAGTGACATAGAGTAAAAAACAGGAGATGCTTAGTTAGACGGGCCTGGTTGCACTGTGCAAATGAGAATGGGCTGCATGGTTTAACAGAATAAGTCTGCCTGAAATGGGACAAACAACATACAAAGACCTTAATTAACCATTACCAGATGAGGGACCAAATTATAAAACTCGATGGTAGGAAGATGAACGTTTGAAAAACAAGGTACATGGACGACACTATTTTACTCGTGTGCTTTTTTTAAAATAAATCGACAAAACACTAACAATTATCTCCCACATAGAGCCACATACAAAAAAATTAATAATGGAAAAAATAGCTGCACAGGCAGTTGAGAGCAGGCTGTGTATGGCTCAGGGGAAAGGATTATGTATCTAGTTGCTTGGTTCATTAACGGGCTCTAGTTTTTGGGTTTTTTTTCACTCGCCACTCAATGACTATATAGCATTCATTAATAGTTACATATACAATATTTATGTATCTATTTTATTTATTATCATCGTCAAAAACTCCTCTCAGATACAAACTTTCACATGACACATTTCCGTTTTAAAATTTCCCATGTTGCAGGCCATCGGGTTATTTAAAAATCACACATTTCAAAATCTGTAAGGAAGATACTACAAATACACACAATTCTATGCTTCTTTGCATACTACAATCAAAAGTATTTCTACATGTTTACATGAAGAATATAACCATGCATATTAGGCCTTCAGCTATGCTAAGTCAGGACAAGTATTTCAAGCTAAAATAATAGAAATCAATGGGCTAGATGCCAATATTGTCCACACAGTCCACTTACTTCATTATAGACACTTTCACAAGGATACTTTCATTTTCATTTCAGGTTGTGAATTTGTTTTCTACTTCCTTTCATTGGCTTGATTCTGATGTTGGCCACACAATCCACTCCCATCAGTCCTCTACTAAAGGATACTATAATGTACAAGTTATGTATAGCAGGTATGCATGTACAAGTGGCATTCACACTTTATACCATGTAGTACACTGCAATGTTGATAAATACATATGAAAGGATGCCTTGCAAGAGTAATGCTGATCAAGATAAAATTAAAAGAACGTAATCCATTGAATATTATATACCCATGGTTTCACAGAGAGCATGCTCTGTGGAAGCTTTTCAGATGCCTCTAGCTGTTTTTGCGTGTTTGGCTAAATAATTCCCCTCATGCATTTCTGATGTTTGTACATAGTGGGCACCTACAGATGCAAGGCAAACATGTTGCAAATATAACTTGCATAAAATAAATGTATTCATCAAATTTTTACTACCAAAATTATCCAGTGCACTGCAAACAGAAAAACAAAGGTTGTCAATCGGGTCTACCTGAGCCAAAGTATAAAGAAGTGATCAGGATGATTACTCATAAACTTACTCTTGTGACAAAATTTAGCAGCAGAGGTCCTAAACAAAACTTGATGACCACTTGTTTCACATATATGTGAATAAATATGAAAAGCTTTTCTAGAAGGCTGTTTGACTTTACAAAGCAACTAATAGCAACTAAACAAAATATGTTTTATTTAGAACAAAAAATATAATAGATATAATTATATACAAACCTTATGGGACTCAATCCTGCTTGGATGAATGAAATTTCTTTATATGTAAAGCAGTTCTTACATAAACATGTGATTGTGGTCAAGAAATGAGTACAGTGTCAGCTACTCTAAGTTTGCATATCTCTTTAACACAACAATGAATGTGGAGAATAACTATAGAAATATTTAGCTATGCAATGACACAGATAAGGTTTGCACCTATACTGTGTATTTAGGTGAGTGATGATGTTTTAGTGTTAATAACATGCATGTTAACTGATTGTTGCAAGGTAAGGTCCTACTATAGTATAATGAACTAGTAGTAAGCTTGTAGTAACTAGAGGAAGTGACTGAATTCTGACACTGATTGGTGTACAATTCTTGGCTACATCTCATATGGTAATATAAACATTACAACATGATGACATGAATAATTTGCATATCCATACTGTATTAGACCTACGGCTAGACTAAGATTTCAAGCTAAAATAATAGAACAACCGTTCAATGGGCTAGATACCAATGTTGGCCACACAATGCGCTTTACCTGATTATAGACCCTTTCAGAAATATAATTTCAGTTTTATTGGCTCAACTCCGATGTTGGCACACAATCCACTCCCATAATATATACACGAGTCTGACGGATACAATAACTAACAAGATATAGCATTGGTGCAAGTATCATTCATACTTAATACTATGTATGTAGTACACTGCAATGTTGACATACACATGTGAAAGGACACTCTGGTCAAATTGCAAGAATAATGCTGATCAAGCTAAATATAAAGGGCCATTGAATATTATAAATCCATTGTGTCACAGAGAACTTGCTCAATAGAAGCTATTCAAGTGCCTCTAGCTACTACTTAAGCTGTGCATATTGCAGGACATGACGAAAAAATCATCTCCCATTGCTGATGTCTGACCATAGTGGTTACCTACAGATGCAAGGCACCATGTTGCTTTTGTAAGGAGCATTTGTCTGGCTGAAGCCTTTCATCAAACTATGGCCACAGAATGTGCAGTGCACAACCTGAAGATAACAATGCAGATGGCTATGTAGTTTCTGGTTCAGAGGCTGCATTCACTGCTAGTGTTAAAGGTCAAGTCAAGCAGGATATCCTCGATGCTACACTCTTTACCCAGATGGCTAGCGATCAGCTACATAATCGTGGAGAAGAAATTATAGAATGGTACAAGATCTACAACTGTATTCTTGGAAATTTAGGATTCGTCATTGAGGATGTTCAATTCCAGGGTTGTCATTTGAACCTGTGTTGGAGATTATTGCAGCAATTGCTACTGGAGAGGAGACAGCAATACTAGCAACAACGCTGAATGTACTGTGTATCAAGGCCCAACAAGATAATAGGATCATTGTGTTTGTTATGCATAGTCTACGAAATGACCTCGGTAATTTCCAAGTAAGTACCTGCAAATAAGCTCCAGATGGTGAAGTGTCAATCTCAATGAGAGTTTCCAACTTCAGGACAACCCAACAGCAAGTCAATTTCTTGTTTTTTGGCTGGGAATCATCAGATATTGAGTTTCAGAGTGCAGCTGTTTTTAATGCCCATGTCTATGACAGAGTAAGATCTGCAATCGGTTACAAGCTTGGATCTCACACAGTCCACATAGTGAGTGCAATTCAGATTTGAGTGTAGACTATCATTCAACCCCTATAATTATAGTATTAGTTTATGTGTGATGAACAAAAGAAACTGCATGATTATTCAATTTTTTAATTCATTATTACAATGACGTTATTACAACAACAAAAAAATTCTAAGTAGAAATCAACATCCAACACAATGGTATAGGAATGCTCTATTAATCCAGTTACCAAACTAGTGCTATTTATATACCTAGTTTCATCATCTATTGATGTCTACTGAAGCCCCATACCTTGAACTTCTTTACGGCACCTTATCGTTTTTGTCAATTTAGAATTTGAGGGTTTAACCCTTTACTTCAGTCACCATTGAAAAATCGCACTTTAAATAACCATATTTCAATAATATTTATCTATCTACCTGCTTCACTTTTCTTGTTTCTAGCATTGCTTTCTTTCTGTTTATGCATTACCTAATGCATTGATTGCATCATAGAACCTTTAAATAGGACAGAATAATTATTGTAATTTTTTGTGCCACGCCTTAGTAAAAAGAGGAAACTATCGTATAAAATAGCAACATTTCAATTCAATATATTTTCAATATTTTTTTATCTTTACAACTAAATTTCATATCATTTGAAAGCTAATTCAATGTTGGTTATGATAGTATCAGAATGATACATGTGAGGCTAGTTGTTCTCGAGATAAATATTAAAAAGTTTGAAAAACATAAAATATTGTGCTCTAGTAATTATTTTTAAAAATAATTCAATTATATACTAAATTGCAATGGATAAGGTGATTCTGCTATCTTTGCTGATTCAGATGATATAAAAAGTTTAACCATTGAGTATAGCAGTAGCCAGCAACCATGCCTACAAAAACGGGACTCATTTTTACAACATTTTATTACTGAAGCATAGGGTTAAACCTCTTGATGGTTGCATAAATACATTAAAGTGGGTATGTACTATGGCTCTGGCACAATATACAGTGGAATAGCATTGTTGCTGTTGTAAATGGTAGACTACAAACTGACCGCAAAAAGACATTGATTTCAATAATGATCAATACCTATACACATGCTTATAGTTCTCAATATACATCCACCAAACCTTTTTTAACTGTTTCAAGACTACACAACATTCAACCCTATTACCGCTGATACATATAAATAATAAAAACTATTCCAAGATTTATGCCATCAAGTAGGTTTAACAGCATTTCGACCCAACTACTTTGGTCCTCATCCACAGCTGATTAAAATTAATATTCCATTTGTATTTTGACTTACCCACTCTGACCAAACTTCTATGCTCTACTAAGAGGGACACCCACACTCCATTTCTGGAGTTCATTCAAGCTAGTGTGGCATTAAGTGTCTTCTAAACACATTTGCCCACAAACATATCCCCACAGACATATATAACTATCTATTTACTCACTTTTATCAGATTTAGTTGTTTTTTTGGTCAAAGCAATTCCTCCCTCTTTAAGTTTCTCAAACAACTGCAGTATTTTTCTAAAATATTAGGGCTAGAACCAGTCTCATTAGCAAACACTGAGCTATCATAGTTTATCAGTAATTATCCTCTACACTTCCTTCCACTTAATGCATTATTTCTTTTCTTGTATCTAGCTATGACCACAGCTCCATTTTTATCGCCGTACCCTACCTCTCATCTCTGACTTTCCTGTCTCCCAACCATCTTATTGAGTCTGGTTATTTGATAGACTTGACTTATGTCAAGCTAATGGAGGGGAGGTTTGTAGAATCCCTTAAAATCTTCCCAGAGAGTCACCGAGTATCACCAAATACTTTTTTCTGGGCCCCTATGAAATGTTTCTGATTCTAGTCACACACAGGTGCCAGAAGCGTGGTGTGTGTGTGTGAACATGTTCTAATCGCTAACACTTACAACACAATCATTAATTGTTAGGGTTGGGTTGGTGGCTCGGGCCAGAAGCCAGAGGGATACCACCCCTCCCTGCACGGCCTAGGATTTGGTCCAGGGAGCAGGTTGGGTTTGGGGCTTGAGACCAAAAACAGATCATTGGAGTTGATGGATGCTGACAGGTTGGGCTGGGGACTTTGGTCTGAAGCCAGATCATTGGGGTTGGTGGACTTTAGTCTGAAGCCAGATCATTGGGGTTGGTACTCTGGTCTGAAGCCAGATCATTGGGGTTGGTGGACTTTAGTCTGAAGTCAGATCATTGGGGTTGGTACTCTGGTCTGAAGCCAGATCATTGGGGTTGGTATGGGGGCTTGGGTCTGAAGCCAGATCATTGGGGTTGATGGAAGCTGGCAGGTTGGGCTGGGAAATTTGGGGTTGATGGAAGCTGGCATGGGCTGGGGACTTTGGTCTGAAGCCAGATGATTGGAGTTGGTGGATCTGAAGCCAGATCATTAGGGTTGGTACTCTGGTCTGAAGCCAGATCATTGGGGTTGGTGGACTTTAGTCTGAAGCCAGATCATTGGGGTTGGTACTTTGTTCTGAAGCCAGATCATTGGGGTTGGTCTGGGGGCTTGGGTCTGAAGCCAGATCATTGGGGTTGATGGAAGCGGGCTGGGAACTTAGTACTGAAGGGGGTTGATGGAAGCTGGCATGGGCTGGGGACTTTGGTCTGAAGCCAGATCATTGGGGTTGGTGGACTTTGGTCTGAAGCCAGATTATTGGGGTTGGGCTGGGGGTTGGGCTGGGGGCTTGGATCCGAAGCCAGATCATTGGGGTTGGGCTGCAAACTTGGGTCTGAAGCCGGAGGGGTATTAGGGAACCATGGTCTGGGATTTGGTCTGGGGACCAATCTTCTAGAGTGTGAGCATATGCATGGATGCCAGCTGTGAGTCGTTCTCATGGAGGAAACTGTCAGCAGCATTAGATCTAGGTCTAGGGGTTGAGTACCCATCTGGGAGGGAGAAGCTGCCTATACTGTAGTTATTTGTCTGTGCGTGTGGCAACTCATTGTTCGTAGTGGTGTGCTCGAGGCCGAGCAGAAGACGATTCTGTTCTTCCTTCCAAGAGTAATGGTGTGGAAGTGGAGCGATGGGAGGGGCCACTCGTGGGGGTGAGGCCTTCCTTGTGGTCCTGGGTTGGAGCCATGATCCTCTGGAGATCCTGGCTCCTCAAGAAGAGGCAGTTTAATGCTGTGTGGTGGATGCACATGGTAGAAGACTTATCGGTTGGTACCTTCAAATAGTTCTTGATAGAGTTTTGATGAGATGGATAATTCTTAATACAACAAAGCTTTCGATACTATATCTTCATCAGTGCTAATAATGAGAGGCTCCATGCATGTGTGTGAATATAAAGAGTGTGAGCATGTGTTTGCACTTTTGTGATTGGGCCATGGTGAATGGTGTGAGAGTTGATATAGTGAGTGGGTCGTACAGGTTTTGGTTGGGCTAGCAGAGAAGAAAAAACTGAGTAACAGAGGGAAAAACCTTTTTGGTGAAAAAACTCGGATCTCAGAAAAAAGAAGAGAAAATTAGCCCTCTCTTCAAAGAGGACGGGAACTCAAACCAAGGATCGGTGATGAGGAAGGCCTCTCCCCCACAAGCAGCCCCTCCTATCACTCCACACCCACACAACCAATCTCATTTGCCGGAAGGAAGAATACGATCGTCTTCCGCTCGGCCTTGAGCATCACTATGAACAATGAGTTGCCACATGCACACACAAATAACTACAGTGTAGGCAGCTTCTCCCTCCCAGAAGGGTACTCAACCCCTAGACCTAACTGTTTCCTCCAGCTCACAGCTGGCATACTTGCACATGCCCACACTAGAAGATTGGTCCCCGAACTAAATCCCAGATCATGGTTCGCTAATACCTCCAGCTTCATAACCAAGCCGCCTCTCCCCCCCCCCCAGCCCAACCCCAATAATCTGGCTTCAGACCAAAGCGCCAAACCCAACCTGCTGGCATCAACCCCAATGATCTACTTCAAAGCACCCAGCCCAACCCACCGGCATCCATCAACTGGTCCCCTGACTAAACACTAGACCATTGCCCTGCTGGGAGGAGTGGTACCCTCTGACTTCGGGCCTGAACCTCCAGCCCAATCCTAACAGAGACAGCAATACTAGCAACAACACTGAATGCATTGCGCATCAAGGACATGATAATAGGCTCGTTGTGTTTGTTATGCATAGTCTATGAAATGACTTGGGTAATTTCCAAGTAAGTACTTGCAGACAAGCTCCAGATGGTGAGGTGTCACTCTCAATGGGAGCATCCAACTTCTGGACAACCCAATAGCAAGTCAATTTCCTGTTTTTTGGCTGGGAATCGTCACATGTTGAGTTTGAGAGTGCAGCACAAACAGCTGTTTTTAATGCCCATGTCTATGACAGAGTAAGAGTTGCAATTTGTTACAAGCTTGGAGGCCATGCACTCGATGTGGTGGCTTCAATTCAGATTAGAGTGAAGAAAATAGACTAGTATTAGTTTAATTAAAACTATAGTTCATTTTTTAATGGTTTATGTCTGTAAAACTGTATGAGAAAAAGCAACTGTATGATGATTCAATTTTAAAATTAATTATTTCAGTTATGTAATTACAAAAAGCATCATTGTAAGAAGTCAACACGCAACACGAAGGCATATGGAATGCTCTATTAATCCAGTTGCCAAACTGTTACCACTATAATATATATATATACCTAGGTTTGTCATCTATTGAGCTGTTTTGGTGTCTATTGAATCCCTAGATCTTGGACTTTAATAATTTCTTTGACAATACCTTAACCTTATTATTCTTTCAATGAACTCTCAGTTGACATAATAACATTAAAATCACCTTCCCAATAAATTTTATTCACTCGACGTTTCGACTAGATGCTCTAGTCTTCATCATTATTCCTGATGAAGACTAGAGCATCTAATCGAAACGTCGGGTGAATAAAATTTATTGAGAAGGTGATTTTAATGTTATTATGTCAGAACATCTAGTCGAAATGTCAAGTGAATCAAATTTGAAGTTGATTATTGAGTAGGTGATTTTAATCTTATTATTCTTGTCAATTTAGCGAAAATTGATGATCAAAATCGAAGCTGGTATGTACTATGTCCCTGGTACGGCCACGATATATAGTGAGATAGCATTGTTATTGATAAATAAATTATACAGAAAAATTATGGTGGTCGCATTTGAAGTTTAGGCTCTTGAAAGTAGTCACCCAGCAGCTAGGTCACTCTACTCCACAATTTCAATTGAACCACTCACACTTTGGTGCTAGGTTGATGTGCATTGCCACCTCACTAGCATTTCTTCTGTCTTCTGGCTTGGTCTAAGATTGTGGCTTCCACCCACAAAAGGATGTCCATTTCCCCATGCATGTTCAGCAATTGCTCTTTCACACATTTTTAACAGGCATCTCGAAGTTCTTTCACTCTGGTCTCCAGTCTTCTATTACTCTTCCCTTGTAGTCTTCCCCACAGCTACAAGGGCAAAACATGAGTATATAGTAACTGGAAAATTGATGATCAAAATCGAAGCTGGTATGTACTATGTCCCTGGTACGGCCACGATATATAGTGGGATAGCATTGTTATTGATAAATAAATTATACAGAAAAATTATGGTGGTCGCATTTGAAGTTTAGGCTCTTGAAAGTAGTCACCCAGCAGCCAGGTCACTCTACTCCACAATTTCAATTGAACCACTCACACTTTGGTGCTAGGCTGATGTGCATTGCCACCTCACTAGCATTTCTTCTGTCTTCTGGCTTGGTCTAAGATTGTGGCTTCCACCCACAAAAGGATGTCCATTTCCCCATGCATGTTCAGCAATTGCTCTTTCACACATTTTTAACAGGCATCTCGAAGTTCTTTCACTCTGGTCTCCAGTCTTCTATTACTCTTCCCTTGTAGTCTTCCCCACAGCTACAAGGGCAAAACATGAGTGTATAGTAACTGGTAATTCATCTTTCACTCTGCTCAGTTCTGCCCTCAGAGTTCTTACTGATCTATATGTAGTCTTCCCCACAGCTACAAGTGATGCGGCATACAAAACATGAGTGCATACTAACTGGCTGCTCAGCTGTGCCCTCAGAATTTTTACTGATCTGAATATGACTCTGATGATGAACTTCCTGAAGATCCTCCTGCATCTTCAATCATAACCTGCTACATAAAGAATTACTTACCATAGGATTATTCTTTTCTGAACCCAGATTGCCTGTTTCTGTGTACTTTCCTTTCTGTATTCAAATATGTCGACAGAGTAAGGGTTGATTGGCTCGTATATAAGCATTCTCTATAAAGCCCGTATTTAAATGATGTTCAGGCTAGAGTAGCTCCTACTTCTCCTTAACTACCACATGGCTCTATCATATAAGCATTCACCACTCCTCTTCCAGAATGAAAGAAAAGCATGTAGAAAGTGTTTTAAAGAGAAATCTGCAATTGCACAATTCATGGAACAATGGACATTGGAAGAAGCTACCATCTTAGACCAGGCCTGAAGGTGCTACTGAAGGAGATGTTTGCACATCAGCCTAGAACCAAAGTGTGATGGGTCAAGATTGTAGAATTAACTGGCTGCTTGGTGGCGAGCACAATGAATGGGAAAAAATCTGTGTATTTTATTTTATTTTTTATCATTCGTTGTTTGTTAATGAGATGTTTGTAATAATTACACTATATAGTAGTAATGAGAACTATAGCAATATCTTTCTTTGTTTTATTTCATTTATTTATTAATTGTTATTATTTTTGTTATTTATTTATTTATATTTATTTGTCTATTTGTTTATAATTTTTATTTATTTATTAACCTAAATTTTATTTATTTATTTAAATACAATATATTTAGTATTAGTATTGTTACTATTATATATATCATTGATATTATTATCATTATTGTTATTATTTGATTATGATTTGGGGAGCATAAGTGAGCCCTCATTGGCGAGTTAGATGGAAAATTTGGTATTGTTATGTATGTATGCTTGTTTGCATCTATCAATCTATCTATCTCTCTATGTGTATACCATGCATTCACCACACGTAAAAATATGAACAGATCACCCGCCATAAATAATGTGGACTTACATAATCAGGATTAGTCGTCATAGTAAAGAGTACCATAGAGTGAAAAACAGGAGATTCTTAAGTTAGACAGTCCTGGTGGCACTGTGCAAATGAGAATGGGCTGCATGGTTTAACAGAATATATAAGTCAGCCTGAAACGGGACAAACAACATACAAAGACCTTAACCCTACCTGATGAGGGATCAAATTATAAAACTCGTTGGTAGGAAGACGACGGTTTAAAAAATTAATTAAAAACAGGTGCACGGACAGCACTATTTTACTCACGTGCATTTTTTACAGGCAGGTGGGAGCAGGCTGTATGGCTGAGGGGAAAGGATTATGGATCTAATTGCTTGGTGGCTCTATATTTTTCCCCTTTTTTCCCGCTCGCCACTCAATGCTTTCATTACTAGTTACATATACTATTTTTTATCATCGTCAAAAACTCCCACAGACACAAACTTTCACATGCACACATTTCCATTTTAAAATTTACCATTCCACTTTGTTAAGGCATCAGTTTTTCAACCATCGCACATTTTAAAATTTGTAAGGAAGATACGTACAAATACGTACAATTCTATGCTTCTTTGCATACTACAATCAAAGCATTTCTACATGATAACCTGAAGAATAGGCCTTCAGCTATGCTAAGTAAAGACTAGGATTTCAAACTAAAATATTAGAATACCTTTTCAATGGGCCAGATGCCAATGTTGGCCAAACAGTCCACTTACTTCATTATAGACACTTTCAATGGATACTTTTATTTTCATTTCAGGTTGTAAATTTGTTTTCTACTTCCTTTCTTTGTCTTAATTCTGATGTTCCCCCACATTCCACTCCCATATATGTACACCAGTGCTCTATGTAAAGGATACTATAACATACAAGATATGTATAGCATTTATGCATGTACAAGTGTCATTCACACTTTATACCATGTAGTACACTGCAATGTTGATAAATACATAGGAAAGGATGCCTTGCTAATATTGCAAGAGTAATGCTGATCAAGCAAAAATTAAAATGAACATAATCTATTGAATATCATATACCCATAATTTCACAGAGAGCATGCTCAGTTGAATTTTTTTTAAGTGCCTCTAGCTACTATTTTAGCTGTGTATTTAAGTGATGTGGCAAAAGCATTATTTCCTCTCCCATTCCTGATGTCTGACCATAGTGGATACCTACAGACACAAGGCGACCATGTCGCTTTTGTAAGGAGCATTTGCCTGGCTGAGCCTAAATACAGCCTTCCATCAAACTATGGCCACAGAATGCGCCGTATGCAACCTGAAGACAATAAGGCAGATGGCTATGTAGTTGCTGGCTCAGTAGCTGCATTCACTGCTAGTGTTAAAGGTCAAGCCAAGCAGGATATCCTTGATGCTACACTCTTTGCCCAGCTGGCTAGCGATCAGCTACATAATCGTGCAGATGAAATTATAGAATGGTACAAGTTCTACAATCATATTCTTGGAAACTTGGGATTCGTCACTGAGGATGTTCAATTCCAGCGGTATCAAGCTTCACGATCATCATTTAATATGGATGAAGCTGTGCTAGAGATTATTGCAGCAATTGCTACTGGAGAGGAGACAGCAATACTAACAACAACGCTGAATGCATTGCGCATCAAGGCCCAGCATGATCATAGGCTCGTTGTGTTTGTTATGCATAGTCTACGAAATGAGTCGGGTAATTTCCAAGTAAGTACTTGCAGACAAGCTCCAGATGGTGAGGTGTCACTCTCAATGGGAGCATTCAACTTCAAGACGAACGAACAACGAGTCAATTTCCTGTTTTTTGACTGGGAATCGTCACATGTTGAGTTTGAGAGTGCAGCACAAACAGCTGTTTTTAATACTCATGTCTATGACAGAGTAAGAGTTGCAATTGGTTACAAGCTTGGAGGCCATGCACTCGACGTGGTGGCTTCAATTCATATTTGAGTGAAGACAATAGTTCATCTTCTAGTACTTGTTTATGTGTGTAAAACTATAATTCATCTTCTAGTATGTGTAAAACTGTGATGAGCAAAAGCAACTGTATGATGCTTCAATTTTAAAATCAGTGATGCAATTACAAAAAACACTTTTCATTGTAAGAAGTCAACATGCAACACAATGGCATATGGAATGCTCTATTAATCTTGTTGCCAAACTGTTACCACTATATATTATATTTAACTAGGTTTGTCATCTATGGAGCCATTTTGAATCCCTGGATCATGGACTTTAATAATATATTTGACTATACCTTATTATTCTTGTCAATTTAGAACTAATGGTTTGCATAAACCAATAAATGACTAAAATCAAAGCGGGTATATATGTATATGTCCTTGGCCACCATATATAGTAGGATAGCATTGTTATTGATAAATGTTGTAGCCAATTATACAGAAAAATTATGGTGGTCTCATTTGAAGTTCAGGCAGTAGTCACCCAGCAGCTAGGTAACTCTATTCCACAATTTCAATTGAACCACTCACACTTTGGTGCTAGGCTGATGTGCATTGCCACCTCACTAGCATTTCTTCTGTCTTCTGGCTTGGTCTAAGATTGTGGCTTCCACCCACAAAAGGATGTCCATTTCCCCATGCATGTTCAGCAATTGCTCTTTCACACATTTTTAACAGGCATCTCGAAGTTCTTTCACTCTGGTCTCCAGTCTTCTATTACTCTTCCCTTGTAGTCTTCCCCACAGCTACAAGGGCAAAACATGAGTATATAGTAACTGGTAATTCATCTACTCTGCTCAGTTCTGCCCTCAGAGTTCTTACTGATCTGAAAATGACTCTGATGTTGAACTTCCTGCAGACCCTCCTGATGTCTTCAATCTTAACCTGCTACATAAGGAATTACTACCATAGGATTATTCTTTTCTGAACCCTGATTGCCAGATTCTGCATACTTATCGTATTTATATATGTCTACGGAGGAAGGGTTGATGGGCTTGCAGGTAACCATTCCCTATAAACCCTACACAAATGATGTTCTGCTAATACTTCTCCTTCACTACTGCATGGCTCTATCATATAAACATTCATCACTCCTCTTCCAGAATTAAAGAAAATCAAGATGCACATAGAAAGTGTTTTAAAGAGAAATCTACAATTGCACAATTCATGTGACAATGGACATCCTATTTTGCTGGAAGAAGCTACCATCTTAGACCAGGCCAGAAGGCACTACTGAAGGAGATGTTTACACAGCTGCCTAGAACCAAAGTTGATGGTTCAATATTGTAGAATTAACTGGGTACTTGGTGGCCACTGTCAGAAACATAAATTTGAAACCATGACTGAAAAAAATGTGTTTTATTTTATGGTTAGCAACTAATTTTTTATTTTGTATTCATTGTTTGTTAACGAGTTGTTTGTAATAATAGTTATACTAGTACTAATGAGAACTATAGCTCTTTGTTTTATTTGATTTATTTATTAATTGTTATTATTATTTTTGTATTTATTTATTTATTTGTTTGTTTATTATTTATTTACCTAAAATTTATTTGTTTATTTAAAAACGATATATTTAGTAGTAGTATTGTTACTATTATATTACTAATATTATTATCATTATTTGGTGAGCAAAGCAAGCTGTCCCATTGGCGAGTTAGATTGTTTTTTTTCTCTCACCACTCAATGACTATATGTGATAGGATCTGATCTTATGTACAAAATTGAGTTATTGGTACCAGGTGAAAGAACAAAGCAATGCCTATATTTTGGAACTCAAATCATTACTTATTTCCAATCAGAAGAAAAGTTATGAAAGCCTGAATGCTAGAGGCTTGAAGCATTCATTTTGAGAAAAACGTGTTTTAAATTTTAAACGGTAATTTCCGTACACCTCCGTGCATGACAGTCGAGGTGTGAACTCAAGCAAATCTGAGGTGGGAGAAATAAGACTAGCAAGGCTGAGCTGATACGCTAAGGTGGAAAAGCAACACTTCTTTGCTGATAGGACAACGCGCTATTCTTGGATGAAGCTTGTGCAACAGAAAAGGTAACTTTTAGACATTTAGATTAATGGAAGTACGAGTAACAAGGATAAAAGTGAGAGAAAACAGAGTAGAGTTAGCTCTCTAATGATAACTATAACGTCAGAATAGCCATAAAGGTCTCTAATGGAGGATAGATATAGATGTCTGCTATAATAACAAAGTAAAACAATTGATTAAGGATTATATTTCTTTGTTAGGGCAGGATCTGTTGTTGTGTCTGGTTTTCTTGCAGGTTCGACACACCCTAGCACGCTTTGCTGGAGGGCCTGTGATGGCATTTTCAGGATCAGGGGTTGCTTGCCTGTTGGAAAAGGGCAAGTAATATTCCTGTCATTCTCTGGGAAGAAAGGGCTGATTTGAGCAGCCACAGCCACTAGTCATAAACTGGGTTACTAGATCTTGTTCTTGAGTGTCCTTGTCTCGAACGTCAAAATCCACTGATAAAACTGCAGACAACTGCATCATTGCTTCCTGGACCTGTTCGTCATTGGTCAGTCTCGAACGTCCTCCAGATCATCATCACTCTCTTCACTCCCTTCAGTTTCACTCTGAGGTGGCTCAAGTCTGTCAGCATCAACCACATAATTACCTACAAATAAATGCATCCATTAATTCTTTTGTCTAGTAGTGTATGTATTATGTATTATACCTGCTTGTTCGTTCTCTGAGTCACTGTCACTATCACAACCATATAGTTTGAGGTCAAATAGTCCTCAATGACTTCTAGGAGAGACTGCTGGTCTCCAGGAGAGAAATATGGACACTACTAGTTGTACCTACAATATATATACTATAATATGAACACTACTAGTTGTACCTACAGTATAATTATATACTATATGAACACTACTAGTTATACCTACAGTATATATACTATATGAACACTACTAGTTGTAGTATATATATACTAAGCAATTAATGGCTTTTGCAGCTTCCTGTGCACTTGATGAAGCCATTCCTTTGTTTGTTAACTGCGCAATAACTATAGCAGCTACATAGTAGGAAATCCCCCGTTTTGTTGGAGTTTCCCATCTTTCCGCGTACACATGGGCAGTATTTTCTCCGCATTACATTGCAACGCAGTTCCGTTACACGCTTCTTGACCACCAACCTTCTAACCCCATGCTTGCCTACAAAAAAGCAAGCAGGAGCCCTCAGACTTCACACAAAGGTAACGGAAAGGTAGTAGATGCCTGTACAAAAAAAAGAAACATAGTCAAACTATAACTTTGAGCTTATTTTGGTCATACCACAAAACCATTCTTCTTTATATAAGACCGATCCTATCACATATAGCATTTATTACTAGTTACATATACAAAATTTATGTATCTATTTTATTTATTATCATCTTCAAAAACTCCTCTCAGACCCAAACTTTCACATGCACACATTTCCGTTTTAAAATTTCCCATTCCATTTTGCTGCAGTGCATCGGGTTATTCAACCATCATACATTTCAAAATTTGTAAGGAAGACAAATACATACAATTCTATGCTTCTTTACATACTACAATCGAAGTATTTCTACATGATCACATGAAGAATATAACCGTACATATTAGGCCTTCAGCTATGCTAAGTAAGGACTAGGATTTCAAGCTAAAATAATAGAATCACTCTTCAATGGGCTAGAAGCCAATGTTGGCCACACTGTCCACTTACTTCATTATAGACACTTTCCAAAGGACACTTGCATTTTCATTTCAGGTTGTGAATTTGTTTTCTACTTCCTTTCTTTTGCTTGATTCTGATGTTGGCCCCACAATCCACACCCATATATGTACACCAGTGCTTTACGTAAAGGATACTATAACATACAAGTTATGTATATATAGCAGTTATGCCTGTACAAGTGTCATTCACACTTTATACTATATAGACTGCAATGATGATATATAAATACATAGGAATGGATGCCTTGCTAATATTGCAAGAGTAATGCTGATCAAGCTAAAATTAAAAGAACATGATCCATTGAATATTATATACCCATGGTTTCACAGAGAGCAGGTTCAGTAGCTTTTCAGGTGCCTCTAGCTACTACTTTAGTTGTTTTTGTGTGTTTGGTTAAAAAAAATCCCCCCGTGAATTTTTTATGTTTGTACATAGTGAGATGCAAGGCAAACATGTAGCAAATATAACTTGCATAAAATATATGTATTCAATCACATCCAAAATTATCCAGTGCACTGCAAACAGAAAACGAGTCTAACTGAACCAAGGTATATACTACTAAGAAGATCAGGATGATTACTACTCATAAACTTACTCTTGTGGCAAAATGTTGCAGCACAGGCCCTCAACAAAACCAGATGACCACTTGTTTCACATATATGTGAATAAATATGAAAAGCTTTTCTAGGAGGCTGCTTGACTTTAGAAAGCAATTAGTAACTAGACAAAATATTTTTTATTTAGAACAAAAATATATAATAGATATATAGCCAAACCTTATGGGACTAAATCTTGCTTGGATAAATGAAATTTCTGGATATGTGAAGAAGTTCTAACGTAAACATGATTGTGGTCAAGAAATGAGACAGCGTCAGGTACCCTAAATTTCTAACACAACAACGAATGTGGGGAATAACTATAGAAAGAAGGTTATTTAGCTGTGCAATGACACAGATAAGGTTTGCACTTATACTCTGTATTTAAGTGGCAGATGTGTTGATGTTTTAGTGCTAATGACATGCATTGCTGCAAGGTGAGGTCCTGCTACAGTATTTGTATACTAGTAGTTGGCTTGTAGTAACTAGAGGAACGGACTGAATTTTGGTGTACAATTCTTGGCTT
Source organism: Cladorhizidae sp. MBARI D1340-BT2 (assembly GCA_028752905.1). Lineage (NCBI taxonomy): Eukaryota > Metazoa > Porifera > Demospongiae > Poecilosclerida > Cladorhizidae > Cladorhizidae sp. MBARI D1340-BT2. Next base: position 21,502,647 of record JAQNBH010000001.1, read on the forward strand.
CATCTCATATCGTAATATAAACATTACAACATGATGACATGAATAATGTGCATATCAATACTGTATTAGACCTATGGCTAGACTAAGATTTCAAGCTAAAATAATAGAACAACCGTTCAATTGGCTAGATACCAATGTTGGCCACACAATGCGCTTTACCTGATTATAGACCCTTTCAGAAATATAATTTCATTTCCATTTGTGGAATTATTTTCTACTTTAGTTCATTGGCTTGATTCCGATGTTGGCCACACAATCCACTCCATAAATATACACCAGTCCCCTACATAACGGATACAATAACAAACAAGATATAGCATTGGTGCATGTATAAGTATCATTCATACTTAATACTATGTATGTAGTACACTGCAATGTTGACAAATACATGTGGAAGGATGCTCTGGTCAAACTGCAAGAGTAATGCTGATCAAGTCAAATTTAAAGTGCCATTGAATATTATAAACCCATTGTGTCACAGAGAACTTGCTCAATAGAAGCTATTGAAGTGCCTCTAGCTACTACTTAAGCTGTGCATATTGCAGGACATGACAAAAAAATCCTCTCCGTTCTGATGTCTGACCATAGTGGTTACCTACAGACGCAAGGCGACCATGTTGCTTTTGTAAGGAGCATTTGTCTGGCTGAACCTAAGTACAGCCTTTCAAGAAACTATGGCCACAGAATGCGCCGTGCGCAACCTGAAGACAACACGGCAGATGGCTATATAGTTGCTGGTTCAGTGGCTGCATTCACTGCTAGTGTTACTGGTCAAGCCAAGCAGGATATCCTCGATGCTACACTCTTTGCCCAGCTGGCTAGCGATCAGCTACATAATCGTGGAGAAGAAATTATAGAATGGTACAAGTTCTACAACCATATTCTTGGAAACTTGGGATTCGTCATTGAGAATGTTCAATTCCAGCAGTATCAAACTACAGGGGCATCATTTAAAATGGATGAAGCTGTTTTAGAGATCATTGCAGCAATTGCCACTGGAGAGGAAACAGCAATACTAACAGCAACGCTGAATGCATTGCGCATCAAGGCCCAACGTGATCATGAAATCATTCTGTTTGTTATGCATAGTAAACGAAGTGATATAAGTAATTTCCAAGTGAGTACATGCAGGCAAGCTCCAGATGGTGAGGTATCAATCTCAATGGGGGCATTCAACTTCAAGACAACCGAACAGCAAGTCAATTTCTTGTTTTTTGGCTGGGAATCATCGGATATTGAGTTTCAAAGTGCAGCACAAACAGCTGTTTTTAATAGCCATGTCTATGACAGAGTAAGATCTGCAATCGGTTACCAGCTTGGATCCCATGCAGTCCATGCGGTGACTGCAATTCGGATTTGAGTGTCGACTATCATTCAACTCCTAGTATTAGTTTTTCTGTGATGAACAAAAGAAACTGCAGAATTATTCAATTTTTAAATTATTATTATTTCAATGATGTTATTACAGCAAAAAAATTCTAAGTAGATATCTCATGCAACACAATGGCATAGGAATGCTCTATTAATCCAGTTACCAAATTAGTGCTATATACCTAGTTATCATCTATTGATGTCTACTGAAGCCCCATTGCCTTGGCCTTTTTACGACACCTTATCATTGTTGTCAATTTAGAATTTTAGGGAGTTAACCGTCTTGATCGGTTGCATAAATAAAATTAAAGTGGGTATGTAATATGGCTCTAGCACAATATACAGTGGAATAGCATTGTTGCTGTTGTAAATGGTAGACTACAAACTGACCACAAAAAGACATTGATTTCAATAATGATCAATACCTATACACATGCTGAATATAGGTTTATAGCATCCATCAAACCTTTTTTATTATTATTTAACCGTTTCAAGACTACACAACATCAACCTGGTCCATATAATTGAGATTTTGTTTAACTGCAACAATAAAAAAACTATTCCAAGATTTATGCCATCAAGTAGGTTTAATACCAGCATTTCAACCCAACTACTTTGGTCCTCATCACAGCTGATCTTCCATTTGTATTTTGACTTAAAACCATTCTGACCAAACTGCTATTAATGTCTATGCTCTACTAACTAAGAGGGACACCCACACCCCATTGCTGGAGTGCATTCAAGCTGGTGTGGCATTAAGTGTCTTCTAAACACATTTGCCCACAAACATATCCACACACATCTATTTACTCACTCTTAAAAATTTGTTTTTTGGGTCAAAGCAATTCCTCCCTCTTTAAGTTTCTCAAACAACTGCAGTATTTTTCTAAAAGATTAGGGCTAGAACCAGCCTCATTAGTGAACACCGAGCTATCATAGTTTATCCTCTACACTTGCTTCCGCTTAATGTTTCTTGTATCTAGCTCTGACCACGGCTTTATTTTTATCGCCGTACCCTACCTCTCATCTGTGACTTTCCTGCCTCCCAACCATCTTATTGAGTCTTGTTATTTGATAGACTTTACTTATAATAAGCTAATAGGGGGGGGGTAGATTCTAGAATCCCTTACAATCTTCCCGGAAAGTCACTGAGTATAGTATCACCAAATACTTTTTTCTGGGCCCCTACGATGTGTTTCTGATTCTAGTCACACACAGGTGCCAGAAGGGTGGTATGTGTGTGTGTGTGTGTATGAACATGTTCTAATCACTAACATAACATTAAATAGCCTTGCTAAGTGTGATTAGCAGCCTACAGTCTTACACAGTACAGCACCTCAGTGCTAATTGAAGATGCTCCTAGGTGAGCAAACAAAATATACAGTTTATGTAGGTAAGGGTGTTAAAAAGAATCAGCTCCATTGACACAAGCAGCTAGCATTGCCATGTTGCTCTATGTAAAAAAACTCAGAGCAAAGATGAAAGCCACCTCTTTTAGCAAAGGGATTCGGAGCAATTCCATGTAAACATAGGTGTTCGTGAACATCTCATCCAAAGGAAACTGCAGTAAAATTATGACGGCAGTTGCTATTATTTTTACAAGCACTAGGAGGCCTCAGTCTGGAGTTTGGTGGAAAACAGCTATGCATGGTGTATTTCTGCATCCATTTATTTATATGTCCATAGCACACTCTATATTGATTTGGCTCCTATTATATGGAGTAAGTAACCTGTCCTTTTCATAATGGACACAACAACAAACAAGCAATAGCAATTTGTGTACAAATACAATTCACATTTTGTGCTTCATAGAGAGTTGTGAGGAAAACACTGCGATGTCATAAATACATGTGAAAGGATGCCTTGGGATCAAAGTGCAAAGAATAATGTGATCAAGTTTTAAAACATTAGTGAGCGCATTTTATAAGCCCACGGTTTCATGAGCATGCTCAGTAAAAGCCTTTGAAGTGTCTCTTGTTGCTACTTAAGCTGTGTATATTCCATGACTTGAAGGAAAAACTTTTCCCCTTCTCCATTGCTGATGTCTGACCATAGTGGTTACCTACAGACGCAAGGCGACCATGTCGCTTTTGTAAGGAGCATTTGTCTGGCTGAACCTAAATACAGCCTTACATCAAACTATGGCCACAGAGTACGTCCTGGACATCGTGAAGATGACAAGGCTGAGGGATACATAGTTTCTGGGTCTGTGGCTGCATTCACTAGAAGTGTTAGTGGTCCTAATAAGCAAGATGTACTCGATGCTACACTCTTTGCCCAACAAGCTTGCGATGAAAAACACGATCCTGAAGGTGAAGTTATAGAATGGTATAAGTTCTACAACCATATTCTTGGAAACTTAGGATTTATCGTCGAGGATGTTGAATTCCGTCAGTATGAAATTTCAGGGGCAACATTTAAGATGGATGAAGCTGTGCTAGAGATCATTGCAGCAGTTGCTACTGAAGGGGAGACAGCTATACTAACATCGACACTGAATGTAATGCGTGCCAAGGCCCGAAATGAACTTGAAATTGCTATGTTTGATATATATGGTAGCAAAAATGACTTGGGTAATTTCCAAGTTTTGACTTGCACGCAATCCCCAAGTGGTGAAGTATCGCTTGCAATGGGAGCATTCAGCTTCACGATGGTCCGAGACCAAGTCAATTTCTTGTTCTTTAGCTGGGAGAGAGACCATATCGAATTCCAGAGTGCAGTACAAACAGCTGTTTTTAATACCAATGTCTATGACAGAGTACGACAAGCCATCGCTAACAAGCTTGGACATCATGCACTCCACGTGGTGGCATCAATTCGGCTTTGAGTGTAGACTATAATTGTCTTCTAGTATTAGTTTACATGTGCCAAAATAAGTTAACAAAAGTAACTGTGTGTAGTTAAACTCTTACCTTTAGTAATATACACTTTGTTCTTTCATCTTGCGAGCAGTTTTGACATTAGCCATGAACATTAATAATCTCTTTGATTACACCTTATTATTCTTGGCAATTTTAATCTAAACCTCTCACTGATGGTTTGCATTATGGACCCTCTATATACATAAATCATCAAAATCAAAGCAAGAATGCAATGTCCTTGGCAACAATATACCGTGGGATACAGTGTTGTTGATAAATGTTGGGGTAAATTAGTGACCATAAAATGACCACAAACATGAATTTGATTACAGTGCAATGACTTACTCGGTACTCAACTTAAATTTACACTCAATTTTTCGGAGGGATAAAACATCTAGCCAAAGCATTGAGTAAGCACATTTGTATCAGGATAGTCATTGTCTTTATTATGTCAATTGACAGTTCGTTGACAATAAAGTCTACACTAATTCAAATTGATTATAATCAACTCTCAGTTGACATAGTGTAGATGCAATGACCTTTTCAATAATCAACTTAAATTTACTCACTTGATATTTAATCTAGCTTTCATTCGCTTTTATAATACTGAATATTATATTGATTTCTAACACTCACCAAACATTTTATTTATTTATCACAATGTAAACATATCGTTCTAGTTACTAAAAAAATAATTTAATTTAATTATTATTGATTGAGATTTTGTATCGCTGCAACATTAAAACCTATTCCTAAATTTACAGTCCCAGCATTTCAACCTACCTACTTTGGTCCTCACAAGCTGATAAAAGGATGGATTTTCTATTTGGGCATCAGCTAAAAATTACCATTCTGACAAAACTATGTTCTATGCTCTACTAAGAGAGGTAACCACACTCTGTTGTGGAGAGTTTGCAAGTTTGGTGCTGCAGTCCTCTAAACACACACGAACACACGTACATATACACACAGCACACAAATACCCATTGTAGTTTTTTACTCACTTTTATTTATTTTGGAGTTGAAGCCATCAATGACAATGCTTCCCTCATAAGTTTGTCATTTCAGCAATTGTGTGTTTTCCTACTATCTTAGGGATCGAAGCATCTTCACTAGTGATGTAGCTATCTTAGTTTATCAGTAACTACCCTCAACGCTGACTTCTATCGTGTCTATATTTCTCTTCTCTAGTGTCTAGCTCTGACTAGAGCTCTCTTTTTATCTCCCTACTTAGCATCTCTGACCCTCCTATCTGTCTACCACCTCATTGGGATGTTTATATGATGAGAAATCACACTACTTCTGCTTCTTCCCCCCCCCCCCCCTGCATACTTTTTTCTGGGTTCTGACGAGCAATTTCTGATTACATAGTGAACAAACAAAATAGCAAGATGAGGGTTAGGACAAAAAGTGATCGATTCCATCAAGGAGCAAACTGTGAACCTTGCACCAAGCAAACAGACAAACATGCAAGTATTTTCCTTTTATCTTGCCACCCGCTAAACTGTCAGATCAGAAGAATCAAGAAATCTCCTATTCTCCACCTCCATTAGGGTCTTTATCTTGCCACAAAAGACACCTAGACAGTCCTGGTGGAATTTACCAACAAGTAAAACACATGAAAAAACATTTTGCCGGCTCAATCCAACAGTGGATACAGGATTTTTTAAAGGAGATTAAGGAGTGGGTGGGAGTTTTACCTAACTGATTGAATGCTGACTTAAGTTGTGATTGGTTATAATTATTATTATAACATTATTCAAGAATAAATTCTTCAAAATGCATTAAGCTTCATTTGATCAGCTCCATTGAGGTGAGCAAGCAAAAGCTAGCATCGCTATGTCAAAACTTACTGCTCAGGAGCAAAGGGACTGAGCAAGCATAGGTGATTTTGCAATCTTCCTTCAAAGAGGGACTTCCAGTAATAGCCTTTCATGGTGGCAGTTTAAGGAATTTTTTGGAAGCAAAGCATTCTGTGTGGTGTTATTATTCAATTTATCATGTATTGGGGGCTCATAAAACTTCCTATATTCATGGTGCTTCTCCCTAATATAACCAAAATTCACTTTGGCAGATTCTGGTCCAAAAATAATTTTAGCTCTGCCTTGAATCTGAATCTATCGTGAAGGTAATAAACTGGCAGCCCCCCAAAACCAGTAAAAACTCTGAAATTCTTGTTTTTAATTTCCCACCAAACATAACTTGTGTACAATATGTCCATTCAGCATAAGTTTTACTCGCTACAAGACTCCAAAATTGTCCAATGCATTGTAGGAACTAATTCATTTCTCAATCCAGAAAAACACAGAAAATAGACAGAAAGTGATGAATAAAATAAACATACTTTATGTTGAAAATTGAGTCTAGCTGAACCATAAATAAATAAATCGTTTATTGCTATATACTCAATAGTTTCTTCATAAACTTACACTTGCGATAAAATTTGACAGCAGACGCCAAAAAAACAAGACAACTACTTATAATCCATGTACTTATGCATAATACATAAGGGCATATAGACCAGTGGCTAGATACTGAAAAGGTCCACCCCCGTCTATATAACCTGCACTCTGATTTTCTGTTAGTTCAAGCATAGTTATTTACAAAATGACTTGATATACATGCATTATCCGGTTGCATGTATGGTATATCAGCAATTCAAAATGGCCGCTGCGCGCCATTGTCAAAATGTTTTCTTTGGATCAAATTGATTAAAAAACCATGTGCAATATCAATTTTAACTAATTTTGGGTCAAGGAATTCATTAGAAAATAATTTATCCATTTTAAGGTCATCTTCATTGTAAAATTATATGATGTGGTCATGGATGCATTCAAACTTAGTCTGATTCATAGTAAGTATCCTCATAGCTACATATTGGTGACTCTTCATCTTCATCTTCATTTTGGTTTGACTGCTGGCAGCTAACCAGGATTTCTTCTAGGTCAGTTGGCATCATCTCATTGTGAGTTCACTGGAAACGCAGTGAGCCTTGCTCTAAGACCCAACCATGTTTCAATGGAGATGGAATTTGTGGAGATTTGTGTCTGGACAAGAAGCCCCTCCCTTCTTCTCCAACCAAACCGGCATAGCCATGCAAGCATTTGCCTGCACAAAACATCAAACACCCGCACATTGACTTGTTAATAGACATTCATCTGATTATCATTACCTTATATGTACATATGTAGTCCATGCTCATACTTGTCCTATTCTCATTGGTCCATTCTGACACTCCTCCCATGTATCACTCCCCCTTTTGTTCATATATTTAAGCTCACACTCCACTCTTTTCCTTTAGTTCTGCAATCGCTCATCTCCAGTCTACACTCATCTCTTCCCTCCTCATCCATACTCATCCGTTACAAGCTTCAAACTACTTCCCTCAGTAACTTTGTTGCCAGTGTGTGTATGTCCCTATTTACCTTATCTTCATACCATTTCTTTCTTTATCCCTTCCACTTGGTGTGCTGTTGTCCAATTGGGCAGCAGTCTTTGTATGTGCAGACTCCAGACTTACGTCTGATTCATCATTCTCATATTCTTTTCTAATCTTTGCTTATGATTTATTAAGTGTTTACTCTAGTCAATTTATTGAAATCTACCCAGGCAGAGCTTTACAACCTCTGGCTGAATTGGGAGAGTCAGACATTTAAACAGTCCCAACAATTTGATCAGTGCTCTCCACCAAATGTATGATTGGAAGTTTGCTCTTTGAATGTGTATTTTGAGACTAGATTGGCAAGGTGGGAGTAGGCTGATATCTATGCCAATGTCAGTGCTCAGTAGTCCTTTAGATTTCCTTGTTGAAAAGCGTTGGAAGAAAATATCAAACCGGCAGCTATTGATAAAAGATGTGGTCTTCGAGCCATATATATAACATGTAAATTTCTCTAACACCTTATGATCCTCTTCAGTGACAATTTCATCATGTCCAGCTGGCCAAAAGTGTTAATGAATGCAGGATCACTCAGCATTTTCTTGTAAGGCTTGTCCTTCCTCTTTCTCATAAATGCACTGGTAGTGTCACACCCGGTGAATGCATGAAAGCCTAGGACTGCTTCACTAACACTGGCACCAATGTGATGTCGCACTGCATTGATATCGATCCTCCTCCTTTTGTTTACCTGATTGCTGATAAGATCATCGTAGGTCAGTGAGTACAACTCAACACCATCACTCGTCAATTCCCAGCACTCTTTACCTAGAGTGAACATGATCTGGTGACCCTCTAGCCTAGAGGCATATTTTGGAGATTGCCATTCCTTCAAGATAAACTTTGAGAGTTGGCTCTTGGGTTGATTGTTCGACAAGAAGCCTTTGAAATCTCAACAGACTTAATTGATGCCTGAATGTAGGTGTCATTTACAAAATCGACACGGTGAGTTTTAGGCAAGGTATTCCACAATTGCTCTGCTAGTTCCCCAAAGGTTCTTGTGATTGATAGAGCCTGGATGTGGGCTGCAGCATCAATGATAGTAGCAGCATTATGTGGCCACTCACTTATCTGGAAGTCCCCTTCAAGATGATGCAAGATTGTTGATTTGTCTGTTTTCAGTGGGCATCCATCTGCAGTTGCCATACTCCAAGGAATCACTCCAAGGAATCACTCCAAGTTCAAATGACAATGCTTTCTCCAAACTGATGTTATGTTGAGCAGATAAAAGGATGACCTGCCCAAACAAATTGCGCTGAGCTTGCATTTGTTCCTGGCCTTGATAGTCTTTCTCTCTGCTTGCTTTTGGAATGTCAGATGGTTCCTCTTCTTGATTGGCTCATGACATTTTACAAAGCCTCCAGATACTCGCAGTTCCAGGAAGACTTTCAATGCAGGTGTATCATCAAGGAGGTCAACGACTAGTTCTTGAGATGCAGGAATTCCAGAGGAAAGGCATACAATAACGTTTTGTCTCTCAGAGTCAAATGGATTGATATAGCTCTTGATCGTGTTCATATATAATCCTTATCACTGCCTCTTCAGACTTCCTAATTTGTGCTGCCCTAACATCTTTGTGGAGATGCTTAGACTCTTCTTTTCCATGCATTCCAGCAATCTCCAACAATGTCAAGAATCCTTGAATGGGAGCAGCTTCAAATGTAAATTCAATTGCAGCACCTTGTGGAACATGACTGGAATATACTAATTCACTGCAGTAGTTTGGTTGCCAGAATTTGATGGTATGGCCGAAGTGTTTCATTAGTTTAGCCTTGAGTTTGTATGTTTTGTAGTCCTGATTATAGAATCTAGGGGATGATAACATAGCAAATATACCCCTCAACATTGTGATACGTTCTATTTGATGATTTGATTATCCACATGTTCAGATACATACATGGTGAAATGCAGCTTTATGTGCAGCCAAGGATTCTTTGGAATCGACTGATTCACTGGTTGTGGCAGATAATCCTTTTTCGGGTGGGATATACGACTCAAAGCATGATTTGTGATATTTTGCTTCCTTGGCAATCAGATCCAAATGAAGTAAAGACATCAGTTTAGGGTCTTGATTTAAGATAATTTTCTCTTTAATTTCAGACTCACGTGACTTAGAAGCTAACTTGATCATTATGCTTTTTCACCCTCTCAACACAAGAAGCAATGATACTGAGGAAGTAGAGTTGATGTGTTGGATTTGCTTTTTTGCGAGGATTTTTAACCTCATCACATTGATCTTTAATCTCACTATGTTTTCGTTTAGTAATTCTTGAAGTTGATATGAAACGCTGATAACAGTAGTGCTATCAGGGATGCCTTCACATATACTGCCACACTGCTCAGAGTCTGTTTTGTCAATTAACTGACGGGCCCTTGCAGCTTTTTGTATTGATTCAAAGATTGCTTTGCTAACTGAATATATTTTAAATCATCATAAAATATATGTATTCATCAAATTTTTACTACCAAAATTATCCAGTGCACTGCAAACAGAAAAATAAAGGTTGTCAATCGAGTCTAACTGAGCCAAAGTATAAAGAAGTGATCAGGATGATTACTCATATGATTACTCATAAACTTACTCTTGTGACAAAATTTAGCAGCAGAGGTCCTAAACAAAACTAGATGACCACTTGTTTCACATATATGTGAATAAATATGAATAGCTTTTCTAGAAGGCTGTTTGACTTTAGAAAGCAACTAATAGTAACTAGACAAAATATGTTTTATTTAGAACAAAAAATATAATAGATATATATACAAACCTTATGGGACTCAATCCTGCTTGGATGAATGAAATTTCTTGATATGTAAAGCAGTTCTTACATAAACATGATTGTGGTCATACAGTGTCAGCTACTCTAAGTTTGCATATCTCTTCAACACAACAACGAATGTGGAGAATAAATATAGAAATATTTAGCTATGCAATGACACAGATAAGGTTTGCACCTATACTGTGTATTTAGGTGAGTGATGATGTTTTAGTGTTAATAACATGCATGTTAGCTGATTGTTGCAAGGTAAGGTCCTACTATAGTATAATGAACTAGTAGTAAGCTTGTAGTAACTGAATTCTGACACTGTTTGGTGTACAATTCTTGGCTACATCTCATATGGTAATATAAACATTACAACATGATGACATGAATATTGTGCATATCCATACTGTATTAGACCTACGGCTAGACTAAGTAAGATTTCAAGCTAAAATAATAGAACAACCGTTCAATGGGCTAGGTACCAATGTTGGCCACACAATGCGCTTTACCTGATTATAGACCCTTTCAGAAATATAATTTCAGTTTTATTGGCTCAACTCCGATGTTGGCACACAATCCACTCCCATAATATATACACCAGTCCTCTACATGACGGATACAATAACTAACAAGATATAGCATTGGTGCAAGTATCATTCGTACTTAATACTATGTATGTAGTACACTGCAATGTTGACATACACATGTGAAAGGACACTCTGGTCAAATTGCAAGAATAATGCTGATCAAGCTAAATATAAAGTGCCATTGAATATTATAAATCCATTGTGTCACAGAGAACTTGCTCAATAGAAGCTATTCAAGTGCCTCTAGCTACTACTTAAGCTGTGCATATTGCAGGACATGACGAAAAAATCATCTCCCATTGCTGATGTCTGACCATAGTGGTTACCTACAGATGCAAGGCACCATGTTGCTTTTGTAAGGAGCATTTGTCTGGCTGAAGCCTTTCATCAAACTATGGCCACAGAATGTGCGGTGCACAACCTGAAGATAACATTGCAGATGGCTATGTAGTTTCTGGTTCAGTGGCTGCATTCACTGCTAGTGTTAAAGGTCAAGTCAAGCAGGATATCCTCGATGCTACACTCTTTACCCAGATGGCTAGCGATCAGCTACATAATCGTGGAGAAGAAATTATAGAATGGTACAAGATCTACAACTGTATTCTTGGAAATTTAGGATTCGTCATTGAGGATGTTCAATTCCAGGGTTGTCATTTGAACCTGTGTTGGAGATTATTGCGGCAATTGCTACTGGAGAGGAGAGAGCAATTACTAGCAACAACGCTGAATGCACTGTGTATCAAGGCCCAACAAGATAATAGGATCATTGTGTTTGTTATGCATAGTCTACGAAATGACCTTGGTAATTTCCAAGTAAGTACCTGCAAATAAGCTCCAGATGGTGAGGTGTCACTCTCAATGAGGAGTCTCCAATTTCAGGACAACCCAACAGCAAGTCAATTTCTTGTTTTTTGGCTGGGAATCATCGGATATTGAGTTTCAGAGTGCAGCACAAACAGCTGTTTTTAATGCCCATGTCTATGACAGAGTAAGATCTGCAATCGGTTACAAGCTTGGATCCCACACAGTCCACATAGTGAGTGCAATTCAGATTTGAGTGTAGACTATCATTCAACCCCTATAATTATAGTATTAGTTTATGTATGATGAACAAAAGAAACTGCATGATTATTCAATTTTTAAATTAATTATCACAATGATGTTATTACAACAACAAAAAATTCTAAGTAGAAATCAACATCCAACACAATGATATAGGAATGCTCTATTAATCCAGTTACCAAACTAGTGCTATTTATATACCTAGTTTCATCATCTATTGATGTCTACTGAAGCCCCATACCTTGAACTTCTTTACGGCACCTTATCGTTTTTGTCAATTTAGAATTTGAGGGTTTAAACCTCTTGATGGTTGCATAAATACATTAAAGTGGGTATGTACTATGGCTCTGGCACAATATACAGTGGAATAGCATTGTTGCTGTTGTAAATGGTAGACTACAAACTGACCGCAAAAAGACATTGATTTCAATAATGATCAATACCTATACACATGCTTATAGTTCTCAATATACATCCACCAAACCTTTTTTAACTGTTTCAAGACTACACAACATTCAACCCTATTACCGCTGATACATATAAATAATAAAAACTATTCCAAGATTTATGCCATCAAGTAGGTTTAACAGCATTTCGACCCAACTACTTTGGTCCTCATCCACAGCTGATTAAAATTAATATTCCATTTGTATTTTGACTTACCCACTCTGACCAAACTTCTATGCTCTACTAAGAGGGACACCCACACCCTATTTCTGGAGTTCATTCAAGCTAGTGTGGCATTAAGTGTCTTCTAAACACATTTGCCCACAAACATATCCCCACAGACATATATAACTATCTATTTACTCACTTTTATCAGATTTAGTTGTTTTTTTGGTCAAAGCAATTCCTCCCTCTTTAAGTTTCTCAAACAACTGCAGTATTTTTCTAAAATATTAGGGCTAGAACCAGTCTCATTAGCAAACACTGAGCTATCATAGTTTATCAGTAATTATCCTCTACACTTCCTTCCACTTAATGCATTATTTCTTTTCTTGTATCTAGCTATGACCACAGCTCCATTTTTATCGCCGTACCCTACCTCTCATATCTGACTTTCCTGTCTCCCAACCATCTTATTGAGTCTGGTTATTTGATAGACTTGACTTATGTCAAGCTAATGGAGGGGAGGTTTGTAGAATCCCTTAAAATCTTCCCGGAGAGTCACCGAGTATCACCAAATACTTTTTTCTTGGCCCATATGAAATGTTTCTGATTCTAGTCACACACAGGTGCCAGAAGCGTGGTGTGTGTGTGTGAACATGTTCTAATCGCTAACACTTACAACACAATCATTAATTGTTAGGGTTGGGTTGGTGGCTCGGGCCAGAAGCCAGAGGGATACCACCCCTCCCTGCACGGCCTAGGATTTGGTCCAGGGAGCAGGTTGGGTTTGGGGCTTGAGACCAAAAACAGATCATTGGAGTTGATGGATGCTGACAGGTTGGGCTGGGGACTTTGGTCTGAAGCCAGATCATTGGGGTTGGTGGACTTTAGTCTGAAGTCAGATCATTGGGGTTGGTACTTTGGTCTGAAGCCAGATCATTGGGGTTGGTATGGGGGCTTGGGTCTGAAGCCAGATCATTAGGGTTGATGGAAACTGGCAGGTTGGGCTGGGAACTTTGGTCTGAAGGGGGTTGATGGAAGCTGGCAAGGGCTGGGGACTTTGGTCTGAAGCCAGATGATTGGGGTTGGTGGACTTTAGTCTGAAGCCAGATCATTAGGGTTGGTATGGTCTGAAGCCAGATCATTGGGGTTGGTGGACTTTAGTCTGAAGCCAGATCATTGGGGTTGGTACTTTGTTCTGAAGCCAGATCATTGGGGTTGGTCTGGGGGCTTGGGTCTGAAGCCAGATCATTAGGGTTGATGGAAGTTGGCAGGTTGGGCTGGGAACTTTGGTCTGAAGGGGGTTGATGGAAGCTGGCATGGGCTGGGGACTTTGGTCTGAAGCCAGATCATTGGGGTTGGTGGACTTTGGTCTGAAGCCAGATTATTGGGGTTGGGCTGGGGGGTTGGGCTGGGGGCTTGGGTCCGAAGCCAGATCATTGGGGTTGGGCTGCAAACTTGGGTATGAAGCCGGAGGGGTATTAGGGAACCATGGTCTGGGATTTGGTCTGGGGACCAATCTTCTAGTGTGAGCATGTGCATGGATGCCAGCTGTGAGTCGGTCTCATGGAGGAAACTGTCAGCAGCATTAGATCTAGGTCTAGGGGTTGAGTACCCATCTGGGAGGGAGAAGCTGCCTACACTGTAGTTATTTGTCTGTGCGTGTGGCAACTCATTGTTCGTAGTGGTGTGCTCAAGGCCGAGCAGAAGACGATTCTGTTCTTCCTTCCAAGAGTGATGGTGTGGAAGTGGAGCGATGGGAGGGGCCACTCGTGGGGGTGAGGCCTTCCTTGTGTCCTGGGTTGGAGCCATGATCCTCTGGAGATCCTGGCTCCTCAAGAAGAGGCAGTTTAATGCTGTGTGGTGGATGCACATGGTAGAGGACTTATCGGTGGTACCTTCTTGATAGAGTTTTGATGAGATGGATAAATCTTAATACAACAAAGCTTTCGATACTATGGGGGTATCTTCATCAGTGCTAATAATGAGAGGCTCCGTGCATGTGTGTGAATATAAAGAGTGTGAGCATGTGTTTGCACTTTTGTGATTGGGTCATGGTGAATGGTGTGAGAGTTGATATATTGAGTGGGTGGTACAGGTTTTGGTTGGGCTAGCAGAGAAGAAAAAACTGAGTAACAGAGGGAAAAACCTTTTTGGTGAAAAAACTCGGATCTCAGAAAAAAGAAGAGAAAATTAGCCCTCTCTTCAAAGAGGACGGGAACTCCAACCAAGGACCGGTGATGAGGAAGGACTCTCCCCCACAAGCTCCTATCGCTCCACACCCACACAACCAATCTCATTTGCCGGAAGGAAGAATACGATCGTCTTCCGCTCGGCCTTGAGCACCACTATGAACAATGAGTTGCCACATGCACACACAAATAACTACAGTGTAGGCAGCTTCTCCCTCCCAGAAGGGTACTCAACCCCTAGACCTAACTGTTTCCTCCAGCTCACAGCTGGCATACTTGCACATGCCCACACTAGAAGATTGGTCCCCGGACTAAATCCCAGATCATGGTTCGCTAATACCTCCAGCTTCATAACCAAGCTGCCCCCCCCCCCAGCCCAACCCCAATAATCTGGCTTCAGACCAAAGCCCCAAACCCAACCTGCTGGCATCAACCCCAATGATCTACTTCAAAGCACCCAGCCCAACCCACCGGCATCCATCAACTGGTCCCCTGACCAAACACTAGACCATTGCCCTGCTGGGAGGAGTGGTACCCTCTGACTTCGGGCCTGAACCTCCAGCCCAATCCTAACAGAGACAGCAATACTAGCAACAACACTGAATGCATTGCGCATCAAGGCCCAACATGATAATAGGCTCGTTGTGTTTGTTATGCATAGTCTACGAAATGACTTGGGTAATTTCCAAGTAAGTACTTGCAGACAAGCTCCAGATGGTGAGGTGTCACTCTCAATGGGAGCATCCAACTTCTGGACAACCCAATAGCAAGTCAATTTCCTGTTTTTTGGCTGGGAATCGTCACATGTTGAGTTTGAGAGTGCAGCACATACAACTGTTTTTAATGCCCATGTCTATGACAGAGTAAGAGTTGCAATTGGTTACAAGCTTGGAGGCCATGCACTCGATGTGGTGGCTTCAATTCAGATTAGAGTGAAGAAAATAGACTAGTATTAGTTTAATTAAAACTATAGTTCATTTTTTAATGGTTTATGTCTGTAAAACTGTATGAGAAAAAGCAACTGTATGATGATTCAATTTTAAAATTAATTATTTCAGTTATGTAATTACAAAAAACATCATTGTAAGAAGTCAACATGCAACACGAAGGCATATGGAATGCTCTATTAATCCAGTTGCCAAACTGTTACCACTATAATATATATATATACCTAGGTTTGTCATCTATTGAGCTGTATTGGTGTCTATTGAATCCCTAGATCTTGGACTTTAATAATTTATTTGACAATACCTTAACCTTATTATTCTTTCAATGAACTCTCAGTTGACATAATAACATTAAAATCACCTTCCCAATAAATTTTATTCACTCGACGTTTCGACTAGATGCTCTAGTCTTCATCATTATTCCTGATGAAGACTAGAGCATCTAATCGAAACGTCGGGTGAATAAAATTTATTGAGAAGGTGATTTTAATGTTATTATGTCAGAACATCTAGTCGAAATGTCAAGTGAATCAAATTTGAAGTTGATTATTGAGTAGGTGATTTTAATCTTATTATTCTTGTCAATTTAGCGAAAATTGATGATCAAAATCGAAGCTGGTATGTACTATGTCCCTGGTACGGCCACGATATATAGTGGGATAGCATTGTTATTGATAAATAAATTATACAGAAAAATTATGGTGGTCGCATTTGAAGTTTAGGCTCTTGAAAGTAGTCACCCAGCAGCTAGGTCATCACTCTACTCCACAATTTCAATTGAACCACTCACACTTTGGTGCTAGGCTGATGTGCATTGCCACCTCACTAGCATTTCTTCTGTCTTCTGGCTTGGTCTAAGATTGTGGCTTCCACCCACAAAAGGATGTCCATTTCCCCATGCATGTTCAGCAATTGCTCTTTCACACATTTTTAACAGGCATCTCGAAGTTCTTTCACTCTGGTCTCCAGTCTTCTATTACTCTTCCTTATGTAATCTTCCCCACCAGCTACAAGGACAAAACATGAGTACATAGTAACTGGTAATTCATCTTTCACTCTGCTCAGTTCTGCCCTCAGAGTTCTTACTGATCTGAAAATGACTCTGATGTTGAACTTCCTGCAGACCCTCCTGATGTCTTCAATCTTAACCTGCTACATAAGGAATTACTACCATAGGATTATTCTTTTCTGAACCCTGATTGCCAGATTCTGCATACTTATCGTATTTATATATGTCTACGGAGGAAGGGTTGATGGGCTTGCAGGTAACCATTCCCTATAAACCCTATACCAATGATGTTCTGCTAATACTTCTCCTTCACTACTTCGTAGCTCTATCATATAAACATTCACAACTCCTCTTCCAGAATGAAAGAAAATCAAGATGTACTAGAAAGTGTTTTAAAGAGAAATTTACAATTGCACAATTCATGTGACAATGGACATCCTATTTTGCTGGAAGAAGCTACCATCTTAGACCAGGCCAGAAGGCGCTACTGAAGGAGATGTTTGCACATCAGCCTAGAACCAAAGTTGATGGTTCAATATTGTAGAATTAACTTGGTGTTTGGTGGCCACTGTCAGAAACATAAATTTGAAACCATGACTGAAAAAAATGTATTTTATTTTATGGTTAGCAACTAATTTTTATTTTTTATTCATTGTTTGTTAATGAGTTGTTTGTAATAATAGTAATACTAGTAGTAATGAGAACTAGAGCATTATCTTTCTTTGTTTTATTTGATTTATTTATTAATTGTTATTATTTTTTTGGTATTTATTTATTTATTTGTTTGTTTATTATTTATTTACCTAAAATTTATTTGTTTATTTAAAAACGATATATTTAGTAGTATTATTGTTACTATTATATTACTAATATTATTATCATTATTGATTATGATTTGGTGAGCAAAGCAAGCTGTCCCATTGGCGAGTTAGATGGAAAACTTGGTTGTTATGCATGACATATCTATGTATGCTTGTTTGCATCTATCTAGTGTTTATCATACGTTCACCACACGTAAAAATATGAACAGATCACCCGCCATAAATAATGTGGGCTTACATAATCAGGATTGGTCGTCATAGTGTGAAGAGTATGTTAGACAGGCCTGGTTGAGTGAGAATGGGCTGTGTGGTTTAACAGAATAAGTCTGGAAATGGGGCAAACAACATACAAAGACCTTAACCCTTACCGGATAAGCCAAATTATTAAAACTCGTTGGGGTAGGAAGACGACCGTTAAAATTTTTTATAAACCAGGTGCATGGACGGCACTATTTTACTCGTGTGCTTTCAAAACCCTCAAAATTATCTCCCACATAGAGCCACATACAAAAAAAATTAATAATGGAAAAACATAGCTGCCCAGGCAGTTTAGAGCAGGCTGTATGGCTGAGGGGTTGCTTGGTTCATTAATGGGCTCTATTTTTTAATTTTTTTCCCCGCTCACCACTCAATGACTATATGTGATAGGATCTGAGAAAAGGGGTCTTATGTACAAAATTGAGTTATTGGTACCAGGTGAAAGAACAAAGCAATGCCTATATTTTGGAACTCAAATCATTACTTATTTCCAATCAGACGAAAAGTTATGAAAGCCTGAATGCAAGCATTCATTTTGAGAAAAACGTGTTTTAAATTTTAAACGGTAATTTACGTACACCTCCGTGCATGACAGTCAAGGTGTGAACTCAAGCAAATCTGAGGTGGGAGAAATATGACTAGCAAGGCTGAGCTGCTACGCTAAGGTGGAAAAGCAACACTTCTTTGCTGATAGGACAACGCGCTATTCTTGGATGAAGCTTGTGCAACAGAAAAGGTAACTTTTAGACATTTAGATTAATGGAAGTACGAGTAACAAGGATAAAAGTGAGAGAAAACAGAGCAGAGTTAGCTCTCTAATGATAACTATAACGTCAGAATAGCCATAAAGGTCTCTAATGTAGGATAGATATAGATGTCTGCTATAATAACAAAGTAAAACAATTGATTAAGGATTATATTTCTTTGTTAGGGCAGGATCTGTTGTTGTGTCTGGTTTTCTTGCAGGTTCGACACACCCTAGCACGCTTTGCTGGAGGGCTGTTACTGGCTGTGATGGCATTTTCAGGATCAGGGGTTGCTTGCCTGTTGGAAAAGGGCAAGTAATATTCCTGTCATTCTCTGGGAAGAAAGGGCTGATTTGAGCAGCCACAGCCACTAATCATAAACTGGGTTACTAGATCTTGTTCTTGAGTGTCCTTGTCTCGAACGTCAAAATCCACTGATGAAACTGCAGACAACTGCATCATTGCTTCCTGGACCTGTTCGTCATTGGTCAGCTCTCGAACGTCCTCCAGATCATCATCACTCTCTTCACTCCCTTCAGTTTCACTCTAAGGTGGCTCAAGTCTGTCAGTATCAACCACATAATTACCTACAAATAAATGCATCCATTAATTCTTTTGTCTAGTAGTGTATGTATTATGTATTATACCTGCTTGTTCGTTCTCTGAGTCACTGTCACTATCACAACCATATAGTTTGAGGTCAAATAGTCATCAATGACTTCTAGGAGAGACTGCTGGTCTCCAGGAGAGAAATATGGACACTACTAGTTGTACCTACAATATATATACTATATGAACACTACTAGTTGTAGTATATATACTAAGCAATTAATGGCTTTTGCAGCTTCCTGTGCACTTGATGAAGCCATTCCTTTGTTTGTTAACTGCGCAATAACTATAGCAGCTACATAGTAGGAAATCCCCCGTTTTGTTGGAGTTTCCCATCTTTCCGCATACGTGGGCAGTATTTTCTCCGCATTACATTGCAATGTACACACGTAGCAAGCTACAATCGAAGCATTTCTACATGATCACATGAAGAATATAACCATACATATTAGGCCTTCAGCTATGCTAAGTAAGGACTAGGATTTCAAGCTAAAATAATAGAATCGCTCTTCAATGGGCTAGAAGCCAATGTTGGCCACACTGTCCACTTACTTCATTATAGACACTTTCCAAAGGACACTTGCATTTTCATTTCAGGTTGTGAATTTGTTTTCTATTTCCTTTCTTTTGCTTGATTCTGATGTTGGCCCCACAATCCACACCCATATATGTACACCAGTGCTTTACGTAAAGGATACTATAACATACAAGTTATGTATACCTGTACAAGTGTAATTCACACTTTAATCTAGACTGCAATGATGTTATATAAATACATAGGAATGGATGCCTTGCTAATATTGCAAGAGTAATGCTAAAATTAATAGAACATGATCCATTAAATATTATATACCCATGCTTTCACAGAGAGCCGGTTCAGTAGCTTTTCAGGTGCCTTTAGCTACTACTTTAGTTGTTTTTGTGTGTTTGGCAAAAAAAATTCCCCTGTGAATTTTTGATGTTTGTACATAGTGGGCACCTACAGATGCACGGCAAACATGTAGCAAATATAACTTGCATAAAATATATGTATTCATCACATTTTTACTACCAGAAGTCTCCAAAATTATCGTAAACAGAAAAACATGTAAAGGGTGTCATTCGAGTCTAACTGAACCAAAGTATATACCACTAAGAAGATCAAGATGATTACTCATAAACTTACTCTTGTGACAAAGTTTTGCAGCAGAGGCTCTCAACAAAACCAGATGACTACTTGTTTCACATATATGTGAATAAATATGAAAAGCTTTTCTAGGAGGCTGCTTGAGCAATTAGTAACTAGACAAAATAAGTTTTATTTAGGAAAAATATATAATAGATATAATTATAGCCAAACCTTATGGGACTCAATCTTACTTGGATAAATGAAATTTCTGGCAGTTCTAACGTAAACATGATTGTGGTCAAGAAATGAGACAGTGTCAGGTACTCTAAATTTGCATATCTCTTAACACAACAACAAATATGGAGAATAACTATAGAAAGAAGCTGTGCAATGACACAGGTAAGGTTTGCACCTATAATGTGTATTTAGGTGACAGATGTGATGATGTTTTAGTGCTCATATTAACTGATTGTTGCAAGGTAAGGTCCTACTATAGTATAATGTACTAGTAGTAGGCTTGTAGTAACTAGAGGAACTGACTGAATTCTGACACTGTTTGGTGTACAGTTCTTGGCTTCATCTCATATCGTAATATAAACATTGCAACATGAGTGCATGAATAATGTGCATATCAATACTGTAATAGACCTACGCCTAGACTAAGATTTCAAACTAAAATAATAGATTTCAATGGGCTAGATACCAATGTTGGCCACACAATGCGCTTTACCTGATTATAGACTCTTTCAGAAATATAATTCATTTCCATTTGTGGCTACTTCAGTTCATTGGCTCGATTCCGATATTGGCCACACAATCCACTCCCATATAATTATACACCAGTCATCTACATAATGGATACAATAACAAACAAGATATAGCATTGGTATGAAAGTATCATTCATATTTAATACTATGTAAGTAGTACACTGCAATGTTGACATATACATGTGGAAGGATGCTCTGGTCAAACTGCAAGAGTAATGCTGATCAAGTCAAATTTAAAGGACCATTGAATATTATATACCCATTGTGTCACAGAGAACATGCTCAATAGAAGCTATTGAAGTGCCTCTAGCTACTACTTAAGCTGTGCATATTGCAGGACATGACAAAAAAAATTTCTCCATTCTGATGTCTGACCATAGTGGTTACCTACAGACGCAAGGCGACCATGTTGCTTTTGTAAGGAGCATTTGTCTGGCTGAACCTAAGTACAGCCTTTCAAGAAACTATGGCCACAGAATGCGCCGTGCGCAACCTGAAGACAACACGGCAGATGGCTATATAGTTGCTGGTTCAGTAGCTGCATTCACTGCTAGTGTTACTGGTCAAGTCAAGCAGGATATCCTCGATGCTACACTCTTTGCCCAGCTGGCTAGCGATCAGCAACATAATCGTGCAGAAGAAATTATAGACTGGTACAAGTTCTACAACCATATTCTTGGAAACGTGGGATTCGTCATTGAGGATGTTCAATTCCAGCAGTATCAAACTACAGGGGCATCATTTAAAATGGATGAAGCTGTTCTAGAGATCATTGCAGCAATTGCCACTGGAGATGAAACAGCAGTACTAACAGCAACGCTGAATGCAATGCGCATCAAGGCCCAACATGATCATGAAATCATTCTGTTTGTTAGGCATAGTAAACGAAGCGATATAAGTAATTTCCAAGTGAGTACATGCAGGCAAGCTCCAGATGGTGAGGTGTCAATCTCAATGGGAGCATTCAACTTCAAGACAACCGAACAGCAAGTCAATTTCTTGTTTTTTGGCTGGGAATCATCGGATATTGAGTTTCAGAGTGCAGCACAAACAGCTGTTTTTAATGCCCATGTCTATGACAGAGTAAGATCTGCAATCGGTTACCAGCTTGGATCCCACGCAGTCCACGCAGTGACTGCGATTCAGATTTGAGTGTTGACTATCTAGTATTAGTTTTGTGTGATGAACAAAAGAAACTGCATGATTATTCAATTTTTTAATTATTATTTCAATGATGTTATTATGGCAAAAAAATTCTAAGTAGAAATCTCATGCAACACAATGGCATAGGGATGTTATATTAATCCAGTTATATATAGTTATCATCTATTGATGTCTACTGAAGCCCCATTGCCTTGGCCTTTTTACGACACCTTATCATTGTTGTCAATTTAGAATTTTAGGGAGTTAACCATCTTGATCGGTAGCATAAATAAAATTAAAGTGGGTGCATACTATGGCTCTGGCACAATATACAGTGGAATAGCATTGTTGCTGTTGTAAATGGTAGACTACAAACTGACCACAAAAAGACATTGATTTCAATAATGATCAATACCTATATATACACATGCTTATAGTTCTGAATATAGGTTTATAGCATCCACCAAACCTTTTTTATTCTGTTTCAAGACTACACAACATTCAACCCTATTACCGCTGATCCATATAAGGGATTTTGTTTAACTGCAACAGTAACAAACTATTCCAAGATTTATGCCATCAAGTAGGTTTAATACCAGCATTGCAACCCAACTATACTTTGGTCCTCATCACAACTGATTAAAATTAATCTTCCATTTGTATCTTGACTTAAAACCATTCTGACCAAACTTCTATGCTCTACTAAGAGGGACACCTACACCCCATTGCTTGAGTGCTGCATTCAAGCTGGTGTGGCTTCTAAACACATTTGCCCACAAACATATCCACACACACATAACTATCCATTTATCATATTTAGTTTTTTGGGGTCAAAGCAATTCCTCCCTCTTTAAGTTTCTCAAACAACTGCAGTATTTTTCTAAAAGATTAGGGCTAGAACCAACCTCATTAGTGAACACTGGGCTATCATAGTTTATCCTCTACACTTGATGCATTATTTCTCTTCTTGTATCTAGCTCTGACCATGGCTCTATTTTTATCGCCGTACCCTACCTCTCATCTCTGACTTTCCTGTCTCCCAACCATCTTATTGAGTCTTGTTATTTGATAGACTTTACTTATAATAAGCTAATAGGGGGGGGGGGGGGGGTAGATTCTAGAATCCCTTACAATCTTCCCAGAAAGTCACTGAGTAATACTTTTTTCTGGGCCCCTACGATGTGTTTCTGATTCTAGTCACACACAGGTGCCAGAAGGGTGGTAGTGTGTGTGTCTGTATGAACATGTTCTAATCACTAACATAACCTTGCAGAATGCTAAGTGTGATTAGCAGCCTACAGTCTTGCACAGTACAGCACCTCAGTGCTAATTGAAGATGCTCCTAGGTGAACAAACAAAATATACGGTGTAGGTAATGGTGTTAAAAAGAATCAGCTCCATTGACACAAGCAGACAAAAGCTAGCATTGCCATGTTGCTCTATGTCAAAAAACTCACAGCAAAGATGAAAGCCACCGCAAAGGGATTCGGAGCAATTCAATGTAAACATAGGTGCTCGTGAACATCTCATCCAAAGAAAACTGCAGTAAAATTATGACAGCAGTTGCTATTATTTTTGCAAGCACTAGGAGGCCTCAGTCTCGAGTTTAGTGGAAAACAGCTATGCATGGTGTATCTCTGTATCTATTTATATGTCCATAGCACACTCTATATTGATTTGGCTCCTATTATATGGAGTAAGTAACCTGTCCTTTTCATAATGGACACAACAACAAACAAGCAATAGCAAATATTTGTGTACAAATACCATTCACATTTTGTTCTTCATAGTGAGTTGTGAGGAAAACACTGTGATGTCATAAATACATGTGAAAGGATGCCTTGGGATCAAAGTGCAAAGAATAATGTGATCAAGTTAAAAAAATTAGGGAGCGCATTTTATAAGCCCACGGTTTCACGAGCATGCTCAGTAAAAGCCTTCGAAGTGTCTCTTGCTACTACTTAAGCTGTGTATATTGCATGACTTGAAGGAAAAAAACTTTTCCCCTTCTCCATTGCTGATGTCTGACCATAGTGGTTACCTACAGACGCAAGGCGACCATGTCGCTTTTGTAAGGAGCATTTGCCTGGCTGAACCTAAATACAGCCTTACATCAAACTATGGCCACCGAGTACGTCCTGGACATCGTGAAGATGACAAGGCTGAGGGATACATAGTTTCTGGGTCAGTGGCTGCATTCACTAGAAGTGTTAGTGGTCCTAATAAGCAAGATGTACTCGATGCTACACTCTTTGCCCAACAAGCTTGCGATGAAAAACACGATCGTGAAGGTGAAGTTATAGAATGGTATAAGTTCTACAACCATATTCTTGGAAACTTAGGATTTATCGTCGAGGATGTTGAATTCCGTCAGTATGAAATTTCAGGGGCAACGTTTAAGATGGATGAAGCTGTGCTAGAGATCATTGCAGCAGTTGCTACTGAAGGGGAGACAGCTATACTAACATCGACACTGAATGTAATGCGTGCTAAGGCCCGAAATGAACTTGAAATTGCTATGTTTGATATACATGGTAGCAAAAATGACTTGGGTAATTTCCAAGTTTTGACTTGCACGCAATCCCCAAGTGGTGAAGTATCGCTTGCAATGGGAGCATTCAGCTTCACGATGGTCCGAGACCAAGTCAATTTCTTGTTCTTTAGCTGGGAGAGAGACCATATCGAATTCCAGAGTGCAGTACAAACAGCTGTTTTTAATACCAATGTCTATGACAGAGTACGACAAGCCATCGCTAACAAGCTTGGACATCATGCACTCCACGTGGTGGCATCAATTCGGCTTTGAGTGTAGACTATAATTGTCTTCTAGTATTAGTTTACATGTGCCAAAATAAGTTAACAAAAGTAACTGTGTAGTTAAACTCTTACCTTTAGTAATATACACTTTGTTCTGTCATCTTGCGAGCAGTTTTGACATTAGCCATGAACATTAATAATCTCTTTGATTACACCTTATTATTCTTGGCAATTTTAATATAAACCTCTCGCTGATGGTTTGCATTATGGACCCTCTATATACATAAATCATCAAAATCAAAGCAAGAATGCACTATGTCCTTGGCAACAATATACCGTGGGATACAGTGTTGTTGATAAATGTTGGGGTAAATTATTGACCACAAAATGACCGTAAACATGAATATGATTACAGTGCAATGACTTACTCAATACTCAACTTAAATTTACACTCAATTTTTCGGAGGGATAAAACCAGCATTGAGTAAGCACATTTGTATCAGGATAGTCATTGTCTTTATTATGTCAATTGACAGTTCGTTGACAATAAAAATTCAAATTGATTATAATCAACTCTCAGTTGACATAGTGTATATAGATACAATGACCTTTTCAATAATGAATAGAAAAATATACACTGTATTTTTGTATCTTTGACACTTTCATAGTTTGATTAAAAATACCTTATAGATATTTCTATTCAGTGCTTTACCCTGTAAAAATTAAAACTAATGACGCACTACTAAAATAATTTTCGCAGAAAACCAGCTATTTCCAAGTTCGATTGGCTTTTTACCCCTAACCACAGGTCCTCCGAAATTTTTGCCACAATTACCGGTTCGTTCCTCCCTCCCCTCTATTTAAAGGGCTTCAAACTGCCCATGGCTAGATCACTTGGTTTCGGGCTCTATTTGACTAATGCTTAATTATTAAAACTTGTTTTCACTACATCTATATTTACTAATTGAAATTTGCCAAATCCTTATCTCACGAACCCATTATTCAAAAGGTACGACAAATATTGTCTGCTTGTAAGTAACTAATTTCAAGATCCTAAACTGGGGTTAGATGGATCTTATGTTTTCCCTCACAGTACTTATGCACTCTCGGTATGTTATAATTTTGAAATTTAGATATATGGAATACCTATGCTTTTTTAGGGGCGATACTCGGACTAAACTATTCCTAAATTCCTAATATCGTAAGAACTAATAAAAGGCCGTATTACCCTTAAACTGCTGACTTGGGACTGAAAGGGACTAATTAACTAATAAACTCGGACTAAACTATTCCTAAATTCCTAATATCGTAAGAACTAATAAAAGGCCGCCTTAAACTGCTGACTTGGGACTGAAAGGGAACTAATAAACTCGGACTAAACTATTCCTAAATTTACTAAAAAATAATTTAATTTAATTAAGATTTTTTATCGCTGCAACATTAAAACCTATTCCTAAATTTACAGTCCCAGCTTAATCCAGCATTTCAACCTACCTACTTTGGTCCTCACAAGCTGATAAAAGGATGGATTTTCCATTTGCATTTTTAAGGCATCAGCCATTCTGACAAAACTATGTTCTATGCTCTACTAAGAGAGATAACCACACTCTGTTGTGGAGAGTTTGCAAGTTTGGTGCTGCAGTCCTCTAAACACACACGAACACACGTACATATACACACAGCACACAAATACCCATTGTAGTTATTTACTCACTTTTATTTATTTTGGAGTTGAAGCCATCAATGACAATGCTTCCCTCTTAAGTTTGTCATTTCAGCAATCCTAATTTCTTAGGGATAGAAGCATCTTCACTAGCGATGTAACTATCAGTAACTACCCTCAACACTGACTTCTATCTGGTCTATGTTTCTCTTTTCTAGTGTCTAGCTCTGACTAGAGCTCACTTTTTATCTCCCTACTTACCATCTCTGACCCTCCTATCTCTCTACCACCTCATCGAGACTGTTTATATGATGAGAAATCACACTACTTCTGCTTCCCCCCCCCTGCATACTTTTTTCTGGGTTCTGACGAGCAATTTCTGATTCCATAGTGAACCAAAAAAATAGCAAGATGAGGATTAGGACAAAAGTGAACGAGTCCATCAAGGATCAAAACTGTGAACCTTGCACCAAGTAAAGTGACAAACATGCAAGTATTTTTCCTTTTATCTCGCCACCCGCTAAACTGTCAGATCAGAAGAATCAAGAAATCTCCTATTCTCTACCTCCATTAGGGTCTTTATCTTGCCACAAAAGACACCTGGGCAGTCCTGGTGGAATTTACCAGCAAGTAAAACACATGAAAAGACATTTTGCTGGCTCAAACCAACAGTGGATACAGGATTTTTTTAAAGGATATTAAGGAGTGGGAGTTTGACCTAACTGATTGAATGCTGACTTAATTTGTGATTTGTTATAATTATTATTATAACATTATTCAAGAATAAATTCTTCAAAATGCATTAAGCTTCATTTGATCAGCTCCATTGAGGTGAGCAAGCAAAAGCTAGCATCACTATGTCAAAACTTACTGCTCAGGAGCAAAGGGACTGAGCAAGCATAGGTGCTTTTGCAATTTTCCTTCAAAGAGGGACTTCCAGTAATAGCCTTTCATGGTGGCAGTTGCAAATTGTAAGGCATTTTTTGGAAGCAAAGCATTCTGTGTGGTGTTTAATGGAAAACTTGGTATTGTCATGTATGGTTCATGGCACATATTATTAATCAATTTATCATGTATTGGGGGCTCATAAAACTTCCTATATTGATAGTGCTTCTCCCTAATATAACCAAAATTCACTTTGGCAGATTCTTGTCCAAAAATAATTTTAGCTCTGCCTTGAATCTGAATCTATCATGAAGGTAATAAACTGGCAGCCCCCCCCAAACCAGTTAAAACTCTGAAATTCTTGTTTTTAATTTCCCCCCCAAACATAACTTTTGTAGAATATGTCCATTCAGCATAAGTTTTACTGCTAGAAGACTCCAAAATTGTCCAGTGCATTGCAAGAACTAATTCATTTCTCAATCCATAAAAACACAGAAAATAGACAGAAAGTGATGAATAAAATAAACATACTTTATGTTGAAAATTGAGTCTAGCTGAACCATAAATAAATAAATAGTTTATTGCTATATACTCAATAGTTTCTTCATAAACTTACACTTGCGATAAAATTTGACAGCAGACGCCAAGAAAACAAGACAACTACTTATAATCCATGTACTTATGCATAATACATAAGGGCATATGTGTATATAAACATGGTAAATGATGGTTAATTCTGGATTTATCCTGAAGAGCTACTTGACATTATTAAAAAAATTAACACAAACAAGACAAAAGCACAATATATTATTTGATTGATTTGAAATGAAGCATAAATTTACCAATACAATTTCTACGAAGCTAAATTGCAATTTTTACAAAATTGAGACATTTTCCACTCAAAATGCTTAAAAACGTCCCAATTGGAACTATTATACATGTATATGTTATTTTAGAGAACAGAGCAAGCCCTCATTGGGGAATTGGATAGAAAATTTAGTCTTGCTGTACCTAGCACATGTATCAATGTATTAGAAAAAGGCAAAGCTAGGAAAATTGGTTGCAAAGTCATGTAAGGAAAGGCTGCACAGTAAATAGTTGACACTGGAGTTCCATTCTGAATAACTACTCCATCGGGGGTGGTGGGATGCATAATTTTTCATAATTTTTGTAATGATGATGCATAAATCTTGGTAAGGTAAATGCATTACTACCACTGTGGATGAACAAAGTTGAAAGAATTACCAAGTCAATAGGGGAGAATGTACTAATGATAGGGCATACTGAAAACACTAGCTAAATGTCAATAGTGGAAACTCAGTTTAACAAGTTCTTGTCGGCTTCTGTGTGGTCTTCCTTTAGAGTTCTGAGATTTCTGATTACCTCGATCTCGTGTAGTTTGCTTACTATCTTCAATGGAAGTTGCTTCCAAGTGCTGTCAACAAAACTCTTACAACCATACTTTCATACGCAAATTTCTCTTTCAGAATTTTGCATTGTTGGACAACAGCTTGTTCAACATTGCACCAGTTCAAAATCTGCAAGGAATATAAACATTTGGCTATTTCCCCATATCACAATCCAAGTCATAATAACATCAATAATGTACATATTAGTACTCTTTAAGCGCTGTGAGGGCAAGGATAGTGGCTAGAATATTAGCTAAAACAATCCCAATTCCCTCCCTCCATTACACCTTTACTTGCCGCTCAATGCCTTATATTCATTATTAGTACCTGACCTGCCACTAAATAATATAATCAAGGCAATCCATTGCATGCAATAATTCACACCCAATCCTCTTTCTACACATTAAAAAATATCATATATATATACATAGGTTTGCACAAGACATTAGCGTGGGATAGTAGCAATTTAATGCTAATTAAAGGGCTGATGCCAGGATGATGAAGAGAACTAGAAAAGTAAACAAGACAATAAAAATAATACTAATAGTAGTGATAATAAGAGAAAAGAAGAAATATAGCTTTATGTAAAATGGTGAGACAACAGCAAACATTTAAAACAGATTATTAAAAGCAGTAACGTTAGGGAAACTATTCCATGGATTAACTACATCCAGTAAAAAAGAAGACTTCGAACTAAAGGAGAGATGGATGGGAATGGTGAGTTCTGTGGTGGGGTGTGGAAAAGAGAACTGGTTTAGTAAGGTATAATTTATCTCATTGCCAGATCAATTCATAGAGCACATCATCACCGCAAGGTAGCCAATTATCATGAGAGTGTGACAGCCGAAGGATCCCAGATTGCACAACAGCACTCTAACATAAAAATAAAAATAAAGTCTTTTAGAGGTGCAACTTAACTCTGTAGTCAGAATGGCTGAAAACTCATAGAAAGTTAACATGCTTCCTAGCCCTTACTGCAGGTTTTATCAGATTGCAAATTACATTTAGTATTGGAAACCGAGAAAAAAGTGGATGGTTCTTCCAGAACCACTCTCTTTGAAATTAAGATAGAAACATTGGGCGAAGTTCATTTATTGGAAAGAACAATAGTGTTAGTCTTAACGGTTGAACCAGCTGAGACAACATGAAAGCATTGGTTTGGATGGCTTTGGTGTCAATTAGGTTAAAGATTGGTCTATAAAGAATAATATTATCAGAAAAATAACTAGTTTAGACTTTTGTGAAAAACGTAATTTGCAAAGGCAGTTTATGAAAATGGTAAAAAGGAGAGGACCTAGAATGTACATATATGTACATATATATGTTGGAAGACAGAAGGTCTAAGAAGACTCCTGATAACCAATAAATAATCTCTTCACTTCTAGTACTGGGGTTATGTCAAATGCAATGGACTAATGCAATATTGTGAATCATGCAGTGCAATGGGATGGATCATTCAACACATATAATGGAAATGGAATGTATTGCTATCTATCATGTTGTTAACTGCCTTCAGCTATACTAGAGTAGGAAATGATTTGTTGTTACTTTTCTTTTGGAAGGGATGAATGAAGCGAGCCCTCATTGGGAAGTATATGTAGGATAGAAAACTTTGTATTGCCATGGACAGCATGTTTGTATCTATCTATGTATCTATCCATGTATTCACTTAACTCAACCCATAAAAAGTCACTCACCATTAAATAAAGCTGCCTTGTGTAAACTGGAAATGGGCATTATAGCGAAGAGAAAAGTTGAAAAATGGCTGCAATTCGAAGATAGAGAGAATATATCTGGCTGCAAGTGAGAACAGGATGCATGGTTAATAATTGACGGGAATCGATACTTGAGTTTCATTCTGTCAACGTGCTCTCTCTAGGGAAGTGGGATACACCATTTTTGTCATGATGCAGAAACTGTAAAATGAACATGTCTTTGTGGACAAAGAACTGGCTTCATAGAATGCTATTAGCAATGTGCATACGTCCCGCAAATGTGCAGATACATTTTTTTATTTCCCAGCTGGAAAGTCGAGGATGTCAGGAGGATTATAGAGATGACAGGATAAATTCACTGCCTAAAGCATAAAGACTTGGAAGCTGAAGCCGCACCACAAATTGCTGAGCTCAATTAGAGCTGGAAAGTCAAGGATACTAGTGACCCTTTCTCAGAGTGACTATGTTGACGAAGAAGTACTAGTTGATAACCGGAGGACTAGCTCCAACTTTAGTGGTTGTGTGGGATGGAGGTGAGTGTGAGGGAAGAGTTGGGATGAGGAGGTGCCTCAGTCTTAGTGGGTGGGTGGGATTGAGGTGAGTGAGTTTTTTTCTGGGCCCCTATGACCAATTTCTGATTCTATTTCTGATTCTAGTTGCACAGGTGCCAGATGACAGGGGTGGCATGTGTGTGTGAACTAATCGCTAATACTAGCAACACAATCATGAATACCATTTGCTAAGAGTGAGGTTAGCAGCCTACAATCTTACAGAGTACAGCACCTCAGCGCTAATTGAAGATGCTCAAACCAAATAGTAAGATATAGGTAAGGGGGTTTAAAAATAATCACCTCCATTCAGGTAAGCAGAAATTTTTTAGCATCACTATGTTTGTCTCTACGTCAAAATTTACAGCAAAGATGAAGGCCACCTCCCTCAAGAGCAGAGGGAATCAGAGCAATTCCATGTAAACATAGGTGCTCGTGAACATCTCATCCAAAGAATAGCTCCCAGAAACTGCAGTAAAATTATGACAGCAGTTGCTATTATTTTTGCAAGCACTGGGTGGGGGATCAGTCAGAAGTTTGATTAAAAACTGCAGTGCAAGTTTATCTATCTATATGTCTATTGCACTCCCTGTTGAGGATCCCACTATAGCTTAGCCAGCTAGTAAGGAATACTTAGAGCTATAACTTAAGATTATTGCTTTCCACATCCACAGGGCTCTGCTGAGTCCTATCCCCTGGCTCCTTTAATAGGTTGCCAGGTGTGAACTCAGCATTATCTTATATAGGCAAAAGACATACATGAATGATGAGCTGGCCAAATCTGATTGGCCAGTCTTAATCTATAAGATGTGTGCATTTTTAATTAATACTAATCCATACTTCAAGTCTGTTTGCTGCAGCCTCTTGGGCTTTTATCAGGGGACTCCAGATTCGGGGGATCCCTGACACTCACTATATTGATTTGGCTCCTATTATATAATTGTGACATACCCACCCAACCCCAAAATATCATTCCTGGAACAAAAATTGTTAATAACTGTGAAATTCTTCTGTAAGATCATCGATCTATTCTTGCTTTTATATGTGCAAATTGAGTGTAGCTGAGCCAGAAGTAGATGCCGTTTTTCACTAGCAAGACGTGACCAGATGGTTTCCTGATAAACTTACTCTTGTGACAAAAGTTAACAGCAGAGGCCAACAATAAAACCAGACAACCACTTATTCCGTGTAAATAAATAATGAGGCATGTGGATATACTTGAGTGATAAACAAGGTAAACGATATCATGATAGGTTATTTCTGGATGTACGAGTAGCACCTTGAGGGGACTGCTTTACTTTGCTGCCAGTTCTTTCTCCATTGTAGAGGGTCCTCTTTCTATATTAGTACTTTGTAGAAAGCAGCCTTATAACCTCGCTCTTTGTGTAGTATGCTCCAATTATCAAAGGGAGTTGCTGCTAACTACTCCTAACATATGTCCTCTCACACCCACAGTTCCACAAGCACATTTCCGTTTCAGAATTTGCCGTCCCATTAAGCTCAAGGGTGTGAGGTTGTTCAGCCATCAAGTATTTTAGAATCCGTAAGGAAGATATATATATATATGGCTTCTTCTCATATAATATACTCATGACAACATGATGACTTGAATAATGTACAGATCAATACTGCATTAGGACTTCAGCTATGCTAAGGCTATAGACCAGAATTTCAAGCTAAAACAATTGACGGCAATGGGCTTGATTCTGCTGTTGGCCACACAGTACACCCCCATAGAGTAAGTAACCTGTCCTTTTCATAATGAACACACACAAAACAAGCAATAGCAATTATTCGTGTTCAACCATTCACACTTTGTGCTTCATAGTGAGCTGTGAGAAAAAAACTGCAACGTCATAAATACATCTGAAAGGATGCCTTGGGATCAAAGTGCAAAGAATAATGTGATCAAGTTTAAAAAATTAAAGAACATAAATCTATAAGCCCATGGTTGCACATAGAGCATTTACAGTACAAGTATCTCTTGTTACAACTTTGAAGAAAAGACTTTTCCCCTTCATAATTCCTGATGTCTGACCATATTGGTTACCCACAGATGCAAGGCGACCATGTCACTTTTGTAAGGAGCATTTGCCTGGCTGAACCTAAATACAGCCTTCCATCAAACTTCAACCACAGAGTACATCTTGGACATCATGAAGATGACAGGGCTGAGGGGTTCATAGTTTCTGGAACAGTGGCTGTATTCACTGGAAGTGTTACTGGTCATAACAATTAAGATGTATTCGATGCTACACTCTTTTCCCAGCAAGCTTGCGATGCAAGTCATGATTGTGAAGGAGAAGTTAGAGAATGGTACCAGTGCTACAAACCATATTCTTGCAAACTTAGGATTTGTCCTCGAAAATGTTGAATACCATCAGTATGAAACTTCAGGGGCAACATTCAAGATGGGCTGTGCTAGAGATTATTGGAGCAGTTGCTACTGAAGGGGAGACAGCTATACTAACAGTGACATTGAATGTAATGCATGCCAAGGCCCAAACTGAACTTGATGTTGCTATGCTTGATATACTTGGTAGCAAAAATGACTTGAGTAATTTCCAAGTTTTGACTTGCACGCAATCCCCGAGTGGTGAGATATTGCTCGCAATGGGAGCATTCAGCTTCAAGATGATCCGAGACCAAGTCAATTTCTTGTTTTTTAGCTGGGAAGATCATTTCGAATTTGAGAGTGCAGTACAAATAGTAGTTTTTAATACCAATGTCTATGACAGAATATGACAAGCCATTGCTCGTAAGCTTGGACATCATGCACTCAACCTGGTGGCATCAATTCAGATTTGAGTGTAGACTATAATTGTCTTGTATTCGTTCACGTGTGCCCACAATAAGTTAACAAAAGTAACTGCATTAGCTAAACTCTTACCTTTAATAATATACACTTTGTTCTGTCATCTTGCAAGCAGTTTTGACATTAGTTGAATCAGGCCATAAACATTAATAATCTCTTTGATTACACTTTATTATTCTTGCTAATTTTAATATAAACCCCGCACTGTATAATTGAACCCGTTACATAAATTATCAAAATCAAAGAAAGTATGCACAACGTCCTTGGCAGCAATATACCGTGGAATACACTGTTGTTGATAAATGTTGGAGTAAATTTATTGACCACAGACTGACCACAAACATGAATAATTACAATGCAATGACTTACTCATTACTCAACTTAAATTAAATCACTCAATGCTTCGGAGGGATATAGCATCTGGCCAAAACATCGAGTGAGCACATTTGTATCAGGATAGTCATTGTCTTTATTATGTCAATTGAGAATTCATTGACAATAAAGTCTACACTAATTCAACATTGCTTATAATCAACTCTCAGTTGAAATAGTATAGATACTGACCTTCTCAATAATCAACTTAAATTTACTCACTTGATATTTAAGCTAGATTCTCTAGCTTTCATTTACTTTTATAATACTGAATATATTGATTTCTAACATACACCAAACATTTTTTTAAATTTATCACAATGCAAACATATGGTTCTTGTTATTAAAAAATAACTACATAATATTTTATTTAATTATTACTGATTGAGATTTTTTATCACTGCAACATTAACTAAATTTACAGTCCCAGCTTAATCCAGCATTTCAACCTACCTATTTTGGTCCTCATCACAGCTGATAAAATGATGGATCTTCCCTTTGCATTTTATGGCATCAGCTAAAAATTATAATTCTGACAAAACTATATTCTATGCTACTAAGATAGTAACCACACTCTTTGTAGGATAGTCTGCAGTACTCTAAACACACACATACATATACACAGAGGTATATAAATAACTATTGTAGTTCTTTATTCACTTTCATTTTATTTATTTATTTTGTGGTTGAAGCTATCAATGGCAATACTTCCCTCATTGTGTTTTTTCTAATATGTTAGGGATAGAAGCAGCTTCACTAGCAATGTAGCTATCTTAGTTTATCAGTAATTACCCTTAACCTCAAACCTTACTTCTACCTGCTCTATATTTCTCTTTCTAGTGTCAGCTCTGACTATAGCTTATATCTCTACTTATCATCCTCTATTTTTCTACTCATTGAGACTTGTTATATGATTGAGAAATCACACTGCTTCTGCTCCCTCCCCCCCCCCCCTTACCCCCCCTCATGGCATACTTTTTTCTGGGTTCTGATGAGCAGTTTCTGAAAAACTAGCATCACTATGTAGTTTATGTCAAAACCTACCACAAAGATGAAAGCCTCCTCTCTCAGGAACAAAGGGATACAGAGCAATTCCAAGCAAGTATAGGTGCTTGTGCAATTTTTCTCCATAGCATAAACTGAATAATGGTGGCAGTTGTAATCGTAAGGCATTTTTTGGAAGCAAAGGATTCAGTGGAGTGCTTAATGGAAAACTTGGTATTGTCATGTAGCACATATTATTGATTATTCAAATTTTACTGTTTATCTATGTATATATCTTTGTATTGGGGGTCCATAAAACTTCCTATAATAATAATATTATAGGCTATTATAAAATAGTGCCAGCCCCTAATATAACCAAAACTCATTTCGGCAGATTCTTGTCCAAAAATAATTTTAGCTCTGCCTTGAATCTATCGTGAAGGTAGTAAACTGGCAGCCACCAAAACCAGTTAAAACTGTTAAATTCTTGTTTCTACTTTCCCCCCAAACATAACTTGTGTACAAAATGTCCATTCAGCATAAGTTTTACTGCTAGAAGACTCCAAAATTGTCCAGTGCATGGCAAAGACTAATTCATTTCTCGATCTAGAAAAACATATATTGGGTTTTTTTAGAGAACAGAGCAAGCCCTTATTTTGGAGAGAAGATTTAGTCTTGCTGCACTAGCATATGTATCAATGTATTAGAAAATGGTAACAGATTCTAAGCTAGGAAAATTGGTTGCAAAGTCATGTAAGGAAAGTCTGCACAGTTAATAGTCGACAAGAAAAGACACAGGAGTTCCATTCTGAATAGCTACTCCATGGGGGTGGGATGCATAATTTTTGTAATGATGATGTATAAACTATTACCAATCTTAGTAAGGTAAATGCATTACTACCACTGTGCACAGAGGAGAATGAAAAGGAGAAGATTGACGAAGAGGAGAATGAAGAAGAGGAGAATGAAGAAGAGCAGAATGAAGAGGAGGAGAATGAAGAGGAGGAGAATGAAGAGAAAACGGATTGCAAAGTTGAAAGAATTAGCATTGTATATAGTCAATAGGGGGGAGATGTGCTAAAGAAAAATAAGTGATAATGAGGGGTTATACTGAACACACTAAGCAAAGCAGTGTCAATAGTGAGCTCTTGTCAGCTTCTGTGTGGTCTTCCTTTTGAGTTCTGAGATTTCTGATTACCTCAATCTTAGTGTAGTTTGCTTCCTATCTTCAATGGAAGTTGCTTCCTGTGCTGTCAACAAAACTCTTACAACCATACTTTCATATGCAAATTTCTCTTTCAGAATTTGGCAATGTTGGACAACAGCTTGTTCAACATTGCACCAGTTCAAAATCTGTAAGGTTTTGGCTAATTCCCCATATCACAATCCAAGTCATAAAGAGTTATATATATTAGTACCTTATAGCTATGTGAGGGCCAACTAGAGTAATATATACAATATAACAATATTAAGAAGCTAAAATAATTGCAATTTCCTCTCTCCATTACACTTTTGCTTGCCACTCAATGTCATTACTAGTATTATATTTTTGTGGATCTTGGGGTTTTCAAAGAAATGCTGAAATATTAAACAAGCGAGCCAGAAAAATAAGTTGCAGTAATAGAGTTGTTATTTAAACCAAAACCCCACAAATATCGCTGAATGGGGTGGTCTCTTCCATGTTTTTACTTCTCTTCTGGAATAATTTTTGGAGGAAAGCTTAAATGGCAACCTTTGCTTACTGGAATCACTCTGAATCAGTTCACTCTTGAGAAAGGAGATGCTTCTCAATGGCTTTTGTTTTAAAGTTTTAGGGTAGCTGTAGAGTGATGCAGGAATGGTGCATAAAACTTTCATTTGCTTACCTCAATGGAGCTGATTTTGCAAGTTTATTGTATTGGCATTCTAATTATATTAAATCTTTGAAAATTTCATCAAAAAGTTATAGCAAAAAATCACAAATACAGATGATGTTAGCTTAAGGCATCTTAAAGATAGCAGAAAGGGTGGATGACAAACTGAAATAGATGTATCATTTCAATTTATGCTGAAGAAAGAAGTGAAGCATCTTGGGCGAAATATTGGTCATACAATTACTGATTGAAGTTATATGCCTGCAGCTAATAGCCTTCATTTTTAACTTGCCCGCCATCGGGGTGCCAAAGGCAAATGGTTTCTTGAAAAACTATTTTGATAAAGAAGTCACTGATAGTTGTTCAGTTTGTGCAATCTCAGCATCAACTAGAAACCATAATTATTATACTTCAAGTAGGAAAGACTATATACAATTAGAGTGAACTAGTTTTGTAGAACTGACCTGCTGGATTCATTTGGACTTTAATGATGCCTGTTATTTTTATGAGTTTATGCTTATCATTTGGTAAATCTAATGCCCGTATTTTATTGATAAAACAGAGCCATGTAGATAGGTCTTACTATTTTTCTGCCTTTCTATTTTCTACTATGACATGGTCAAAGCAGAGTAAAGTAAATGTGATGTCTATCAGTGCCTTAAGGATAAACTGTCCTGAAACCTATGCCTAAACATTTTATTATGGCTGAACCTAAATTATTTGAGGAAATTTATTTGCTTTAAGGGCGCATTAGCCTATCTGGGTGGTCAAACATCCATCTGGCCAAAGCTATGCTTCCTATTACCAAATATATAAGCCTGGCAATTGACATTAATGACCCAGTAACAGCATGTGTCCATTATTAATCATTATTCACAACTTCCGTGTGCTTACAAAGAATGAGGTGAATCCATGGATGTTGGGAGAGGTCGTTGTTCCATTCACATTATAGACTTGTGTCATGCATGGCAAACAGTATCAACGACATCTGGTTAAGATCACCCCAGTATATATAACCATGCAGCTACATTATGAAGTGTGTGCTCTAAAAAGACAATCATGACTAGGGAGCAATTGTAGGCTCAACAGTACATTGATGCCATCAAAGAAGCATCACACAGCTTCTATGTATATTCACCAACTGGAAGTGTGTATGAAAAGTCACCTCAAACGACAGAATGAGCGAAGAAAACTTGTGTGACAACATTCCCATTATGCCAACTACCTAACAAACTGGTGGACAATATCACTTCTGAAAAGGGCCATTGTTAACAGTGGGAGGAATGTTGAGAAACATATCATTGAGCCATATGACAAGAAATCTTCAACAAACTTTTACTGAAGGTCTTCTTTGGAAGGGAATCATGTGGGCTAACATACAACAAATGAGCCATGCAAGCAGTGTACCTATTTCAAATATAGTCTTCCACATTGAACTAGTGGAGCCAATTCACATGGATCCCATGGTATATGTAATGGTTCACTTTCAAGATGCTGCGGGAGATAAATATCACTCCTGAAGTAACATGGACTATGGACATAGAACAACATTAGCATAAAATCCACAACAGTGGTCTTGTGACATGGTGGAAGGTTGTGTGGCTAGCGTTCACATTTAACCTATGCAAGATGTCATGGCAGGCAAACCAAAATGAAGCTTCACTTCAAAAAGGGTGCGATGAATACTTTATAAACTCAATAAATTAGTGTACGGTGATGAACACCCCTAAAAACAACTAATGCTGAATGTGGAGGGAAGATATGGCCACCATGAAAAGTGTCCATGAAAAGTGTCATAGCTAACAAGCTGCATGCATGGAGGACCCGTTGTGGTGTGTGTGTTTGTATGTGTGTTATGTGTGTGTTTGTGTGTGTGTTTGTGTGTGTGTTTGTGTGTGTTTGTGTGTGTTTTTGTGTGGTGTGTGTGGTGCATGTGTGTGTGTTTGAGTTTGGATGGAAACTGGTAGGCCAAGAATAAGGAAGATGACTAGCATTGGTATATAATCAAGTGCATTGAAGAACAGAAAGCTAGTATATGATTAGGGAGGGAAAATGGTTACGCGACGTGAAGGTAGTGTTGGAGAGAAGCGAGTGAGTGGCAGAGAAAAGGCTGTGTGGATATGAGATGAACATTAAGTTATATGTGTAGAATCAGGGCTATATCTGTTTTAGAATATTATCAGGCCTCAAATAATGAGGCATATCAATGCTACTTGCATGTTGCCTACCACATGTGAACACATCAAGTAAAAATGGAACCTTAGGCACGCTCAATGAATTTGAGATTCAAGAGTTTAAAGTCTATATTGCTCAGCTATGGCACAGCAACAGTATCGTACAAATCTCGTGGACTGATTGAGCTTTCATCAACAAAATGTGCTCATCCTGTCAAAATGTTCATATCTGCTGATCGCAGACCCTCCATAATTAATTTGCAGTTTGGGATTTTGGTCTCTTTTTATCAGTGTAATTCACCTCTTTTATGTTTTCTTGTATATGACTAGATTTACTAAAAACGCCCTAACCACCCTTGATTGCAACAGGCATAACTCTTACATGGTATAGATCTAGATGTGAAAATTTGTGAAAAAAATTTTAGGTCATATGTCTATTGAATGGCATCAAAAACTCAACACAGCAGATATGTGCCTAAAGTTCCATTTTTACTTGATGTGTTCGTCATGTTGTCATTAGTATTAGTTTTCTTCATCCTTTTCTGACAAATATCTCAGCCAGTTTTCGCACTTTTGTGGAGTAAGTTCTAGTTAAGTGCTAATGATGGCTACCAACATAATTTTCAACACACAACTTTCAAACTGAAAGTAGAGGAATTTGCAAACAATACTTATTTTCTATTCAGAGATAGTGAGATGCTAGCACATGTTTAATTAAAGAAGGGTCCTGAACTGGCATCTCAACTTTATATGAACTAGCCACATGGTAGTACACTGAAACCCTAGGATTTTATACAGGTGACTAATTTCACATCAAGGCATAACTTTGCAAAATTGGGCATGCTCAGTAGAATAATATTGCTGGTACCCACATACTACTTAAAATGGAAAATGAAGAGTAGCCTGGCATTAAAGCTCCTTATATAATATCAAATGACTAAATTCATCATGGAAGCTACTGATCACATTGCTTTTGTGAGTAGTATTCAGCTAGCTGAGCCCAAATACAGCCTTCCAGAAAATGTTTACAACAGTGCAATGACACTACCTCCGGATAACCAGAAAGAGGGCTATGTAGTTGCAGGTGGATTGACAGCATTCACTGAGAATGTCAAAGGTCAAGCTAAGCAGGACATCCTCAATGCTACACTCCTGTCCCAATTATATTCGGATAGGAAGTGTGATCGTGGAAGGGAACCAACAGAATGGTATGGATGCTACAAATATGTACTTAACCAATTAGGATTCATAACCCAGGAGTTCAATTTTGTGTCGTATGAAACTTCAGACGAAACAATTAAGTTGGATGAAGTTGTGATAAAAATTCTTTCAGAGATTGCCAATGAAGAGGAGTCAGCAGTATTAACTGAGATACTTGATGCAATGCGCAAGCTGTCTAGAGATGATAAGAAAATTGCACTTTTTGATAAACATGGTAGCCACAGTAGA
This sequence comes from Cladorhizidae sp. MBARI D1340-BT2, assembly GCA_028752905.1. Taxonomy (NCBI): domain Eukaryota; kingdom Metazoa; phylum Porifera; class Demospongiae; order Poecilosclerida; family Cladorhizidae; species Cladorhizidae sp. MBARI D1340-BT2. The sequence continues at coordinate 21,543,560 of JAQNBH010000001.1, forward strand.
TATGGTAATTTTCAAGTGTGTTCTTGTGATCAAGCTCCTGATGGCGAAGTATCTCTTTCGCTTGGAGCGTTCTACTTCAAATCTAACGATAAAGATAACAATTTTTTTTTCTTCGCATGGGATCCAATGTGTACAATGATCACATGTGCAACTCAAAAGTTGGTTCTCAACTGCGAGATGTATGCAAGAGTAAGGTCTGCTGTCTCTGCCAAGCTTAGAGAAAGTGCTGCCAACTTAGTGGCTTCCATTACCATTTGAGGATACATCCATGATGTGTATCATTATTATTCATTAACTGATGTGTTAAAAAAGTCATCTGTAGACACTTATATTAAACATGTATTATATTTTGATAATTACAAACAAGCAACAAACTGGACCACTATCGTTGAAATTGGGTGGCCCTACTGGTTGTAATAATGTTCAAATGAAAGTTTAACACTATGATGTTGAGCTTGTGACTTGATCAACCCAACCCCAGAGTACTAAGCTCCACCACTAACCTTTACAGTCTTGTTCTTGTAGACGACACAGTATTCGAAGGAACCATCACACCGTCCATATACTTAGTCAAAACTTGACAGTTATACCACCATAAGTTAATGATTGCAGGGCTTCCTTCTTGTCTCTGCCCTAAACTTAGAATATGTGCAGCTGCTGGCATGGTTGATCTATAAGCTTTCATCTCTCCACCAAACAGAATCAACGCCCACCAGCATGCTTCACAGCTTTCCATGTCAAAAGGAATTGGCAAACTGCTTGGCAAACTGCAAATCCCCACCCTCCTCTTTCTAATTTCCCCCCTTTTTAGGTGTGTGCATTTCTGGTGTGTGCTTGTGTGCATGTGAATATGTGTGAGAGAGAGAGAGATTAAGAGGGAAAAAGGGTAAGGAAGTGATATATTGATGTGTGTGAAAAGTAACAATTATGAATGGAAAGAGTTCAGGGAGTGTTGTTGGAAGCTAAAACCACTTATTTAATTTAAGCTGCTAAGAATCTGTCAAGTCTAAGGTATGAGCTTAACCTCTTTGTTTGTATTTTGGTCATCTTCCATTTTGAAATGCAGGTAATTATAGAACGCTAAAGCACTCGCTAATATATTTCTCTTCATTATGTTAAGTTATTCATGACAGGATCAAAGGGGAGGTATATTTTGAAGGTCAGCCAGGAAGTGGATGTAGATGTGGCCAGTAAGTGGCTTTCAGGATTCCCTCCGCTTCTCTCCGCCATCTTGGATTTCAGGGTCGGGCTGGGCAAATAAAATGCACTGAAGAATAAAAAGCACTGACACAAACCATTATGTCAGTGTAGGTACTTACAACTACGGTGAAGCCTGTTCACTTTCACGCCGTTATTTTGGCATTTTTTATTGCATCATGTCCCATCCCATCTTGCCTTTTCAGCACTTCCTTTACACTTCCTTGCTTTCCTTTCATCAATTTTACAATCTGTGGAGATTTCAGAACTACTGACGCACATGTGTGAACAACTTTTCGCATGATTTTATAACAAAATACCTTAAATAAGCATATTGGCTCAAAAAATGTGTGTCAAGTTTTTCGGCAGGTTTCTTTTTGGATCTTTTTTATGATGTGTAAACAGGGATGTTTATGGGCTTGTTTCGAGTTTGTCTTGTTTTGCTTTTATATTTTTGCAGTTCAAGCATTAATAGACTTGTAAGTGGGCTGCGTCAAACGAGTTGAATGAGCTCTGCGGATTATAGTGGCTTAATGGGCCACTGAACTTCCTTTTTAGTTTCGCTTGGTCAAGGCACCCCTGAATATAAGAAGCCCCCCACCCCCCTCCCCTCCCCCCAGTTGCCCAGTATGCTCACCAGCATGGGCCTGATTTCATACCAGAAATACAAATGTTACAAAACAACAAATCACCCGGTAGATGGTAGGTGTAGTAGCCATGGCAACAGCTTGAACTAGTCGCACTGAATCCTTATATTTATCCCCTCAGAGATTCAGTAAAGAACTTGGCTCATGTGACTGCGCTTAGACCAGGTTGGTTGGCAGCATATTTTAATTTTAACTGTAGGAGGCTACTTATGTGAATGCCACTGATTATAACACACCCATCAAGCAAATGCTGCAGAAGCTCTGTTATGGAAATGCTGGCTACGTTCCATGTATATGTGACTTATTTTTCCTTTTTTCTTCACAATGTGCATAAAGAATATCCACCAGTCATTAATGTAGAACCTCATCCAGCAGCTTATTTCAGTTCTTTTCACTCCTTGTCAGCACAGAGAACTTTTCAAAAAGACAAAATAGTTGTCATTTATTATAATAATTTTTTTTCCTTCCTTATAACATCAATAACAACAATAATAATTACACAAGACTGTACATGCCCGAACCTCCCATTGCCCCCATGACTGCAAGAGCATTGCCTCTCTGTACCGCCGCAGACAATTGTTGTATCAAAAATTGGTGTGAATTCTCTTCCCCGGTGTGTTGCTTTATTTTCCTTCCGAGTTCCTTTAGGAAGGCCAGTGACTTTTGGCCAATGGTACCTAGGGTCTCTACTGCAACTGGCACAAAAAAGTAATTCCTGGTAAGGCAGTGGTACTTGTCCTCCTTTTCTCTTCAGCCATGGCAGCTACTGCACCTGAGCTCCTGGTAGCTTGAGCACAATAGGACTGTGCCAGAGTGTTGGGGCAGGTCACATCCCAGATCAGGGGCTTGCCACATTTCCATGGCACCATGGTGATTCCATCCGGATGCTTGCCGTCCATATGACCCTAAATTCACAAAACAATATAGTTACAATGGTAGATTACTAGAGAAGGATACCATTGGATCTGCCAACATCATGTAATCCTAAACACCTAGTAACAACTTTCAACACAAAATATTTCTATACCTTGTAGAGTTTCTGCGATTACCTCTGTGTGATTCTACTATTTTGTATTACTACTTCACCCAGACTAAACTTTGTGTAGCCTTTAAAAACTAACAAGCAGGAAGGTTTTAACCAAAAATGGTAACTTTTGAATGACTATTTGTGATCGTTGTTGGCCATTTTGTTTCGGGAAATAACTGCACTAGAAAAATTGGAAAATTTTCATCAACAGCTTTTCATAGATTTGGGGGATTTTTGTCTTGTTTGGTCTTCTTCAGTGATTTCAGGATGATCCTTTTTGTACGGTATTTATTGATAATGCCACTATGTTGTATCGTTGCAGCAGGTATATAGGAAAGTCATGTGCTGACAAAACTTTGTGGAGTGTTTTAAGCACCACCTAAAGAAGGTTTTAAAGCCAACAATTTTACATTTTTATAATGGAGGAGGGGTAGCTCATAATTGCAACACTTTTCCACCTGGAAATTGGATTTCCCTCACTGTTTAGCAGTTAACAGGTAGAAGGTGGTAAGGTGTTTTTTTCTTTTTGGAATGGACTTGCTTTGGGGCCATTTAAGATTTACCATGTATCATGTACATTTATGGCTGGATTTTGTATTATGAAATCTACTGTAGCAATAACACTGTCACATACTTAAGCTTTTGGTCTGGACAATGCCGGGTACCACAGCTAGTTACTTGTCTGCATGTGTTGCATCACGCTAGCATGCTCAGGACACACGTCAGAAATACTTTGAGTCCTATATAGTTATAGCTAATTCAGCATAGAGGCAGACTGAGGAGGAGAAGGGCCGATTTAGATGAAAATGTAGGATCATTGGGAATGGAAAGAGAGAGCATGAGGAAAGAAATGTCTGGAGAGAGCAGAACAGAGAAAGGCAGAGACTAGCAAGAAGAAGTAGCTTCAAGTGAAAATCCTAGAAATGCAAAGTTCTACCTTGTGGGGCCATTATCTACCTACTAATTATGATGATTTAAGATTTAGTATTGAGACCCTGAACTGCTTCATGACACGATCAGTCTACCACAAATTTCTAGAGTATGCTAAAACTATTTGCAGAAACTATCGGCAAAGCAACAAACATGGATTGTTTCTGCATCTAACATAGGCTTGAAACATATTATCATAAGTGGTTTTATACTATTATTGTTTTTATGGAAATGCAAATTATAGTATGTAATAAATAACAACTTACAAAAACAGCAAACATAAATAACATACAAACATAAAAAGAAATGGTCGTCATGGACTGACTGGAACCCAGCACAGCTGCAGTGTTCTCATGCTGGACAGTAAGAGAAGAAGAAAATGATGGTCAAATTTTTTTCCAGCATGGTCAACTGTAAGTGGCCTTCTCCAGGGCTGAAGCTTTTAATAATGAAAGTGCACTTAACCCATCATCAAGCAACAGCACATGGAAAACGTACGTTTTTCGAGACATTTTATAATAGCTAATACCAGTATATTATTTGAAACATGTTACTATGGGTACTATATGTGTAAAGCCATTTATTTTTGGTCACTTCTAGCATTTATTATGAGAGCCGCTGGGTCTCCATACCGTACCTTTTGGAGGACTGCTGCTTGTTCTTTGTCCAACAATGATGAAACCTTGCTGGAAGCCGCTTCCTCAGTAAAAAATACTTTTTTGCAACATGAAAAAATTAGCATACCTAACAGTAGAAATATTGGTAGAATTTACCACTGAACCAAACGGCCATATTAAATTTCATGCCAAATTTGTGGGTTATAATTATGGTAAATGATCATCAGGCAATTTTTTTGGAAAAAATTAGCATACCTAACAGTAGAAATATTGGTAGAATTTACCACTGAACCAAACTGCCAAATTAAATTCCGTGCCAAATTTTTCGGTATATAATTATGGTAAATGATCATCAGGCAAGTTTTTAAATGAATATATATGTATGGGATTATTGTGTTGATTGTTTGCATGGAGAAGTGCTCTGGGATAGCTATTCCTTTACCTGGGTAGAGAAAGAAAAAGATCAAATGTCACCAGCATACACAGGCTACTGTTTGTTTAACAGTAAATGACACAAGACTAAATTGTGTGCAACTATGGTTATGTACAATCAGATTGCAGTATTCCTGTTGACTACATTCCAGGCATGTGGAAAGGCAAATGCTGAGTTTAATTCTGCACAGTCAAGGCAAACTGGTCTCGGTGCTGGAGAGGAACATACAGAAGTGACCATCAGCAAGTTAGTCCAAGTTATCATCAGCTTAGAAAAATGTTTAATGTGTAAATATCAGTTTTTATTTCTGCATCACAAATTGTTGATGCTAGAGACATCGGCATGTCTTCCCATGCCACAAATATTAAGTAGGTAAAGGATCATCAAGTAGTATGTGGAGGTTGACTTCTGCCTACCACAATTTCGAGTTGTGGTAAAGGATCATCAAGTAATATATGGGGGTTAACTACTGCCTAAACTACCACAATTTCGAGTTGAGGTAGAGGATTTTGAAAAGGAGACAACAAAACATGACCAAGTGTCGTTACTAATTGCTGCACTGAGGCTGCTGCAGGGCGGAAGTTGCCCGAAAATGAGGCCAAAAGCATTATACTGATTCTAAGAGAAAGAAACCAAGTTGAAACTCAAATCACATGACACTATTATATCAAAGATAATCTTCGCAGACCTTCAGAAAGGGATGTTCCGTGGGTAATAAATCAATATTTGACGGTATATAATCCATGTAGACTGTCAGAGTTCTATGAAAATGAAACCCCTTCAGGATTCACCATGGTAATGTCTTCATTAATATTGTAATAATAACTAACAAGCTATATATTATGTATTATATATACCACAATGTAAGCAGTGCAATGAACAACAATGAAAGTTTACTCTATCAGATAAAACCCCATGAGTTTAGAATATCATCACACACTACTTGTCCTCTGAACCATACAGAAATAGTGTATAAAATAAGTATCCTGTCTAAGTGGCTACCACGGTACTTGTGTAAACATATACATATAAATATAGCTAGGAATTGTGCATATTAAAAATACTGTGATAGAGCTGAATAGACAAAACAGAGTTGAATGATAAAAGTAGCCACAAGTCAATACAATACGCTTCAGCTAGGAGAGAACTTACCTAGCTAATTCATAGATTACAGTTTTTATAGCTAGCTGGCATAACCATGAAAAGATCTTCAGTCTCATAGTGCGGGGCCATATAGATTTTAACACTTTCATAATTTGAACGTCTAATGTGGTTGAGAAGAATGACATCACCTACAAAGAATCCAAATGCCTCTGCTGAAATTATTGTGGTCCTTGTGATGTTTTTAACACCTCTCGCTTCCCCTCTTCTTGTTATGACCCCGAATAAAGGGGATATTCGATTGGTTGGGATGGGCAGTCAAGCCCAGGGACGAGTAGAGGTGTTTTTTAACAATGAGTGGGGAACGATATGTGACTACAACTATGAGGGAGCAGCTAGTACCATCTGCTACCAACTCAATTTTACGTCTCCTCCCTCAAGCCACGATGGAAAAAGTGTAAAAGATCTGAGAAAATCACACAAAGGTAGCAATATGACACTCAAGAACATTTCAGAGAGTGTGCCCATACATTTCAGAGATGTTGATTGTGGTCCAATATACTCGAACCCACTCTCCGTGATTCATCTTTTGCGTTGCAACTACGTTGAACTAGATCTAGACTCAAAGTGCACCCACCAAGATGACCTAGTAGTGTTTTGTGAGTTTCGAGAAGAGTTTCGTGACAAACCATACCCTTCAGAAGTCAGACTAGTGAAAAAAGGTGAAGACAATGGTGGCAATATCACATTTACATCCACTGGAACTCTAGAAATCTATCTTAATAATAGCTGGGGGAATGTGTGCTACCTGAACTTCAGCAATTCAGCAGCAAATACATCTTGTCAGCAGCTAGGCTACACTCATGCAATAGATATCTCATGGACAAAAGCGAGAACTTCTGACATGGTGTGGCTCGACAAGCTGTGTTGTGGAGGTAAATCCTACTCATGCCTTAACTCTTGCTTTGAGCAACAGAACATGAAAAACTCCACATGCCTAGATGGCAATTACGTTGTTTTAAATTGTAGCTTTGATCCTAAACTTAGGATCAAATCACTTTCCGGTAATCCAACAAAGTGCAAGCTCATAAAGAGGTACTCCAAAGTCCCTGCCTACTTCATTGGCATTATGAGTGTGGCTGCTTCCTTGTGGTTGTTGACTGTGATAACCATTGTGGTGGCTGCTGTTTGCTGCTCTGTGGGAAAATGCCCTTCATGGAAGACAAAGACATTTTAAGATAGGCTAATTTTCTATTCAATAGAAATGTATTTCAACTATATTATTTGTTTTGTAAGGAATTGAAAGTTTTTGCCGTACATCCAGAAAATGACTTCATTTCATGACAACGTAAAACATGAATGGTGGAGGGATGCATCTTGATGGAAATGACTTTTAACAAAACATATAATTCATGAACAAACCATGCTAATTATTGATAGTGACATATATCATTCCATGATGATGCTAATTGTTGGCTGCATGATCTGCACCATGTATTTCCATCCTTGCCATGCATGTGGAGTATGTCTGTATTATTTTGGGTAAGTGAAGTGTGGAGAAATAAAGAGGAATGTCTATTTCACTGTGTACAGCTGTAATAAGCATGACATAGTATTATATGTACATCCTGTTCTCCCACCTAAAAATGAACTTTAGGTTCAAACAAGGCAAAGTGTGTTAGTTTAGCGTTTTTTGTTGTTTTGGGCTCCTCATGAATCAGGACTTAGGCACTAGGTAGGTGTGCACAGTGCTCCTTCGCTAACTTGTCTACACCTTGCATTCATCTATCAACTATATATATTTGCATAAGTGTGGAGTAGCTACATGGTATCTATTCCATGGAACACAATTTTTGCTTTTGTCATCAATTGCATGCCAAAACCAAGTGTTGGGTATAATCATTGCTTCTGAAACTGTTTAATATTACAGCTTATCTTGATATTGGCTGTGCGAGTCACACTGGAATAATTTTTTAGTGTCGATTTGAAAAGATTTAATAATGAATGTTATTCTGCACAATAACTAGTGAGTGAGTCTGCACTGTGTACTCTCATGGAAGTACCTACAATTATTTAAATCTACCTTTGATTCTCAACATTCATCGGACAAGTTATCATTTTTGATAGTTATATTGGAGTATGACTGAAGTCTCAATGTAATCTTGCAAAGTGGATGTTTGTCTGTCTGTAAAATGATAGAAAAAAACAACTCTGCTTCTGCTGACAATGGTTGCACTTGTAGGTTTCATGTACTTGACCATTTTGGTAGTTTGGTTTCATGGTACTTCCATCATTCTAATTTGTCAACATCTGAATAAATGCCATCTGCCTTAGCCATTAAGTGGGTTCCATCAAGCTGATCATCATTGTTGAGGAAAGGAACCACTCCAAGATTATTAACATTGTTTGACAATATTTGTTCAGAAACCAATACTGGATTTTAAAAAACCCTAGCATACTTGAATGCTGAAATGGTTAGCACAAAGACATTGGCAAACTTCTCTCTGGCCTTACTCTGTGTGGTTGAGTGTGATAACGAGGGATGAGGGAACAGTCTTCAGAGCAACAAAGTGAGCCAGTGATGACTTATTCCATGATTTGGCATGTAGCTCAAATCATGCTTCGTGAGTAGCATTGTGAAGACTGGATGGATGGTGAAGAATTAGAGTCGTATTCCTACCAAAATTCAGCTCTGTTTTTTCCCCTACTTAGACTTAGTTTTGTCGTATTTTTTGTATGGTTGCTTATTTTAATTATGATTTTTCTTTGTGAGTTTGTTTTATTGTAGCAAGACTAAGGGACAAGAGCAAAACTGGTTTTTATCTGTAACCATTAACTGGTCAAGGAAACAAGAGTGTACTTTGGTAGTAGGAGGTTTAGCAGGTCCGGTTTGACAGGGCCAGTTTTAGAGCTCAGAAGTATAAAAGTTGGTGGGGAGCACGCTGCCATGGATGAGTTGGTCCTGAAAATAACAGCTGCCAATTTCAAGTATCTATCATGTCGGCTGGGCTGCTCGGAGACCAACTGACTTAGTACAACAAAGCTGCAATTTTAGAAAGGGAAGCAATTCCTGCTAAACCTCACTAGCCCATTTATTGTACTTTGCCAAGTGATTTCTATCAATGCCGGAATGGTTGGTTCTCTGTATGGATGCCAGAATGTTATCTATTGTCACGAATTCGAGACAGAAGAGAATGAGAACAAAAATGCTAATCCTGTCTCTGTGAGTCAAGATTTTTACAATGCTGGGTTTGGTGACTACCATCATAACCAGCTATATTTTTAACCTACTGCTAACCAGCTAGATATATTAAATTAATTCTGGTCAACTTATAGATCATGAGACCCGAACTTTATGCATCATTTCATTGTTTATGTACCAAAATAATAGTCTTTATCTGGCTATCTAGTATGCATCTCAATAACTACCGTAATAAATACCTCCAAGCACTAGAATTAAATTTTAAATGTGCAATAATGAATGTTAATATGCAAGATAGTTGCTTTGTATATTATGTGATGCCATAACATGCTCAGCATTGAAAATCTATATGACAGTCCCAAGTATCGCCATTATGATCAAGGCATCTACCATTGCATTTCACAACCATACTCTCTTCCTATTGGGTACCTAATGTCTGCTTGCTGCATCCCCGAGTTAGATGACACTTTACCATCTAAAATCAAATATATACACCATTCATAATTATAATATTGGTGTATATATATGATTCGTAGGCAAAGAGGAAGGTTAATACATATGTTAAACAAGACTGTACCAATGTAGAACACAACATTTATAGAACCCATAATTCATTTTTTTTACCAAAAAAGCATTGGTCTTCATTGATAAAGAGTCCTAAAAATGTTTGTGGTCTACATTGGTACATGTCAGAAGCGTGTTCTCCTGAACCTCTCTCTTTTAGGTTCCACCACACTTGCTGCGCCGACTAACTTATTATTACCTCTGACCTCACTGTCCCAGTAATAATCTCGTTAGCCCATCAACCACAACTGAGACTTCTCTCAGCCTTCCTATTCAACAATAGATATCGTGGTTAAATACTACCTGGAAGTACACCAATTGGACAATACACCATGTACATTCCAATCTCAATAACACAATATACATCAAGTATAATTATAGTTCTTTCAGTTGTCTATCTTGTTAGGCGATAGTTCCACTGAGGGCTGATAAACTCTGTATCTACTACTAGTTCAGCTACATTTATACTCAGTCAGTTGCACATGAATATGCACACAGTCCTTGGTCTTACACACGGATCTTGTGGTCTTACACACGGATCTTGTGGTCTTGCACACGGATCTTGTGGTCTTGCACACGGATCTTGTGGTCTTGCACACGGATCTTGTGGTCTTGCAGCTCTCAGTCTTGCGCATGCAGCCTGTGGTCTTGCAGCCTGTGGTCTTGCACACGAATCCTGTGGTCTTGTAGTTCTGTCAGGATCGTTTCTGACAGTACACTATTGTCATTTCTTTTTTGACTTGTCAGTAAAAAAATAATAAAAATTGGGGGGGAGGGGTTGAAAAGCCTCCTTAATTAGTTACTCAGGATTGCTCCAAAATTAACCATTATATATACATGTAATTTTTTTAATATAACACGGTAGTTTTTTATACCTTGGTATGATAAGAACTGTTAACTATTCTTACAAGAGTATAAGCTTCTCAGTAAACCAACTGATCACTTCTCGAGGCATGTTTATTGTATGGGTTATGATCCTTTACCTATTTTTGGGTGTTTTAGAAATGGTCATTGGACAACTTGAACTCTTCTGGCAATAAAATTATGATGAATGGACCTATTGTACACAAGTTATATGTACGAGGGAAATAAATAATAGATATGTACGTAGGTAAAGATCCTTGAAGACTCGATTTCACGCTTTTGACCACCATGTCGCCATCTCTTAGGGATGTCAGATTGTGTAAGGAGTTGTTGGCTTGCCACAGAGCAGAGACCAATCTTTTAGACTATTGGGGACTTTCTTACATAGGGAACTCTCATCGATCATGAGATATAATCTCCTAGCTATAGTGGGAATTGCTGGCTGGCATAACCCGTCATTTATCTGGAGGAGCCACAGTGCAAGTCTGGTTTTCCTATATGGTATGAAGGGAACTGTCTTGGCAGGAATATCCTGACACACACCAATGCTTTTTTCTTGGTGCAGTGGGAGATGTTGGCTAACATATTCCATTGTTCACCTTTCCTATGGTCACTCAGACACATCCTCATAGATATTAACCAAATGCAGGGGCATCTTCCTGTACTTGCAGCACCCCAAGAAAAAAGAATGTCATTAATGTACAGAACAACAAGGATGACCACTTCCTGCATTGGCCACTGTGCAATGCACAGTTTTCTGCAGGAGATCTACCCCATGCACAAAGAACCTCCAAGTATCCAGCCAATGATGGCCTAGACAGATAGGAATTAGTATCCTCACCAGGTAGATAAGGTGGGATTGCAGAATGGACTGGCACTCTAATGTTGGCCTCACTGTTCCAACTCTTTAACCTCAAAGGTAGAGGAGGCCACAGTGCCACTACATGTGGATAAAGATTTTCCCTACATACGAACAGAGTGCTTGCAAATAGTGCAAGCATTTCTGCAAGTGTTATCTCTATCGTTCAACAGGGAAGATCTCCTGGAGATACATATGCCAAATTGTCTAGTCATGAACAAAATGGCTATCGAGATGCCTAAACCAGACCAAACCAAATATGATCCAAGAACTATAACAAACAACCCAGTGTGTCTTGGTCCAGAGAATCAAGGGTCATGACTTAGACCATACCAAGAGTGCTACACAATGGAAAATCCACCATGAGATCTGTATCTACTTTTATACAGTTGTCCTCTGTGATGGAATGTTGTATCAAGATCTTCTCAACATTACCAAACATTTCCTGGATGGAAGAAGAAGATCCAGGACCTGCTGCACATTCCCAAGCCCATCTGGATGACTCACAGGTAGAGAAGGAATATCATGTCTTGGAAAACCCTGCAACGCTGTGTTCGAGATCATTGTCAAATCATAGGGAAGTATCAAAATGCTACCCTCAATATCCTGCTGTGGCTCTGTCCAAAGACCACACCATCCCTGTGGTCTCTACCACCTGCAGAGATGTGTCACTCACTTCTTACAAACTGTCTCACAGACCAAGGACAACATCATGATCAATTCCATTTCCATATCCTCACTGTGGCAGCTCCAATTCATTGACAGTGCCTAGTTCCTTCCATCCTCTCTGGAGAGAAGCACCACTGCTACTATTTAAGGGTGTCTATACTATGAGTACATAGATTGCTGGAAGAGGTTCCATGAGCTGCTGCTACCTCAGGAGACCTTCCACACCAGTCTGCATGATCATCAAAGATGAAAACTATGGTGTGCCACTCATTTGGATTCAGTATTACCATAACTTCTACCTCTGTACAATATCCTGCTCTTGGCTGATGTCTTTGAGAAATTCCATTGCACCTTTCTGGACATCTACAACCTGGACCAATGCACTAATACTCTAACCAGACTGGCATGGGATGCACTGTTGAAATATACTTGTGTGGAACTTGAGTTGATCAAGATAGTAATATAGCTACATCTTCTTGTGGAGAAAAGCTTGCATAGAGGTACCTCCATGGTCTCCAAGCATTTCACGTGGACCAACAATTCAAAGTTTCAGGTACAATCCCAACAACCGACCACGTGGTAAGTCATGAACAATCATTATCATTTTGCCATGTCACACTATCTGCCCACAGTTGGTTTGCTATTGAAGTGGTAGAGAACCAGGAGACTCTGGAAAAGATTGTTCCAATACCTCCTGATACAGAGAAGGGCTGCCTCATTCGGGTGGACCTTAAGTACATGAAGGAGCTGCATGGATCCCAGAACATGCTACCAACTCATTTCAGAATATAGTCAAGTCAGTGCTGAATCTCCAGGACAATGACGGTATATTATGCACTATTGCTGCAGCTCTTACAGCAGGCTCAAGCCAAGAAAATTGACTGTGTTATTCTAAAGCCTTACATCTAATAGAATACATAGCCCCACAAACAAGCCAAGACAAATTCAGGATTTATTCAAGGTAATGAAAAACAGTATATTCAGGAACACCATGGAGTAATTGCAGAAATGTGCGGATGTCAAGATAAAGCATGCAAGGAAGGATGACAAGATGATCCGGTTGATTACAAATCCCATCTTCACTTGTTGAAGTAACATCTTCAGTGATGATCTCATTTCTATCCACATCCACAAGACCCGACTGCTGTTGAACTGCCTTGTCTATGTGGGGATGTGCATCCTAGTATAATTTGTATACAATCATTCCAGACAAGAGCGTGGAGAGCAAGCACAGGTCACTTACACCAATACCAACTCCATGCTGCTTGAAATCCAGACCAAGGATACCTACACCAATGTAGGCATGTTCAATTGAAGAGTTTGTGGTCCTAAGTCCCATGATGTAGAGCTTTCTCTTTGCAAATGGTGCCAAGCAGTGCAAGGTTGGTCAGTAAGTCAATAATTATGTCATCCAGAAGCACATCCAACATGGGCAGTATAAAGCAACCTCTTCGAGAGCAACACTTCCAACTCAGCATGAGCATGCTCTAAAGAAAATGACACCAGATCTATGAATGCATGTCAGATCTCCCTGACTACATTTGACTCAAAGCAGTGGATCCATAGAAATTATGTATTCACAAGAATATTCCCTTGCCATGCCATCCTTATGATTCTCTTCATCACATAACCACAACACAGCATGCCTACATTTGATACTGGCACTGAAGGTGGGCATCTTATATAAAGTCCATCATATACCTGTACTTCTCTGGGAAATACATCTGGCATCACATCTGGTTTTGGTGGGTCATGAGTGTAGAAGATTATATCATACAACAATGCCTCTGACAATTTCCAATCAGTTGGGAAGTGATTGCCAGTTTTGGGGTATATGATTGTGTTGTCATGGGAAACACTATGCATTTGTGAGTAAACAGATCCACCATCATGGTGGTAGCTCTGTATTGGGTTTAGCCACACACAGAGCCCTGTTTGGGTCCTTACGAAGTGGCATGACATAGTATACCAGAGGTTCTCCACCTTGCATGATATAGCAATCTATGAATGGACCAGGTGGTCTTCATGGCTATTGCCTATGGCTTTCAAGTTCAAGCATACAGTAGTAGTAATCCAAGACACCTCTAAGCAGCCAACTTTCCAGAAAGCGAACTGGATGAGAGGCCTTTTCAGTACTTAGTGGCATGCACTTGCTTCGCATGGATAGCCTTTCTGGGATTTCTGCCAGTTAGCCTGGTCTTTCCATCATTCAAAGATTCCATGACAGCTGGAAGCCAACTACACCCATTCATGTTTGTGAGTTCCAGGTTCCACCAGTTCTGCAGTGTAGTAGTGGACAAAGAGCCACTTGGTTAGGGTTCAATTTTAGTGTCCCATGGTACCCTGATGCTATGCACATCCGCATCATCTCCGTAGATCATATGTCTAGAGGCAAGCCTCTGCATGGTTCCTTTGGACACTGACCCAAGATCAACTTTCAACATCTGTGGCCATGAGAGCAATATATGCACATCGATTTTTATAGAGTGCCTCTTCAGAGCTCTTTCCCAATTTGGGTTTTCCTTCTATGCAATGCAAGACAACATCCGCAACCATCAATGCATTCTTGTAAGTACATATCTCAATGCAAAAACAACAGCACCTTGTTTAGAGTTTCAATATCGAACCGTGGGACTTAGGAAGGGCAGGTATATCTGCCACACTGCCTGTTGTTGTGGTTTTTGTGAGTATTTGGATTGCTTTTCCTGGGCTTGTAAGTAGGCTGGACATTGACGTTTTTCAATCATTTGAGTTGTGAAGCCTCCTCATTGTGTCTTGTCTGCATTGTTGATCTACAAATCTATCTCTTTCACTTTCCTTTTAAACTGTAGCAACAGTAATCATCAAATTATGGTAGTTATCTGTTCCCTACAGTGCATGAAGTAGGCAGTTGGCACCTTCCCTCAATAGCTAGCTATATCATTGGTTGGAAAAAGTAACCAATCAAAACAGATTAAGGTCAGCTGTTGCATGATCACTCATTGAGCAGGGGCATGGGTCAAAGTCCAGCTGGATGTCTGTCTGTGGCCATGTGGCTATGCATTCTATATCAAGACAGTACCAGCCAAACATCTGTTATTGGTATGGTAGACTCTCTTTATTCATCCATGTTGGGCAGTGGCAGGCCGAAACTTATACTGTTGGATGGTCTGCTCCAAGAGAAATTCAATGTATTTCTCCCCTTTTTAACCAAAAGAAGCTCATTTTTGCTCCAATTGTGACATTTTTGAGGAAAAACTGTCTTAAATAGCTCATTCTTGTCAAAATGGGCACATTAGGTTCCTTATGAAACTCTTTGACAGAAAACTGCTGTTGGTGTAAATTTCTCCCCTTTTTAACCGAAAGAAGTTCTGACATCCTCTAGGACTGATTGCCTAGTTTTAGCTTGCCAGAACATTATCTACTTGGAGAATGTGCTGTGGAAGTCTTGGATCTCCAAGAAGTGCACAGTCCCCCTCGATGTCTTCGTATGCTAGAAGCTTCATGGCAAGGCAACCCTTTTCCTCGTCAGCACCATGGCTGATGGAAAAACAGATCCTCCTCCTATCTGAATGTGAGGACCTTTCTTAGAGCAGTGCAGCTATTTCTGCCAAAAGCACACCCAGGAAAGGACCTTTTCCCACTTCATAGTCAAGAGCTGGACAATAAAAAGAGAAATGTCCAACACCTTTCCAATGGCTTGGAGTTTTGATATGCTGTTCTTCTGGTGTCGATCAAGGGGAACAAATCCTGACCATCAAGATCCTTGTGAGTGATGTACAGGATATCTGGAATACAATCACCCAAGGCCTTGGTCATGAACTCCTTTTGTAGATAAGACATTACTTTGCCACTTCCATTTACCTGCCACAAATTTGTGCACACTACTAGAGGTGGCATCAGACTTAAAATCGTATTCACTCGACGTTTCGACTAAATGCTCTAAGCCTTCATCAGGAATAATGAGATGCTAAGGCTCACTTGATCCTACTATATACTGGTAGCTAGCTATCCACCACATGCCAGTACATGGCCTCAGGTGTGAACTGCTCCAGGAAAGCATCCTCTCGAGCTTGGAGGACTGTATTTTTTTGCTGCTATCATCCTGAATGCTAACTATCTGGCTTTGGGTCCAAACTGCAGGATGGCAGCCTTATCTAAGTTCCAGAAGTTGCCCAGGTGACGGCCTCCTAGTATCGTCGTACACACATAGGTACATCGACTTGCGTAAGAAGTACATAATTTGCCCTCCATGGAGGCTCACCATTTTGCCACTCTGGTTGGTGGTGTGTATTTGAACCTTGGAGATCTGGCTCATGCATGAGATTGGGATATTTATTGCATACAAGGATCCGCAGATAGCGTCTAGGACAAAGCTCGAGATGATGTCGTCACTGTCCATTCAAACTTCTATCCGGGATGAGGAAGCAATGAGCAGCAATGTCTGCACAGAATGAAGTCACCTTCTTGTCTGATATGTTAATTCTGTCTGTGGTGATGTCATGCAATCTGAAGCTTAGGAGTGGGTTTATGAAAAATGAAATAAAATTTCCGGACATTGTGTTAAGCTTGACTCAGAGCTCCCATTGATGACAATGCATTTAGCTTTTAACTCAAACTGGATTGCTGCATGGATGTCTGCAATGTTGTAGGTTCCTGATGCTAAGATCAGACTATATCTATGTCCCCACTGTCTGAGCTAACCCACTGTGTTGCCTGCAGCCATGATCTTGTCTTGTGCCAAGCATTCCACAGGTTTGAGTCTACCAGTATCACCTCGTATTGTTTGTGGATGTCTAGGGGAAGGGGTGGTGAGAAGTCAACCTTAAAAGTATGGTATGTGGCTGCAGTTGTCTTTTAGGTATCAAGGAAGAAGGCCATATCCTTGGAACCATTACAAAAATGCCATGATGAGAGGAGCAAGTCATCTGGACATGGCTTTTTTATTTTTATTTCCCCCCCCCCCCTCTCATTTCATGTAGTCATGAAACTCAGCATTTTCAATAACCACCAGCCAAGAGAATCATGAAGATATACTTGACCTTGTTTCAAAGGACTCGGTTCTTGTTTCCAGCAGGGACACTTCCCAGACAGGAACTACAAGTTTAGTGGAATTCTCATACAAGTGAACTGAGTACCTTCCTACTAGGTGACTGCCAGTACATTCCTACTAGGTGACTGCCAGTACCTTCCTACTAGGTGACTGCCAGTACCTTCCTACTAGGTGACTGCCAGCTTTGCTATGTGTTCACTTCAGTGCAGGTGCAGTTGTTGCTCTGGTTTAAACCTTTCCATCAGCAGCAACCTCCCTGAACCTACGAGTGCACGATACACTAGGACATGCTCAAACTACTGGTTTTATGGGAGCTGGACCTCATGGACCAACAGGGTCACCAGGAGAGATTGACACAGCTGGAGCACCTGGATCTGCAGGACCACCTGGACCTAGAGTGAGCAATGGGACTAGCTGGAGATCATATGGACCATAAGCACCTGTTAAACTAGCAGATCCACACCCCATACTAACAGTTCAGTGGAGCGATTCCCAAAAATTCCCAAGATTGAATATGAATAAGCTTGATCACCTTCCTATCCATGTCTGGAGTATGGCATATATACTTTCTAGTATTTAGGGATATGAAGAGTGGTTTCATACATCATGGGGGAGCCCTACCAACATGAGTGGGGTCTCACATAATGAGGGATTTTTGGCTTGGTTTAAAATAATTGACATTTAGTGGACCCATTGATACAGAGTGGAGTATACCAATTACCTACTCTTGATTTCATAGTAGTTCGAAGTTGTTAGTATAGCTGACATGTCTCTATCTCTCTTTGACAACCTGTTGTACCAGCTGTATCAGTTGGATCCCTGGTGTGTTAGTAAGTGAACATGGTCCTGCTGGCCTAAACAGTCAGTTGGACCACTAGGGTCAGTGGAAGAATGCAGTCCTGCAGGGCTTCGTTGGCTTACTGGACCACTTGTACCTGGTGGGTCCAATAGACCCATTGGGTCAGTTGGACTACCCAGACCCGCTGGACCAGTTGAAACTATCAACTAATGCAGTCATGCAGGGCTGCATGGCCTGCTGGGCTACTTGGACCTGGTGGGTCCAATAGACCCATTGGGGTCAGTTGGACTACCCAGACCTGCTGGACCAGTTGAAACTATCAACTAATGCAGTCATGCAGGGCTGCATGGCCTGCTGGGCTACTTGGACCTGGTGGGTCCAATAGACCCATTGAGTCAGTTGGACTACCCAGACCCACTGGACCAGTTGAAACTATCAACTAATGCAGTCATGCAGGGCTGCATGGCCTGCTGGGCCACTTGGACCTGGTGGTTTCATTAGACCCATTGGCCCGGCTGAACCACCAGAGTCAGTGAGAGAATGTGTTCCTGCTAGTTAACCTGTCCATTCTAGGTCATATGGACCCACCGGCACCTTGAGATGCCTGGTATATGCAATGTGCAATGGACCAGGTGGCCCTATGCGATCAGCTGCGATAGTCGTTGGTAATGTACAATAAGCACAATGGAGTAAAGGATTTTTCTATAGCTTTGTGGTTTTCCTATGCATGCAAATGGTGAGTATACTTCACTCACTACTCTCAGCAATCTTGGTTTGGGGCTAAACAAACATAACCCAACCAAAACATGTGTGGTAAGGCGTAGACCAAGTCATTCCTGGCACTTCTTGAACAAGATAAATGGATGGTGCACAAGGAAAAAACCAGAAGCATTTAAAAATAACACCTCTAATCTATATTCAGCAGGGACCATTGCACATGGAAATGATTTCCTTAGGGGGAATTGCCCCAGCAAGAGAGTGGGGAGCATGTGACCTCTCCAATCAGGATAGAGAGCACTCGGTTCCACTGAGTTTCGATATCAGTAAGTACACATCCGGAGAGGCTGGATATGTGCATCATTACAAATGTGTCACACTATTTAGCATTTCATAGCAAGCACACAAATACACCATCCAAGTTAAGCAAATTCAAAGATCACCATGGATCTCAGTGGAGACTTGGTTGTCCAGCACTGGAGAAGAACTAGCTACTTTAACTCTGTTGAATGATACATTTACGATGAGAGTGAACATTCAGCTATATATATATATATATATATATATATATATACACAGTATTTACAATGTTGCAGACTCCATGCAGGGGCTGACTATTAAAAAAATTGTGCAACTGTGTCACTATTTTGGTATGCATGACTACTGCTGTGATTGTTGGCCAATCAGATACTGTGTACCTATATATCTAAAGGGTGGAAACCCTTAACTATAATGATTGCATGATGTGGGCCACCTTTGGTGGACACAAAGACACCATTTCCCTGAGCAACACATTGCCACGGTCTTGGCTTGGCCACTGACACTGGGCACATAAACATCAACAGCTGTACAAATATTGGAGTGGGAGCAACTGGCTTTTCAAAGGATAGTTTAGGGGCTTGCAGGTGCATTGACTATAAGCAATGTGACCAGCCTGTCCTTTGTCGTTCATCTGCAATTACTGGATTGTCCAATGTGGCATCGAATAGGGTCAAAGGATTTTTGGTACAACTATTGCCTCAATAAGTCGTTGTGTCAGTACACTACCAGCATCCCCCCCCCCCCCCCCCCCCCACTCCCTCCCCCATAGAAAACCACATCCAAGATACCCTCCTTCAGCACATCAAAGATCACTTCAAAACCTCACTACAGCATTAAAAATATTTATTGACCAGATAATCATTCTCAAACCACTGGACTTAAGTGCTCAGGCACACTAGCAGTTACTATGGTTTCACTGAGCATGCTTAGTAGGTGTCACTCAAGTGCCTCTATTGGCATCACAATGCTAGTATATATATAATGAGGTTTTGATTGTGCAAGAAATATATTCCACTGTCTGCACAATGAGTAACTCACCCCAGGACTTTTGTACATGTAACCTAAATAGCACAGAGAATCCTGAAAATTGGAAGGCTAAGACAGCTAATGCTTTTGTTGAGCGTATTGATGTAGCTAAACCAAAGTTTAAGCTTGCAAACACACTCAAGGCTCATCTACCTCCAACTAACAAGAAAGAGGGATACTCAGTTGGTGGGGGTTTGGCTGCCTTCTCTGCTAAAGTTGATGGTCAATCTAAGCAGGACATACTCAATGCCATGCTCTTTGCTCAACTAGGTGCCGATAAACATTTCAGCCGTGAAAGGAGCATGCACAATTGGTACGACTACTACAAGTTTATTCTTTGTCATCTGGGATTTGTGATCGAGAAGATAGAAATGCAGTTGCACAAAACAACAGAGGGAAATTTTACATTAGAACAAATTGTGACAGACACTTATCTTGCATCAAGTGATAATACAGACGTACTATCAGCCACACTGCAAGCATTGCTTGATGCATTGAGCAAGATACCAGTCACTGATGAGAGAATGAAGATGTTTCATTCACTATGTGGCAGCAGTTCATCCGGTACTTTCCAAATCTTGCCCTGTGAGCCAGGTCCAGATGGAAAGGTTGTTCTTGTAATGGGAGCATTCTTCTTCAAAAGCTCACAGTGCTGTGAGAATATCATGTTTGACACCTGGGACTCAAAAAGGACTAAGATATACAAGTCGGTGCATAAAGCTACTTTTGACCCAAACTATTACGCTAAAATAAGGTGTGCTGTCATTGCCAAGCTTGGAGATGAAGCCATCAACTTGGTGGCTTCTATCACACTTGATACATCAAAAGAGCTTGCCGAAAGTGAGGAGGCTGAGGTCAGCCCTACTGTTTTTATTGAGCATATTCAGATAGCTAAACCAAAGTTCAAGCTTATAAAAGGCTATCGGAATGTTAATCTACCACTGAGTTACGTGGCAGAGGGATACTCCATTGCTGGCGGATTGGCTGCATTCTCTGAGAATGTCATTGGCCAATCAAAACAGGACATACTCAATGCTACATTGTTGGCTCAGCTTGGTGCTGATAAGAGATTCAATCGTGAAAGAAACATACACCAATGGGATGACTTCTACAAGCATATTCTTCAAAATCTAGGTTTTGCATTTGAGAAAATTGTACTTCAGCAGCACGAAATGAGAGAAGAGAAGTTCACGTTGGATGAAGTTGTGATGAATGCAGACAATGCAGCAAGGGGCAGTACATACACTCTATCATCCACACTGCAAGCATTGTTTAATGCACTGAGAAATATTTCAATCACCGATGAGAGAATGAGGATGTTTCATTCACTATGTGGCAGCAGTTCCTCGGGAAATTTTCAAATCTTGACTTGCGATCAAGGTCCAGATTGTAAGGTCATTCTTCTTCTGGCAACATTCTTCTTCAGCAGTTCACAACAGCATGAGAATATCCTATTTGACTCCTGGGATTCAAACCTGACCAAGATATACCAATCAGTGCATAGAGCTACTTTTGATCCAGAAGTTTATGCTCAAGTAAGACATGCTGTCGCTGCCAAGCTTGGAGACAATGTGGTTAGGCTAGTGGCGCCCATTGAAATTAAAAAACAACGTATTATTATTGAGATAGTACAATAGTGTAATTTATGTGGCCACTAGGGTTCAGAATGATTAGTGTACTTATTATTGACTTGTGTGCAGAACATAATAGTATTTACATGTTAGTATGTATGTACCATTAATGTATCATTAGTGTTCTGCTAGCTAATGTTAAGGTATTTGGTATTGTATCATTAGTATGCAGTATAATTATTATCGTTTTGTGTGCTGGTGTGTTCAGATTAATAGCTAATTAGTGTGCTATTGATGTCAATTTTTTGTTGCATTAGGATCGTAATGGTGTACAAGTACAAAAATGTATATATATTGGATTGACCTGAAAGAGAACAAGATTCCCAGTGATGGAGCAAGCAAATCTTAGATGGTAATGCAAATGAGGTTTCAGTCAGGGTGGGGTGAGGGATAGGGGTGTGCCCCTCCATTTAAAGCCTACTAATCTATTATATGTAATACAGAGCATAATAATTTTCCATATCCTGAAGACCAATGCAGTTTAGTTGTTGCAACAGATAAGACAATACTGTAAATGCTGAAATATAAATGTCATGGGGAAAAAATGCATTATAGTAATTCTAGTATTCTCCAGATATATGTTCACAGTTCCTGGTAAACTGATTAGCAACATCTTTGCGAAACTCTCGACGAACTCTCATTTGACATAATGTATGTAGATACAATGACTTACTCAATAATCAACTTAAATTTACTCACTTGATGTTTTGGCTAGATGCTCTAGCCTTCATCAGGATGAAGGCTATAGCATCTAGCTTAAATGTCGAACGAATAAATTCAAAGTTGATCAGTGAGAATATCTTTGCAGTTAAGAAATTAAGTTTACTCCTTGTAGCGAAGCATCACTTAATAGTTTAATCGTTGCTGCAACAGAGTTCTGGTAAAACTGTATTGGATTGACCTGAAAGAGAACAAGAGCCCCAGTTATGGAAGCTAATTTTAAGTTGTAGTTCCAATGGGGCCTCAGTCAGAGTATAGTTTTAACCTTATACAATACACTATATGAGCACTCAGACATTTGTTACTGGCATGATAAGCACTAGTTTTAATATGGTACAAACCTGATTGAGAAGTTCTCGTTGACCAGGAGAGAAACTTCTGAAATAGTCTGTAATCTTAAAGATGTCATTCAAATCAGATGCTTTTGGCCAAATTGTAAATAATTGGGTATGCTAAAGATCAGGCTGAAAATTGTCCTTGTAGAAGGAACTAAAAAAAAGAAGTCTTCCTCAAAGTCAATTCCCTGACAGTGCTTTGCATAAAAATTGTTCAAGCTTGGAGTATATTCTATATCCTGTCTGGTCAAAGCATTCATTTAAGCAACTAATTATGTAATCCAGGCTTCAAAGTAGACCTACTGATTAAAAAAAAGTAAAGTACATTCAGGATACACATCACTGGACAAATCTTTTTCGTATTACTCTAGAACTTTTTGTCTGTGACATTAACTAGTTCACTACCAATTAATGATGAAGCATGGACAAAATTGTTTCAGTTGACCTCTACACCAGTTCTAATTATTCAAAGAGTTGATGTAGGAAGAGTTTTTTTTGCACGTATTTTTTATGAAACTATCATTTTGAAATATGGTCCAAACTAATACATGGAGTACATGGAGTGCAAGTGAACTCAGGTCCAAACTAATACATGCAGTGCAAGTGAACTCAGGCACAAACTAATACATGGAGTGCAAGTGAATTCTGGTCCAAACTAATACATGCAGTGAAAGTGAACTCAAGCACAAACTAATACACGGAGTGCAAGTGAACTCTGGTCCAAACTAATACATGCAGTGCAAGTGAACTCAAGCACAAACTAATACATGGAGTGCAAGTGAACTCAGGTCCAAACCAATACATGATGTGCAAGTGAACTCAGGTGCTAATTAATACATGCAGTGCAAGTGAACTCAGGCACAAACTAATACATGCAGTGCAAGTGAACTCAGGCACAAACTAATACATGCAGTGCAAGTGAACTCAGGCACAAACTAATACATGCAGTGCAAGTGAACTCATGCACAAACTAATACATGCAGTGCAAGTGAACTCAGGTCCAACTCAGGTCCAAACTAATACATGGAGTACAACTGAACTCTGGTACAAACTTATACATGCAGGGCAAGTGAACTCAGGCACAAACTAATACATAGAGTGCAAGTTGAACTAAGGTCCAAACTAATACATGCAGCGCAAGTGAACTCAGGTACAAACTAATACATGCAGTGCAAGTGAACTCAGGCACAAACTAATACATGCAGTGCAAGTGAACTCAGGTACAAACTAATACATGCAGTGCAAGTGAACTCAGGTACAAACTAATACATGCAGTGCAAGTGAACTCAGGTACAAACCAATATATGCAGTGCAAGTGAACTCAGGTCCAAACTAATACATGCAGTGCAAGTGAACTCAGGCACAAACTAATACATGCAGTGCAAGTGAACTCAGGTCCAAACTAATACATGCAGTGCAAGTGAACTCAGGCACAAACTAATACATGCAGTGCAAGTGAACTCGGGCACAAACTAATACATGCAGTGCAAGTGAACTCAGGCACAAACTAATACATGCAGTGCAAGTGAACTCAGGTCCAAACTAATACATGCAGTGCAAATGAACTCAGGTCCAAACCAATACATGCAGTGCAAGTGAACTCGGGTCCAAACTAATACATGCAGTGCAAGTGAACTCAGGTCCAAACCAATACATGCAGTGCAAGTGAACTCAGGCACAAACTAATACATGCAGTGCAAGTGAACTCAGGCACAAACTAATACATGCAGTGCAAGTGAACTCAGGCACAAACTAATTCATGCAGTGCAAGTGAACTCAGGCACAAACTAATACATGCAGTGCAAGTGAACTCAGGCACAAACTAATACATGGAGTACAACTGAACTCTGGTCCAAACTAATACATGGAGTGCAAGTGAACTCGGGTACAAACTAATACATGCAGTGCAAGTGAACTCAGTTCCAAACTAATACATGCAGTGGAAGGGAACTCAGGCACAAACTAATACATGGAGTGCAAGTGAACTCAGGCACACACTAATACATGCAGTGCAAGTGAACTCAGGCACAAACTAATACATGCAGTGCAAGTGAACTCAGGCACAAACTAATACATGCAGTGCAAGTGAACTCATGCACAAACTAATACATGCAGTGCAAGTGAACTCAGGTCCAACTCAGGTCCAAACTAATACATGGAGTACAACTGAACTCTGGTACAAACTTATACATGCAGGGCAAGTGAACTCAGGCACAAACTAATACATAGAGTGCAAGTTGAACTAAGGTCCAAACTAATACATGCAGCGCAAGTGAACTCAGGTACAAACTAATACATGCAGTGCAAGTGAACTCAGGCACAAACTAATACATGCAGTGCAAGTGAACTCAGGTACAAACTAATACATGCAGTGCAAGTGAACTCAGGTACAAACTAATACATGCAGTGCAAGTGAACTCAGGTACAAACCAATATATGCAGTGCAAGTGAACTCAGGTCCAAACTAATACATGCAGTGCAAGTGAACTCAGGCACAAACTAATACATGCAGTGCAAGTGAACTCAGGTCCAAACTAATACATGCAGTGCAAGTGAACTCAGGCACAAACTAATACATGCAGTGCAAGTGAACTCGGGCACAAACTAATACATGCAGTGCAAGTGAACTCAGGCACAAACTAATACATGCAGTGCAAGTGAACTCAGGTCCAAACTAATACATGCAGTGCAAATGAACTCAGGTCCAAACCAATACATGCAGTGCAAGTGAACTCAGGTCCAAACTAATACATGCAGTGCAAGTGAACTCAGGTCCAAACCAATACATGCAGTGCAAGTGAACTCAGGCACAAACTAATACATGCAGTGCAAGTGAACTCAGGCACAAACTAATACATGCAGTGCAAGTGAACTCAGGCACAAACTAATTCATGCAGTGCAAGTGAACTCAGGCACAAACTAATACATGCAGTGCAAGTGAACTCAGGCACAAACTAATACATGGAGTACAACTGAACTCTGGTCCAAACTAATACATGGAGTGCAAGTGAACTCGGGTACAAACTAATACATGCAGTGCAAGTGAACTCAGTTCCAAACTAATACATGCAGTGGAAGTGAACTCAGGCACAAACTAATACATGGAGTGCAAGTGAACTCAGGCACACACTAATACATGCAGTGCAAGTGAACTCAGGCACAAACTAATACATGCAGTGCAAGTGAACTCGAGTACAAACTAATACATGCAGTGCAAGTGAACTCAGGCACAACTAATACATGCAGTGCAAGTGAACTCAGGCACAAACTAATACATGGAGTACAACTGAACTCTGGTCCAAACTAATACATGGAGTGCAAGTGAACTCAGGTACAAACTAATACATGCAGTGCAAGTGAACTCAGGTCCAAACTAATACATGCAGTGGAAGTGAACTCAGGCACAAACTAATACATGGAGTGCAAGTGAACTCAGGCACACACTAATACATGCAGTGCAAGTGAACTCAGGCACAAACTAATACATGCAGTGCAAGTGAACTCAGGTCCAAACTAATACATGGAGTACAACTGAACTCTGGTCCAAACTAATACATGCAGTGCAAGTGAACTCGAGTACAAACTAATACATGGAGTACAACTGAACTCTGGTACAAACTAATACATGCAGTGCAAGTGAACTCAGGTACAAACTAATACTTGGAGTGCAAGTGAACTCAGGTCCAAACTAATACATGGAGTAGTACAACTGAACTCAGGTCCAAACTAATACATGGAGTGCAAGTGAACTCAGGTCCAAACTAATACATGCAGTGCAAGTGAACTCAGGTCCAAACCAATACATGCAGTGCAAGTGAACTCAGGTCCAAACTAATACATGCAGTGCAAGTGAACTCAGGCACAAACTAATACATGCAGTGCAAGTGAACTCAGGCACAAACTAATACATGCAGTGCAAGTGAACTCAGGCACAAACTAATACATGCAGTGCAAGTGAACTCAGGTACAAACTAATACATGGAGTACATGGAGTGCAAGTGAACTCAGGTCCAAACTAATACATGGAGTGCAAGTAAACTCAGGTCCAAACTAATACATGCAGTGCAAGTGAACTCAGGCACAAACTAATACATGCAGTGCAAGTGAACTCAGGCACAAACTAATATATGCAGTGCAAGTGAACTCAGGCACAAACTAATACATGGAGTGCAAGTGAACTCAGGTCCAAACTAATACATGCAGTGCAAGTGAACTCAGGCACAAACTAATACATGCAGTGCAAGTGAACTCAGGCACAAACTAATATATGCAGTGCAAGTGAACTCAGGCACAACTAATACATGGAGTGCAAGTTAACTCAGGCACAAACTAATACATGCAGTGCAAGTGAACTCAGGCACAAACTAATACATGGAGTGCAAATGAACTCAGGTCCAACTCAGGTCCAAACTAATACATGGAGTACAACTGAACTCTGGTCCAAACTAATACATGCAGTGCAAGTGAACTCGAGTACAAACTAATACATGGAGTACAACTGAACTCTGGTACAAACTAATACATGCAGTGCAAGTGAACTCAGGTACAAACTAATACTTGGAGTGCAAGTGAACTCAGGTCCAAACTAATACATGGAGTAGTACAACTGAACTCGGGTCCAAACTAATACATGCAGTGCAAGTGAACTCAGGCACAAACTAATACATGCAGTGCAAGTGAACTCAGGTACAAACTAATACTTGGAGTGCAAGTGAACTCAGGTCCAAACTAATACATGGAATACAACTGAACTCTGGTCCAAACTAATACATGCAGTGCAAGTGAACTCAGGCACAAACTAATACATGCAGTGCAAGTGAACTCAGGTCCAAACTAATACATGCAGTGCAAGTGAACTCGGGCACAAACTAATAATATGCAGTGCAAGTGAACTCAGGCACAAACTAATACATGCAGTGCAAGTAAACTCAGGTACAAACTAATACATAGAGTGCAAGTTGAACTCAGGTCCAAACCAATACATGCAGTGCAAGTGAACTCAGGTCCAAACCAATACATGCAGTGCAAGTGAACTCAGGTCCAAACTAATACATGCAGTGCAAGTGAACTCAGGTCCAAACCAATATATGCAGTGCAAGTGAACTCAGGCACAAACTAATACATGCAGTGCAAGTGAACTCAGGCACAAACTAATACATGCAGTGCAAGTGAACTCAGGCACAAACTAATTCATGCAGTGCAAGTGAACTCAGGCACAAACTAATACATGCAGTGCAAGTGAACTCAGGCACAAACTAATACATGGAGTACAACTGAACTCTGGTCCAAACTAATACATGGAGTGCAAGTGAACTCGGGTACAAACTAATACATGCAGTGCAAGTGAACTCAGTTCCAAACTAATACATGCAGTGGAAGTGAACTCAGGCACAAACTAATACATGGAGTGCAAGTGAACTCAGGCACACACTAATACATGCAGTGCAAGTGAACTCAGGCACAAATTAATACATGCAGTGCAAGTGAACTCGAGTACAAACTAATACATGCAGTGCAAGTGAACTCAGGCACAAACTAATACATGCAGTGCAAGTGAACTCAGGTACAAACTAATACTTGGAGTGCAAGTGAACTCAGGTCCAAACTAATACATGGAGTACAACTGAACTCTGGTCCAAACTAATACATGCAGTGCAAGTGAACTCAGGCACAAACTAATACATGCAGTGCAAGTGAACTCAGGTCCAAACTAATACATGCAGTGCAAGTGAACTCAGGCACAAACTAATACATGCAGTGCAAGTGAACTCGGGCACAAACTAATACATGCAGTGCAAGTGAACTCAGGCACAAACTAATACATGCAGTGCAAGTGAACTCAGGTCCAAACTAATACATGCAGTGCAAGTGAACTCAGTTCCAAACCAATACATGCAGTGCAAGTGAACTCAGGTCCAAACTAATACATGCAGTGCAAGTGAACTCAGGTCCAAACCAATACATGCAGTGCAAGTGAACTCAGGCACAAACTAATACATGCAGTGCAAGTGAACTCAGGCACAAACTAATACATGCAGTGCAAGTGAACTCAGGCACAAACTAATTCATGCAGTGCAAGTGAACTCAGGCACAAACTAATACATGCAGTGCAAGTGAACTCAGGCACAAACTAATACATGGAGTACAACTGAACTCTGGTCCAAACTAATACATGGAGTGCAAGTGAACTCGGGTACAAACTAATACATGCAGTGCAAGTGAACTCAGTTCCAAACTAATACATGTAGTGGAAGTGAACTCAGGCACAAACTAATACATGGAGTGCAAGTGAACTCAAGCACACACTAATACATGCAGTGCAAGTGAACTCAGGCACAAACTAATACATGCAGTGCAAGTGAACTCGAGTACAAACTAATACATGCAGTGCAAGTGAACTCAGACACAAACTAATACATGCAGTGCAAGTGAACTCAGGCACAAACTAATACATGGAGTACAACTGAACTCTGGTCCAAACTAATACATGGAGTGCAAGTGAACTCAGGTACAATCTAATACATGCAGTGCAAGTGAACTCAGGTCCAAACTAATACATGCAGTGGAAGTGAACTCAGGCACAAACTAATACATGGAGTGCAAGTGAACTCAGGCACACACTAATACATGCAGTGCAAGTGAACTCAGGCACAAACTAATACATGCAGTGCAAGTGAACTCAGGTCCAAACTAATACATGGAGTACAACTGAACTCTGGTCCAAACTAATACATGCAGTGCAAGTGAACTCGAGTACAAACTAATACATGGAGTACAACTGAACTCTGGTACAAACTAATACATGCAGTGCAAGTGAACTCAGGTACAAACTAATACTTGGAGTGCAAGTGAACTCAGGTCCAAACTAATACATGGAGTAGTACAACTGAACTCAGGTCCAAACTAATACATGGAGTGCAAGTGAACTCAGGTCCAAACTAATACATGCAGTGCAAGTGAACTCAGGTCCAAACCAATACATGCAGTGCAAGTGAACTCAGGTCCAAACTAATACATGGAGTACAACTGAACTCTGGTCCAAACTAATACATGCAGTGCAAGTGAACTCGAGTACAAACTAATACATGGAGTACAACTGAACTCTGGTACAAACTAATACATGCAGTGCAAGTGAACTCAGGTACAAACTAATACTTGGAGTGCAAGTGAACTCAGGTCCAAACTAATACATGGAGTAGTACAACTGAACTCAGGTCCAAACTAATACATGGAGTGCAAGTGAACTCAGGTCCAAACTAATACATGCAGTGCAAGTGAACTCAGGTCCAAACCAATACATGCAGTGCAAGTGAACTCAGGTCCAAACTAATACATGCAGTGCAAGTGAACTCAGGCACAAACTAATACATGCAGTGCAAGTGAACTCAGGCACAAACTAATACATGCAGTGCAAGTGAACTCAGGCACAAACTAATACATGCAGTGCAAGTGAACTCAGGTACAAACTAATACATGGAGTACATGGAGTGCAAGTGAACTCAGGTCCAAACTAATACATGGAGTGCAAGTAAACTCAGGTCCAAACTAATACATGCAGTGCAAGTGAACTCAGGCACAAACTAATACATGCAGTGCAAGTGAACTCAGGCACAAACTAATATATGCAGTGCAAGTGAACTCAGGCACAAACTAATACATGGAGTGCAAGTGAACTCAGGTCCAAACTAATACATGCAGTGCAATGAACTCAGGCACAAACTAATACATGCAGTGCAAGTGAACTCAGGCACAAACTAATATATGCAGTGCAAGTGAACTCAGGCACAACTAATACATGGAGTGCAAGTTAACTCAGGCACAAACTAATACATGCAGTGCAAGTGAACTCAGGCACAAACTAATACATGGAGTGCAAATGAACTCAGGTCCAACTCAGGTCCAAACTAATACATGGAGTACAACTGAACTCTGGTCCAAACTAATACATGCAGTGCAAGTGAACTCAGGCACAAACTAATACATGCAGTGCAAGTAAACTCAGGTACAAACTAATACATAGAGTGCAAGTTGAACTCAGGTCCAAACCAATACATGGAGTGCAAGTGAACTCATGTCCAAACTAATACATGCAGTGGAAGTGAACTCAGGCACAAACTAATACATGGAGTGCAAGTGAACTCAGGCACACACTAATACATGCAGTGCAAGTGAACTCAGGCACAAACTAATACATGCAGTGCAAGTGAACTCAGGTCCAAACTAATACATGGAGTACAACTGAACTCTGGTCCAAACTAATACATGCAGTGCAAGTGAACTCGAGTACAAACTAATACATGGAGTACAACTGAACTCTGGTACAAACTAATACATGCAGTGCAAGTGAACTCAGGTACAAACTAATACTTGGAGTGCAAGTGAACTCAGGTCCAAACTAATACATGGAGTAGTACAACTGAACTCAGGTCCAAACTAATACATGGAGTGCAAGTGAACTCAGTTCCAAACTAATACATGCAGTGCAAGTGAACTCAGGTCCAAACCAATACATGCAGTGCAAGTGAACTCAGCTCCAAACTAATACATGGAGTACAACTGAACTCTGGTCCAAACTAATACATGCAGTGCAAGTGAACTCGAGTACAAACTAATACATGGAGTACAACTGAACTCTGGTACAAACTAATACATGCAGTGCAAGTGAACTCAGGTACAAACTAATACTTGGAGTGCAAGTGAACTCAGGTCCAAACTAATACATGGAGTAGTACAACTGAACTCGGGTCCAAACTAATACATGCAGTGCAAGTGAACTCAGGCACAAACTAATACATGCAGTGCAAGTGAACTCAGGCACAAACTAATACATGCAGTGCAAGTGAACTCAGGCACAAACTAATACATGCAGTGCAAGTGAACTCAGGTACAAACTAATACATGGAGTACATGGAGTGCAAGTGAACTCAGGTCCAAACTAATACATGGAGTGCAAGTAAACTCAGGTCCAAACTAATACATGCAGTGCAAGTGAACTCAGGCACAAACTAATACATGCAGTGCAAGTGAACTCAGGCACAAACTAATACTTGGAGTGCAAGTGAACTCAGGTCCAAACTAATACATGGAATACAACTGAACTCTGGTCCAAACTAATACATGCAGTGCAAGTGAACTCAGGCACAAACTAATACATGCAGTGCAAGTGAACTCAGGTCCAAACTAATACATGCAGTGCAAGTGAACTCAGGTACAAACTAATACTTGGAGTGCAAGTGAACTCAGGTCCAAACTAATACATGGAATACAACTGAACTCTGGTCCAAACTAATACATGCAGTGCAAGTGAACTCAGGCACAAACTAATACATGCAGTGCAAGTGAACTCAGGTCCAAACTAATACATGCAGTGCAAGTGAACTCGGGCACAAACTAATAATATGCAGTGCAAGTGAACTCAGGCACAAACTAATACATGCAGTGCAAGTAAACTCAGGTACAAACTAATACATAGAGTGCAAGTTGAACTCAGGTCCAAACCAATACATGCAGTGCAAGTGAACTCAGGTCCAAACCAATACATGCAGTGCAAGTGAACTCAGGTCCAAACTAATACATGCAGTGCAAGTGAACTCAGGTCCAAACCAATACATGCAGTGCAAGTGAACTCAGGCACAAACTAATACATGCAGTGCAAGTGAACTCAGGCACAAACTAATACATGCAGTGCAAGTGAACTCAGGCACAAACTAATTCATGCAGTGCAAGTGAACTCAGGCACAAACTAATACATGCAGTGCAAGTGAACTCAGGCACAAACTAATACATGGAGTACAACTGAACTCTGGTCCAAACTAATACATGGAGTGCAAGTGAACTCGGGTACAAACTAATACATGCAGTGCAAGTGAACTCAGTTCCAAACTAATACATGCAGTGGAAGTGAACTCAGGCACAAACTAATACATGGAGTGCAAGTGAACTCAGGCACACACTAATACATGCAGTGCAAGTGAACTCAGGCACAAATTAATACATGCAGTGCAAGTGAACTCGAGTACAAACTAATAAATGCAGTGCAAGTGAACTCAGGCACAAACTAATACATGCAGTGCAAGTGAACTCAGGTACAAACTAATACTTGGAGTGCAAGTGAACTCAGGTCCAAACTAATACATGGAGTACAACTGAACTCTGGTCCAAACTAATACATGCAGTGCAAGTGAACTCAGGCACAAACTAATACATGCAGTGCAAGTGAACTCAGGTCCAAACTAATACATGCAGTGCAAGTGAACTCAGGCACAAACTAATACATGCAGTGCAAGTGAACTCGGGCACAAACTAATACATGCAGTGCAAGTGAACTCAGGCACAAACTAATACATGCAGTGCAAGTGAACTCAGGTCCAAACTAATACATGCAGTGCAAGTGAACTCAGTTCCAAACCAATACATGCAGTGCAAGTGAACTCAGGTCCAAACTAATACATGCAGTGCAAGTGAACTCAGGTCCAAACCAATACATGCAGTGCAAGTGAACTCAGGCACAAACTAATACATGCAGTGCAAGTGAACTCAGGCACAAACTAATACATGCAGTGCAAGTGAACTCAGGCACAAACTAATTCATGCAGTGCAAGTGAACTCAGGCACAAACTAATACATGCAGTGCAAGTGAACTCAGGCACAAACTAATACATGGAGTACAACTGAACTCTGGTCCAAACTAATACATGGAGTGCAAGTGAACTCGGGTACAAACTAATACATGCAGTGCAAGTGAACTCAGTTCCAAACTAATACATGCAGTGGAAGTGAACTCAGGCACAAACTAATACATGGAGTGCAAGTGAACTCAAGCACACACTAATACATGCAGTGCAAGTGAACTCAGGCACAAACTAATACATGCAGTGCAAGTGAACTCGAGTACAAACTAATACATGCAGTGCAAGTGAACTCAGACACAAACTAATACATGCAGTGCAAGTGAACTCAGGCACAAACTAATACATGGAGTACAACTGAACTCTGGTCCAAACTAATACATGGAGTGCAAGTGAACTCAGGTCCAAACTAATACATGCAGTGGAAGTGAACTCAGGCACAAACTAATACATGGAGTGCAAGTGAACTCAGGCACACACTAATACATGCAGTGCAAGTGAACTCAGGCACAAACTAATACATGCAGTGCAAGTGAACTCAGGTCCAAACTAATACATGGAGTACAACTGAACTCTGGTCCAAACTAATACATGCAGTGCAAGTGAACTCGAGTACAAACTAATACATGGAGTACAACTGAACTCTGGTACAAACTAATACATGCAGTGCAAGTGAACTCAGGTACAAACTAATACTTGGAGTGCAAGTGAACTCAGGTCCAAACTAATACATGGAGTAGTACAACTGAACTCAGGTCCAAACTAATACATGGAGTGCAAGTGAACTCAGGTCCAAACTAATACATGCAGTGCAAGTGAACTCAGGTCCAAACCAATACATGCAGTGCAAGTGAACTCAGGTCCAAACTAATACATGGAGTACAACTGAACTCTGGTCCAAACTAATACATGCAGTGCAAGTGAACTCGAGTACAAACTAATACATGGAGTACAACTGAACTCTGGTACAAACTAATACATGCAGTGCAAGTGAACTCAGGTACAAACTAATACTTGGAGTGCAAGTGAACTCAGGTCCAAACTAATACATGGAGTAGTACAACTGAACTCAGGTCCAAACTAATACATGGAGTGCAAGTGAACTCAGGTCCAAACTAATACATGCAGTGCAAGTGAACTCAGGTCCAAACCAATACATGCAGTGCAAGTGAACTCAGGTCCAAACTAATACATGCAGTGCAAGTGAACTCAGGCACAAACTAATACATGCAGTGCAAGTGAACTCAGGCACAAACTAATACATGCAGTGCAAGTGAACTCAGGCACAAACTAATACATGCAGTGCAAGTGAACTCAGGTACAAACTAATACATGGAGTACATGGAGTGCAAGTGAACTCAGGTCCAAACTAATACATGGAGTGCAAGTAAACTCAGGTCCAAACTAATACATGCAGTGCAAGTGAACTCAGGCACAAACTAATACATGCAGTGCAAGTGAACTCAGGCACAAACTAATATATGCAGTGCAAGTGAACTCAGGCACAAACTAATACATGGAGTGCAAGTGAACTCAGGTCCAAACTAATACATGCAGTGCAAGTGAACTCAGGCACAAACTAATACATGCAGTGCAAGTGAACTCAGGCACAAACTAATATATGCAGTGCAAGTGAACTCAGGCACAACTAATACATGGAGTGCAAGTTAACTCAGGCACAAACTAATACATGCAGTGCAAGTGAACTCAGGCACAAACTAATACATGGAGTGCAAATGAACTCAGGTCCAACTCAGGTCCAAACTAATACATGGAGTACAACTGAACTCTGGTCCAAACTAATACATGCAGTGCAAGTGAACTCAGGCACAAACTAATACATGCAGTGCAAGTAAACTCAGGTACAAACTAATACATAGAGTGCAAGTTGAACTCAGGTCCAAACCAATACATGGAGTGCAAGTGAACTCAGGTCCAAACTAACACATGCAGTGCAAGTGAACTCAGGTCCAAACTAATACATGCAGTGGAAGTGAACTCAGGCACAAACTAATACATGGAGTGCAAGTGAACTCAGGCACACACTAATACATGCAGTGCAAGTGAACTCACAAACTAATACATGCAGTGCAAGTGAACTCAGGTCCAAACTAATACATGGAGTACAACTGAACTCTGGTCCAAACTAATACATGCAGTGCAAGTGAACTCGAGTACAAACTAATACATGGAGTACAACTGAACTCTGGTACAAACTAATACATGCAGTGCAAGTGAACTCAGGTACAAACTAATACTTGGAGTGCAAGTGAACTCAGGTCCAAACTAATACATGGAGTAGTACAACTGAACTCAGGTCCAAACTAATACATGGAGTGCAAGTGAACTCAGGTCCAAACTAATACATGCAGTGCAAGTGAACTCAGGTCCAAACCAATACATGCAGTGCAAGTGAACTCAGCTCCAAACTAATACATGGAGTACAACTGAACTCTGGTCCAAACTAATACATGCAGTGCAAGTGAACTCGAGTACAAACTAATACATGGAGTACAACTGAACTCTGGTACAAACTAATACATGCAGTGCAAGTGAACTCAGGTACAAACTAATACTTGGAGTGCAAGTGAACTCAGGTCCAAACTAATACATGGAGTAGTACAACTGAACTCAGGTCCAAACTAATACATGGAGTGCAAGTGAACTCAGGTCCAAACTAATACATGCAGTGCAAGTGAACTCAGGTCCAAACCAATACATGCAGTGCAAGTGAACTCAGGTCCAAACTAATACATGCAGTGCAAGTGAACTCAGGCACAAACTAATACATGCAGTGCAAGTGAACTCAGGCACAAACTAATACATGCAGTGCAAGTGAACTCAGGCACAAACTAATACATGCAGTGCAAGTGAACTCAGGTACAAACTAATACATGGAGTACATGGAGTGCAAGTGAACTCAGGTCCAAACTAATACATGGAGTGCAAGTAAACTCAGGTCCAAACTAATACATGCAGTGCAAGTGAACTCAGGCACAAACTAATACATGCAGTGCAAGTGAACTCAGGCACAAACTAATACATGCAGTGCAAGTGAACTCAGGCACAAACTAATACATGGAGTGCAAGTGAACTCAGGTCCAAACTAATACATGCAGTGCAAGTGAACTCAGGCACAAACTAATACATGCAGTGCAAGTGAACTCAGGCACAAACTAATATATGCAGTGCAAGTGAACTCAGGCACAACTAATACATGGAGTGCAAGTTAACTCAGGCACAAACTAATACATGCAGTGCAAGTG
The DNA here is from genome assembly GCA_028752905.1 of Cladorhizidae sp. MBARI D1340-BT2. Lineage (NCBI taxonomy): Eukaryota > Metazoa > Porifera > Demospongiae > Poecilosclerida > Cladorhizidae > Cladorhizidae sp. MBARI D1340-BT2. The sequence continues at coordinate 21,580,145 of JAQNBH010000001.1, forward strand.
AACTCAGGCACAAACTAATACATAGAGTGCAAGTTGAACTCAGGTCCAAACCAATACATGGAGTGCAAGTGAACTCAGGTCCAAACTAACACATGCAGTGCAAGTGAACTCAGGTACATAATACATGCAGTGCAAGTGAACTCCCCAATTTGGATGGAGTTGATTATAGTTTAATGCTTTACAGTGTGAGCAAAGCTTGTGTGTATGTCTGAAAGTTGGTGTAGAAGTTGCTGTAGAAATTTTCTGAGTTAGAACAAAATAATTGTGTTACGATAAAAAGACAGAGCATCCTCTGCTATATTTTTAACCTAAAGATTTCCTTTTGTTTCTCAGAAAAGAACTGAACACTGGTTAGGGGAGAAGACTAACAGTCTCATCATATCCATGAGAGAGCTATTATTGCTAAGTTAACAAATGGAGGGATAAATTGATAACCTTGGTAAGTAATAGCTGAGAATTTGGTTGCATGAAGAGGTGGTGGGGGGAGGGGGGGGAGGGGAAGATCATATTTTAAGTTTGGGTAGCTACACTCAAAAGTCTGAGGACCATACAGGTGAATGAAGGAAGATTGTGGTCACAACATTCACCTCAGACCATGAAAGCAATCATGACTATGCTTTCAACAAACTGGTGCAAAAATTACCAGCCTCTAAGAAGAGTAGAAGATTGTGAGGCCAAGATTTCCATTGATACCATGAAAAGAGTCCTCAATATACCTTAAACGAACTGGTGGACAGATTACCAGCCTCAAAAGAGAATTGCATAAGATTGTAAGGACAAAATTTGCATTGATACCATGAAAAGAGTCCATTCAAAAAAAATTTACCAGCCTCAAAGGAGAATTGCATAAGAGTGTAAGGCCAACATTTGCATTGATGCCATGAAAAGAGTCCTCAATATACATTTTTAAAAACTGGTAGAAAGATCACCAGTCTCAAAGGAAGGTTGAAAGGCCAAGAGTCATGAAAAGAGTTCTCAATATACCTTCAACAAACTGGTGGAAAGATTACCAGCCTCAAAGGAAGAGTTGCATAAGATTGTAAGGCCAACATTTGCATTGATAGTAAGCTGGAGGAAAAGTCACTGTTCTCAAAGTAGAGTGAGAAGATTGTGGGTAAACATTCACATTGAGATGTGAAAGACAGGTGGCTATATATCCCTTTAACAAATAGGCTGTCTCAAAGGAGAGTTGAGGAATATTGTAGGCCTATTATATTTGCACTAAGCACATTAGCAGCTGTGGCAGAGTCAGGATTTTTAAAAAAATGGAGGGTTTATAATTTTGGAGACAGATAATAGTATCAGATAAGTTTTATTAAATGCCACATGCAAATTTGTTGGTTTGTGCAGGAGATAATAATGTGCCCATCCATTACTGTGGAAACTGGTTATGAGTAAAACAACTTGCCTAACTTTTCAATTTATTACGTACCTGTTTATCCATTCTGTATAAGGCGTGAACTTTTGAGTTAGGATAGCCAGAACACTTGGGGGGGGGGGGGGAAGGTCTTAATATTTGACGTTATGAAACCATCTGGTGGTGTAATAGTAAAGTGGGTGAGACCAGATCTACACATGCAAGATCAAATAGAGCTATGGAGAGTTTTGCCAGTCACATGAGAAGACATTAGACATTGCAGTTGACCTCGCAGCTTTACAGATGGAACATGAGGAGAAAAAATACATATTGATATGCGTGCATTATGGTCTTTGACCACCAATGAGTCACAAAATTCTCCATCAAATTTATAAACCAGTCCATAACATTGACTGTGTAGCTAGATTAACTAAGTTTGGCAGCCATTGCATGGTTTATAGGGAAAGTCAGTCAGTCTTTAGGGCAAATGACATATACAAAGACCTTCATGACTGTAGATACTTGAAGTGGACTTGGGAACAGTTTCCTATCATTAGATACATAGACAGAGCTTGCCAGAATGAAGGGACCAAATGGCTTCTCAGTCACTTCCCAGTGGCATAATCCTGGCATTATTTATTATGATAACATAATTAATACTGTAGAGATCAGCCATGGATCAGGACTTAGGCTAGGGATAGGGCTAAGGGAAAAGGTTAGGACCAGGGCAATGGTTAGTGTTAGGGCTAGGCTACAGTCAGGGTTAGGGCCAAGGGAAGTAGCTAGGTCTAGAGCAATGGCTTGAGAAATTTAAACCACAATGCTCGTGATGTGATCATGATGATGTCGCTAAGATTTTACATTCCTATGTTAAAGATAACCAGTAAACTTTTCAAGTATTGTACAATGTTAGAATAACTTTCTCAATATTCAACTTGAAATTGTATTCTATCGACATTTAGATGCTGCTTTAGCCTTCATCAGGAATAATGAGGTGCTAGGGCTATGGCTATGGTTAGGGCATCTCATTATTCCTGATGAAGGCTAGAACATCTGTTGAGAGAATACAATTGCAAGTTGATTATTGAGAAGGTTATTGTAATGTTATTGTGTCAACTGAGAGTTCATTGAGAGATTGTGCTTTATAGACATCCCATATCTTGGATATAGGCCTCAACAGTGAAAATTTCATGATTCTTTAGGTTGGACAAGCACATAATTTATATAGCTCTATTTATGCATGGCCCACATGATCACTTTGCCCTAAGCATACTCAGCCAGTGTAATAATATTGATAAAAAGTATCATGTTATTAATTATTACTCTGGCACTTACTACGAGGGATAATAAACATGTCATATTAAAGAGAGCTGATGCAATTTAGTGGAAGCAAATTCATATTGGACCAAAGGAGTGGAGGGCAAGTGATGATGATGATGACCTTCTAATAATAGTATATATAATTATAGCACCTCTGAACAGAATCATGCTGTATTTGATCACATGAAGTCCTTCAAAGTATTAGTGGCTAAGAGAAGATGCTGCGAATGGAGGTTTGTGTTGTGGATCCCATGGAAGGTCTAAGAGGAGCTGTGGGTAATGGAGGTAAGATAATTCTTGTAGAGTGTTGATTGATTTGGCACTTTTGATAGCGCACTAATTTAGTTGCTGTGTATTAGACACAATCGAGCAAGTTGACTTAAGTCAACTGCATAGTGGGCTATTGGATGATCTGTTTAATTTTGATGATCATTACCATGAAAGCTTCAAGGTTCCTCAGACTTTATTTGTTACTGAATGATGTCATTTTGTGGTTTTGTAAAGAGCATGCTCTGTGGGATCTTTTCAGGTGCTTCCCTGGATTTTCTATCTATATAAATGTATTTTTACCATCAATAAACAATAAATCCAGTCATCAGATGGCTACCTTTCCAAGAAGCCCTGCTGAATTCATACATTGGATTGAGCTAGTCTGGGAATCTCCAGATAACGCTCAAGACATACCTAAGCATAAGTTTGGTTCACCTAGAGCCAACAGAAATGAGGGCTATATAGTTGCTGGTGGAATAACTGGATTCACTGGAAATGTCAGTGCTCTCTCTAAGCAGGACGTCATTGATGCTACACTCTTGGCCCAGCTTGCTGCCGACAAGAAGCATAATCGTGAAACCGATGCACGAGAATGGTACGGAGTCTACAATAGCATACTTGGAAAACTAGGATTTGTCATCCAGGGCTTTGAATTCGAGCAGTATCCCATACCATCAGGGTCGACTGTTAAAATTGATGACATTGTGACACACGCTCTTGCACCAATTGCTTCCCCAGGAGAGCTGGTAGTAATATTGAAAACACTAGAGGCATTGCATTTGCTGTCCAGCACTGATGAGAAAATTCGGATGTTTAATTTACACTCAAATAAGAGCAACTCTGGTAATTTTCAAGTATGTACTTGCGATCAAGCTGCAAATGGTGACGTGACTCTTGCAATGGGAGCATTCTACTTTGAAGCTGTGGAAAAGCACTGGAATTTCCTGTTTTATCCTTGGGGATCACAAACAAAAATCTACAAAGGAGTGCAAAAGGTTGTTCTTAACTCGGCGGTCTATGCAAATGTAAGATCTTCTGTCACTGACAAGCTTGCGGAGGTTGAAGGCAACTTAGTGGTTCGTATTGACGTGTAGTCAGAACTGTAACTATTATATTTGCTTCCATCATAATTATTATAGATTTGATGTAGTTTCTATGCATTGTAGAATACTAAGCATTAAAAAGCATCTGGCATAGGATGAGAGTGGCCACAGTAACATCAATTTTGACCAAATTTCACATAAAGGGCTGCCATGATAAGTAGTCTTCCTACACTCTACGTCAGTATCAATGTAGCTATAGAATATTCGTGATTTATTGAGATAGCAACTACCATGACTAATACAACAAAAGATGTATTGTCATTATGGTCTTTAAAATTTTACTCTTGTTGCCGAAAGTCTTTCACCGTATGAAATATTAAAGATGTAACGCACATGTACCTGGCACACTCTAGCTGTGAAATGTATGGGGTAGTGGGTAGGTACTGTTGAAGAATGTGTTATGCAGGGAAGCTCCGGGTATCATGGTTGTGAGACCGAAATGGACACAAGGCAGACCTGTAATGAAATCAAAGCAAAGTTTTTATAGTGTAGTTACATCACATCCTATTTTCAATACTGGATTTAACCACAGCAATGTGAGTTGATATAAGGAGTGTGCTTGTTCTCCCTCTGTTGGTTTGACTGTTCTTTAAAATGGCAAATGGGCTAATCAATGCTCATTTCTCAGCTAAAAACTCACTTTGGCAGCTTCTTAGCTACCTAAAGAATACTTTCAGCTGCTATTAGCTACAAAGACACTCAGAGCTGTCTTACAATGAACCAGTAGACCTGAAATTCATCTTGAAAGATTTATCAGGGAGTACACTGCACTGGTCCTCCTATAATTATTGGTTTGTCACACTTTTTTTTAATGGTGGACATTGAAGACCCTAAAAACAACACCCACATTTCAGCTAAACTCACATTGAAAGGTTCTCAAGGTGCTCTTCTCTAATGGAATGCACAGCAACTGCAATTTCTCATATGCATTCATGTTTACTGATGACATTAAGTTCATTTCAAGAATGCGTGGGGGAGAACTTTAGCTTGACATGACTCCTTCTCAGATTCAGCTTCAGTTGAAGCTGACATACAAATATAATCGCTCGACTTACCAATACTTCAATGGAATCGTACAACTGTGGAATGCCCTTCCAAGAGTTGATCTCTCTCAGTCAATGATATCCATAAAATGGAAGATTACTGCTTCTCTATGGGTCAATTTCATACATGATTTTGATCCCACCTTGCCATAGTACTATCACTGTGTCTGTCCAAATGTCATAGCTACTCAAAACACTATCAACACATTACTTGAAAATTTAGATAGCTCTACCCACCCACTCCATATTCCAGGCTGCACCAGCCCTTGGTGCTGGACCTATCACCACTAATATCTTGGATGTAATATATTTGTTATCATTAATTATCATTATAGCCGGAAGTGAGTAGCTACTATTTAGCATCTTCTTGCATGTATTTTGTTTGGCTATGCAAGGGTTGGAACACAACCACAGCTTTTCTAGACATAGCCATGGGAACAGTTCTATAGTGTATATGTTCCATCCAATCTATGAATCTGCCCAATCTATAGATTGTGCTGCACAATCTATGAATGGCCTGCCATTCAATACACTTCAAAACATGGTAGCATATTAACACTCTTTGCAACAGAGAAACAGAGGAAGTGATGATTGCAACTGAGAGTGTAATGATGCATAAAAAAGTGATACTGAGAAAAAGTTCCACATGGCAGATAAAGAACTAAGTGACATGGCAAGTGTATCTAGAGCAAATAAAGAATATTGCTCTGTCAAAAAAGATATAATGCACAGTTTGTAATACCCACGAACACTCGCACAACTGCTATAGTCCCCAAATGTAGAGAAACATGCCTCACAAACACCTTCTTATCTTTTAGTGGGAGTAGCGCAGGCTTTGTAAATTCCCGTCGACTATACCATATTGTGTGGGTGGGTTTGGATATTTGGCTTGCACACATGCTTAGTATAACTTGTCGATAATAAGTACTGGTCGATATGTTCCATCCAATCTATGAATCTGTTGCAAACGGCTACCATGTTTTGAAGTGTACTGATTGGCAGGCAATAGATTGGCATTCATAGATTGTGCTGCACAATCTATAGATTTGGCAGATTCATAGATTGGATGGAACATATATACCCCCCATCGAAATTTGCCTCCACGTAAGCTATTGCCAGTAGGAAGGGGACATAATTTGGCCACTGCAAGTCATGTGGTGATGATTGTTTACCATCTAAAACATGTGCCAGTCTTAACCACTCAGGAAACTCATAACTTTTTGGTTAGCATTTCTGTCGAAGGTTCTTTCTCATCTGATTGCCACCTCTGCCCTTACCAAGTCCAAGTTGCATTCGCAGGGCTGCCAACTCCCTTGTCTCATAAATACTAATACATGTTATTCAACTACGAATTTTATACCAGTTAAAACTCCAAATATATCCAAAGTATTATAAAAAAATACAAATACAATACTGATATTTAGGAATGTTAGAGTAATAAGTTAACTGAGTTCAGAAATAGCATTCTTGCATCTTTGAAGCATTCTTGCTGTTGGTTTGAAGTCGAAACAAGGTTCCTTTGTGTTCACTTGCAATCGAAGCAATGCAGATAAAGTATCCACACTCAAACTATTTCGTACCTTGGTTTTATTCAGCCCAATATGACTAAATGTCCTCTCCAAATCTGCATTGCCATGGGGAATTATTATCACTGCTTTAGCTAACCTACTGAGGAGCTGATAACGAAATTCTCCAGAAACATCTTTGACTTGCCCAACTTGATGCCAGTAGCAATCACTGTCCTTTGTAGCAACAATTTCCGGAGGGAGCTCAGCAGTGCAGTAGTCAATAAATTCTTCATTAAGCTGACCTTTTTCGTCTTCTTTGATGACTTGTTTAAGGCATGATGCAATAAACAGTACCTGTCTAGCATATCCATACTCTTGGTTGTGAAGAGAAATCCAAGTTTTTCAAAAAGTCATTATCAATCGGCAGTTTTTTAATAGCATACTTAGCTGCAGCCACCCAAAAATTTCTGCATGTCCCCCTGAACTTTCTGACTTCATTCGACAAGAGATCATTCTCACCAGAGAGAAAGCTTACTGCTTTTTGACCCACAAATACTTCTTCTAGGGGAAGAAACTGGTCCTCATCATCTAGATTAAGAGCTGAAATATTAGCATTTTGCACAGAAGAGGGTGGAAAAAAACGTAGCAAAATCTTTTTAAAAAATAACTGGACCTCTTGGTGAAGGAAATGTATTGTAGGTGATTGCAATTGCATCGTTTTGTTAAAGGTGTTAATAACGGGCAATGAATCACTCAGAAACATTAAATATAATTTACAAAGTGGATTCTCAAGACTAGTTTTTATTCTGAGAACAACAGCTTGCTTCTCTTCTGTACTTCTGAAATAAGAAAGAAGAGCATCAAACTGTTCTAGTAGTCTATTTACACAGACTTCCAAGCTTAGCCACCTCATTTGTGCTGTTTTAAGCAACTTGTGCGGCTTGGTATTGGTGAAAACTTGAGAATTTTCAAAGGTGCGTTGACGTTTTGGGCTTTTATGGAAGAAATACCAAATTTGAACTGTAATATCATCAAGAATATCGGGCAAGACACAGCATGCATGATTAGCAATTAAGGCTGCTATGTGGCAATTACAGTGAAAGGCCATCAAAGAGGGCTGATTAGTTTTTAATTTAGTCATAACAGAATCTCTTTTTCCCAGCATGACATTAGCGCCATCAGAGCCCAGTCCCACTAGATTAGCATATTTTATAGGTCCATTGGCACTGAAATTAGAGTCTAGGACCTGGAATAAACTTGCTGCATCAGCCTTCTGCACTGACTCCAACTTTAGGAAAAAGCAACAAACCTTTCCAGTGGTATTGTCAAAGAACCGGATCATAATACCGCATTGTTGGTTAACGGTAATGTCAGTAGTTTCATCTGTATGTAAGCTGAAAAACTTAGATTCATCAAGACGGGTAAGTAAATCAGAAACTACTTCTTCAGCTACTACTTTCACAATAGCCGTGGCTTTAGTCCGGCCACATTTTATAGATTTTGCAATTGTAGAATCTGGAAAGAGGGCAGGAAACAATTTTGAGCAGTGATCAGCTACCAAAAATGGAAGGTGATGCTCTGCTAGAAAGAAAGCAAATTTAACCTCTGCTGCTATGACAGCTTCTTCTCGCTTTGGTACATCTCTGTTTCGAATGTATGAGGTAAGAGAGCTTGCAGATTCCACACTTTTACTTGCTGAAATATGCACAGCAGTCTGTTCATGTTTTCTCAGGTCTCTAGTGCCGCCATATGTAATGCCAATATCACGATTACATAATTTGCAGAATGCATAACATGAACCCTTTTTTGATAGCTTAGCCCACTTGAACTTATTAGAATAGTCTGGCTTGAATGCACAAACATACCTTGGCTTCTTAATCTTAGATGAGAAGCTATGCCGATCAGTATCTGTATCAACATTTTCATTAGTAGAACTGCCTTCTTGTTCAACAATGATGCTGGTGCTATACTCTGACAGTGACACTGACTGGTTAGAACTTCTACTAGCACTACTCACAATACTTGTCTCCTGAGGTCCCTGCTGATCACTGACAATGTGCTCTGCCATCACCTTCCCCAGGGTTAAAAGTTCTACAGAGCTAACAATAATTATTTTGAACTTTAAACCACCATGAACTTTGAACCCCCAAAGCAGGTCTCGAGTTGCAATAGAGTCCTAGTGTGATAATACTAAATAGTAGTAAGTACATAAATACAAAGATTATTAAAATACATCCAAAGTACTGTACAAGGTTAGAAAAATACAAATATTTGTATAAAATCTGAGTTGTTGGCAGCCTAGCATTCGTATCTTGTGCTCTGAGGTTTGCCCTTGTACATAGCCACAAAAATTCACTCAAAATATAAGTGAGCACGAGGGATTAAAACAACTTGCATTTTATTACCCAATATATATGATGGGTGTGTATATAATGGTAAAGGGTCATCAACTGGGTGTGTGTATAATGGTAAAGGGTCATCTAACCAGTTTGTATATGGGCTGGGTGTGTATATAATGGTAAAGGGTCATCCAACCAGGTGTGTATTTAATGGTAAAGGGTCATCTAACTAGTTTGTATATGGGTCATCTAACTGGGTTTGTATATAATGGTAAAGGGTCATCCAACCAGGTGTGTATTTAATGGTAAAGGGTAATCTAACCGGTTTGTATATGGGCCATCTAACTGGGTGTGCATATAATGGTAAAGGGTCATCCAACTAGGTGTGTATATAATGGTAAAGGGTCATTTAACCGGGCATATCTCAATGGTCTTGTCACCTTTATGAAACAAGGAGGATAATTTCGAACATCTGGAAGTCATACTTATGCGGATAAGGAAGTGTTAGTCTGGGGCTTCCATTGCATCTATCTTGGACATCAAGTTAGTGTGTAGGGATGGATTGACCTGAGCAATACGGACATTGGAATTTCCCAAGTATGTGCAAACTTCCTAGGAATTAATGATTATTATCGCCATTTTAAACCAAACTATTCATCGTTTGCACTTCAGCTTACCATCTTTCAGCTTACCATCTTTCAGCTTACCATCTTGGCAGGAAGTCAGCACCTGTGAAGGCGGTTTGGGACACCAGTGTGCACAGGAATATGTGCATCGAAGGAGTTGCTAAGCAAGAAGTCTATGGTCCAGAATTCACCAGGTCACTTATCCTGCAGGCTGATGCCTCATATTGGGGAGTAGGGGCGGTCTTGAGCCAGCCAGATCACCTGATCACATACTACAGTAGGAAGGTCCTTATGAGGGGCTGTGATATTTAACTGTGGGAAAAGAATGTTTGGGGATCAAGCAGGTAGAACAAACTTTTCAGGTCTGACCCCTCACTGTATAGTATGCCTTCTTTGGCTGGATCATTTTAACAATGCACACCTAGGTTCTCCCTTCTGCCGTACTGTTTCAAGTCATCCATCAAGAAATTGAAATCCTGACATGCCATCTTGATTCGCAACAAACTAGTTTGCTGCAGGAGAGGGAAGGAGGAACGTGTTCTATATTTTGTGTGTGTGTGTGTTGGTTGATTAATGAACCTTATGTATAGTGAAGCTGCAGTTTGTGGTCTGGTTGACTTGGCAGCCTGCAGGAGCCTACTCAAACCTGCAAGATCTCATTGCTGCATGTTCAGACCTGCATCCATCGATGTGTGTTTGGGGATATACTGTTTGGAAAACTGCTGATGTATACAGATAATCCTGTTTCTACCTCACCAACATTTCTATTTCTTTATTTGACAAATATAGACATACTTTTCTCCGCTAAAGACTGACATACAAAAGGTCGCATCATTTTACATGACGATGCAAAATGATATAAATTATTAAGGTTGGCTGCTGTGTCTAAAAGTATTCGTCATGTACTTGTACACTTTTTATAGTTGCCAGCTCCTCCTCTGATCTCATAATGGAGAGAACATCACTTCCTCAGCAGTTAACAGCTAGTGTTACCCAATGCTTGCTTGCTGGCATGCTCAACTCGCCAGTTTCCATGGGCATGCTAATGACTTGCTCTGAAGACAATTTTGTGGCTCTCCCTTTATCATGGTAATCCAAATATTTTGCAACACGCTGGATATATAACTACCGTATGTGCAAAAATTAATCATGAAGGAATAGGCAGTATCCACAGTAAAGCATGCAGGTGGTGTATCACAGCATGGTTATATTTTAGCTAAGTTGCTGCTGCTGAATATAAATTTGTATATATTTAAAAAATAATAAATAAAAATAAAAAATTGATCAGAATTATAATTCTTTTTAGTAGGTGTATTTGTATCTTCTTATCTGTTATATTAAATTTTTGTAGAGAAGTATCAAATTTCATATAAAAAATGAAACCATGTCACATGATTGCTGTCAATAATTTTTGCATCTATATTCATCAAATTAATAATTTTTTGTATTACAACTGGCAAAACAAAAATGTCACATCAACTATGAGAACAATGGAATATATTACCAAAAAAGTGTTGAAAAGTGTTATGTAGTGCCTTATGGTGATGGCCATCAAACTGTGGTGAATGCCACTCAGCAAAGCAGCCATGAGAGTGAGTAAAACATGGTGGTGCATTGCATGCAACACAATATTTATGCAGGGTCTTCTTTTTTCTGCAATGCACACCTGACAATAGTAATGCTCAGCCCTGAAGCTAAGTCAGATCTTACTGACGAGTTTGGAGCACGACCAGGTGAAAGGAAAACATTGGTGCGCTTTGCCGATCACTTGCTAAGGTCCATACAAACTTTGATGAACTCTTCACTTAGCTCAGCAAACAATCTTTTTAAGGTTATATTTGCTACATTGAACCATTGGAAGGTTGTTGTTTTTGTGTACAGAAGATATGCATTAGTGACACTAATATCGATACAGTGTATCTTTCATGCACTTGATGTCGTGTTACATGATATTGAATGGACTGGTCAGAAAGATTAACACCTCCCATAAGTTGCGTGTAGAAGTATATAGAGTTAGGTATATGTACTACACAACCTCCAGGCATTTTCACACGATGTCGGAGTGCCCCTTGGCAACAGTGAAAAGGGTACGTACAAATTTAGTGCATTTCTAAGATTGAAGAGAAGTGCACCATCTCTAATCCAAACACAATGACCATGATCGCAAGATGTTTTTGACCTTTTGAAGTTTTAGCACATTTGGCACGCCTTTCCTGGATGTGTGAAGTGTCCCAACAGCTCCAAAGGTTAGCCAATTTTCGAAAACATTTGTGATGTGTAAAAACTGTCCACATTCACTATGTACGCTTGATTATCAAGCCCATTTATGAGATCAATAAGCACACCATAAGAGAGGCCATTGTAATTGAGAGTATTGCCTTCTTTCCCTGGATAAATTTAGAAGTTGTAAGTGTAGCCATTTGATGAGCCACATGACACCCACAATTAGAATCCCCATCACACTGGCTTAATCTTTATTTATTGCTTACAAGTAAACGGCCCCTTATTCTTCACCATTCTTTCATCGGTCAAAGTGTCTTGGCTGATAATACTTCATGCAGCTAACTTTCAGATGTTCAAGCAAAATAAGTGATCAGAGGAATTGATAGCACAAGGATCTGGATCACTAATGTGCAGAAAGATTATGATTGCTGAGAATGTATTTCGAATGTCAGGTAGAAGCCAGCAAAAAAAACACAGTTGACCAAGAGGTGAAATAATATGACCTAGGATTGGCACCATGTAAGCTAGCATAGCAAGGAAGGCATAGAACTCTACACGGGTCTCAGCCATGGCAGGCCTAATGACTAGTTAGCCCAGTCAGCTGAAGTACAAGCAGATGAGAGTTCCAACACTTCAAGGTGCAGGTGAACATTACCAAATGCTAATTTACCTGCACATACACACACACACATACATACATCTTAGTATTCTGATTGGTTGTATCAGGAATGATCCACTTGCCTATTAATACCTCTTCTACAAGTCAGCCTATTTAAAGGGGACTTGTCAGAGGTTCAAACTGTTTCTTGACAAGAGTTTTCCAGACATGTACATACTCCAATCCTAATAATCATTCTAAGCATTTTACTCTGAGAAGTCTAACCAGAGGGATTTAGACTAAGTAAAACGTTGCTTGAAGCTAAGGACTGGGTCAATAGGTTAGAGGTTGTCCCATTGAGATTGGGAAACACCTAACAACGGGTAATGCCACCCTGTCTTGGTGAATGTCAGCATAGGTATTGGTATTATTACATATGTCATCACCCAAGAACAGTAGAAAGTAGTCTAATGTAGTCTTACTATGTCCATTAGGTAGATATGTAACAGAGAGATTATTCAGAGTGAATGGAGGCCTAGTAGCTGTCAAGATATCTCTGTCTGTCAATAATTTCAAACCAGGCTGACCAATGAAAGTTGATGTACTTCCACCCCTCCACTTCCTCCACCCACTCTCCCTCAAACACTCCCTCGACCTCTCCCTCTTCGGGTCTGATGATTTATCACCCGAGTTATCTCCTGCTGTTGAATCATTTCCTCTATTGAAAATATATCATATATATATATAACTAGCAAAACTATATAGCTTACATTATAAGATTGTATCTACTTTGGAGAGGTATGCATCGAGTCATTGACATCACTGGCTCGTACTAGCACAGCCTCATGAGTCGCCACTAGGGGCTATCAAAATCACTATCACCTGCTTCAGGAGCTGACAAATCTATCTGGTTGTCATCACATTCTCATCCAGAATCATCAGATGGTATTTCAGCAGGGAATTCTCCAGTTGAAAACATGTTAGTAACATCTTCTATGCGCTGAAGATTCAAACCAGCTGCCATCCAGGGCCACTCACTAGCCACTAGCTAACTCAAAATAAAAGTGTACTGAAGCTGTTGGCCACATGCTCTAGTGGTGACACACCCAATTTTACTTTACCATATAACACGCCCACTTTTCCACTAATTCAATGAGGTCACTTTTTGTGTATATAATTTACTTTAGTTCAATGACAACATCTTTTATATTAAATAACTCTATCTTTCCTCCTCTATAACATATACAAAAGTACAGGTCAATTATTTATGTATATAGGAAGAGTTAATTCAAACGATATATGTTATTTATGTCATATAAACATATTTTGAAGCTCCAGTAGGAAGAGGGTTAATGGTATTTCACAGCCATTGCAGTCCTCACATCCAGCTAGCCATACTTGCATACTGATATACATACCTGGCAATAGCCCACTTTCATCAAGTGTTAGTATGCAAGTTTGTGATATATCCTGAGTAATGCAAGCAAAACTGCGCCATGGCTCAAAGTTTAATGGTATTGCTTCTGTGGTAATATGTGTTGAATCATATAGTATAGAATTTATATAAGGGATGAGAGTTGTGTATATAGTGTTGAGTTTACATGTGATATCTCCCTCACTTTTGCCGGGGCTTTGCCGGGATCAGTGAATACGAGCACAAAATTATCTGTGGGTAGCTAATAAGTGCATTACCTGAGTTCCATCCAACCCTGGTTGGGAAAACACTGTTCAAGTCAAGAACTATAGATAACTATTGCTGCACAATATAGCATCAAGCTAAGAACAAGGGACTAATACCTGCCTAGATAACACAGGAGGTGACTACAATGATTTGACTTTACAAGAGAAACAAGTCCAATTATAATTTATGTATAAGAGTGCACACACAAAAGTCAAGGTGAAGCTTCCTGGCAAAGTACAATAGCAATGTAACTCTGTATGATGTGTCATAATAGATAACGACTGGTATATAGAGGGCAATATCTGAAATTATAAAGTAATGTGCTCGTGGAGGTGCCAGGAAGAAATTAACATAATGGCATAATTCCATTCATATCGTATCCTGGACACAAGAAAACTTCACTTATGTGCAAGAGGTGGAGAATAGAAAGTGGCGATAAAGAAATGAACACTAGTGTTGCCATTATCCATTGCCAGGTTGCTTTCCAGCTCCATATCACTCCCTCACCTCAACAACTCTCAGGCCAAATAAAAAGATGCAAAAAAAAAAGCATTCCCCAGTGAAACTAATCTTCTATCAGGCCACAGGACAATGTCAACATTTTCAGCAGTCCAACCAAGGTTTTTTCGTAAACATTACTAAGAGTCAATTAGCCCCTATCTTTAAAAGCAACCCACCTAATATCTGCCCTCACTTGGTGAGGATTAGATGCAGGAGGACAAAATGGTAGTCAGACATATTTTCACCCAAACCTTTCGACTATTATGTACGGCCAAGCGGGTTGTAATAATAATAAAGAACTAGTCATGGCACACAAACACGTAAGGCATAGACAATGTTATCAAAATCTCACTCCAGCCTGTTCACCAAAGCTGGTAGTCCTGCATAATCTCACTGCAGAAACACACACACACACACACAGCACACATGCACGTACACACATGACATATTAAGGACGGAATAGCTTGATTGGGATATGATGATGTCAGAGATGAATTTCAAATCTAAAACTGCCTCTTGACATATCCAATAGTCACCGATGGTGATGAGTCCATTAACAGAGCTCCCATATCATTTCCTTGTGCTTGGCATGTAGGGGCTAGTTATTGCGAGTTGTAGGTTTATGATGTCTAAAACAGGTTTAGGTTTGCTTCCAAAGTGTTTTAGTTGAGATGAGCTTTGTCTTTTTTGTGTATCTGTGTTTTATGAATTGGTAGTATTGAAATGAGAGTCAAGCCAATAGAGGGAGTGCTAGTGAACTCCCTAACATGGAAATGGACTTGTAATGCATTTCATAGCTTAATGGTGTACAGCATGAGCACAAGCTTGTGTGCATGGAGTCCAAAAGATGCTGAGAAACAAAGTAAAGACGTTGTTGAGATAAATAGAGTAGCCTCTGCTCTATTTTAATTTCTTCAAGAATATGTAAGTTAGGGAGAGAAGACCAACATGCTCAACCCTACCCATTAAAAGAATTGTGAGAGCTACAACAATAAACTGATGGAGAAGTCAAACCCCCAAATAACCATAGGACGTAGCTATCAGTTGAGTATTTCAGTCACATTTTAACCCTGATGGAGTTGTGATAGCTACCATCACCATTTGAAAAGGACCACGCAGATGAAGATTATAGAGCCAACATTCACTCGGGACTACACTTCTGTCAAACTGGTGGAAAACCTACCAGTCCCAAAGGGGAGTTGCAGAAGATTGTAGAGTCAACATTCACTTGGGACCATGAAAGGAACCAGGAAGATCATCAATCCCAAAGGGAGTTCAGGAAGATTGTGAGGCCAACATTCGTATTTAGACCACGAAAAGTGTCCTCATATACCTTCAATGAACTGGTGGACAGATTACCAGCCTCAAAGGATAATTGCATAACATTGTAAGGCCAACATTTGCATTGATGCCATGAAAAGAGTCCTCAATATACATTAAAAAATTGGTGGAAAGATTACCAGCCTCAAAGGAGAATTACATAAGATTGTAAGGCCAACATTTGCATTGATACCATGAAAAGAGTCCTCAATATACATTCAAAAAACTGGTAGAAAGGTCACCAGTCTCAAAGGAAGGTCATGAAAAGAGTCCTCAATATACCTTCAACAAACTGGTGGAAAGATTACCAGCCTCAAAGGAAAGAGTTGCATAAGATTGTAAGGCCAACATTTGCATTGATAGTAAGCTGGTGGAAAAGTCACTGTTATCAAAGGTGAGTGAGAAGATTGTGGGTAAACATTGACATTGAGATGTGAAAGACAGGTGGCCTATAACAAACAGGCTGTCTCAAAGGAGAGTTGAGGAATATTGTAGGCCTATTATATTTGCACTTAGCACATTAGCAGAGACAGGATTTAAAAAATGGAGAGTTTATAATTTCGGAGACAAGATAAGTTTTATTAAATGCCACATGCAAATTTGTTGGTTTTTGCAGGAGATAATAATGTGCCCATCCATACTGTGGAAAATGGTTATGAGTAAAACAACTTGCCAATTTATTATGTGCCTGTTTATCTATTCTGTATAAGGCGTGAACTTTTGAGTTTGGATAGCCAGAACACTTGGGAGGGGGAGGCGGGGAGGTCTAAATATTTAACCATCTGGTGGTGTGTGGATAAGACCAGATCTACACATGCAAGATCTATGGAGAGTTTTGCCAGTCGGATGAGAAGACATTAGACAATGCAGTTAATCTCACAGCATTACAGATGGAACACGAGAAGAAAAAATACATATTGATATGCGTGCGTTATGGTCTTTGACCACCAATGAGTCACATAATTCTCCATCAAATTTATAAACCAGTCCCTAATCATTGACTGTGTAGCTAGATTAACTTAGTTTGGCAGCCATTTGCATGGTCTACAGGGCAAGTCAGTCAACCTCTAGGGCAAATGATAATTACTCATATACAAAGGCCTTCATGAGTGTAGACACTTGAAGTGACTTAGCAACAGTTTCCTATCATTAGAGGGACATAGACAGAGCTTGCCAGAATAAAGGGACCAAATTGCTTCTTCAGTCACTTCCCAGTGGCATAATCCTGGCATTATTTATTATGATAACATAATTAATACTGTAGAGATCATCCATGGATCAGGACTTCGGCTAGGGATATGACTAAGGCAAGGACAAAGTTAGGACCAGGGCAATGGCTAGTGTTAGGGCTAGGCTATCAGTCAAGGTTCGGGCCAAGGGCAGTAGCTAGGGCTAGAGCAATGGATTGAGATATTTAAACTACAATGCTTGTGATGTGATCATGATGATGTCGCTGAGATTTTACATTCCTATGTTAAAAATAACCAGTTGACTTTTCAGGTATTGTATAATGTTAGAATAACCTTCTCAATAATCAACTTGAAATTGTATTCGCTCGACATTTAGATGCTCTAGCCTTCATCAGGAATAATGAGATGCTAGGGCTAGGGCTAGGGTTAGGGCATCTCATTATTCCTGATGAAGGCTATGGAGATGGTTTGTGTTGTGGATCCAATGGAAGTACGAGAGGAGCTGTAGGTAATGGAGGTAAAGATGACTTGTAGAGTGTTGATTTTATTTGGCACTTTTCTACACAATGATGTAAAGTTGATGGCGCACTAATTTAGTTGCTATATATTAGACACAATCGAGCAAGTTAACATCAGTCAACTGCATAGTGGGCTATTGGATGGTCTATTTCTGATTACCATGAAAGCCTCAATTCCTCAGATATTATTTGTTACTGAATGATGTCATTTTGTGGTTTTGTAAAGAGCATGCTCTGTGGGATCTATTCAAGTGGTCCCTGGATTTTCTATCTATATAAATGTATTTTTGTACCATCACTCAACAATAAATCCAGTCATCAGATGGCTAACTTTCCAAGAAGCCCTGCTGAATTTGTACATTGCATTGTGCTAGCCCGGGAATCTCCAGACAATGCTCAAGACATACCTCAGTGTAAGCTTCGTTCACCTAGAGCCAACAGAAATGAGGGCTATATAGTTGCTGGTGGAATAACTGGATTCACTGGAAAAGTCAGTGCTCTCTCTAAGCAGGACGTCATTGATGCCACACTCTTGGCCCAGCTTGCTGCCGACAAGAAACATAATCGTGAAACCGATGCACGAGAATGGTATGGAGTCTACAATAGCATACTTGGAAAACTAGGATTTGTCATCCAGGGCTTTGAATTCGAGCAGTACCCCATACCATCAGGGTCGACTGTTAAAATTGATGATATTGTGACACACGCTCTTGCACCAATTGCTTCCCCAGGAGAGCTGGTAGTAATATCGAAAACACTAGAGGCATTGCATGAGCTGCCGAGCACTAATGAGAAAATTCGGCTGTTTAATTTACACTCAAATAAGAGCAACTCTGCTAATTTTCAAGTGTGTACTTGCGATCAAGCTGCAAATGGTGACGTGACTCTTGCAATGGGAGCATTCTACTTTGAAGCTGTAGAAAAGCACTGGAATTTCCTGTTTTATCCTTGGGGATCACAAACAAAGATCTACAAAGGAGTGCAAAAGGTTGTTCTTAACTCTGCGGTCTATGCAAATGTAAGATCTGCTGTCACTAACAAGCTTGCGGAGGTTGAAGGCAACTTAGTGGTTCGTATTGACGTGTAGTCGGAACTGTAACTATTATATTTGCTTCCATCATAATATAGATTTGATGTAGTTTCTATGCATTGTAGAATACTAAATTTGATTGCATAAAAAAGCATCTGGCATAGGATGAGAGTGGCCACAGTAACATCAATTTTGACCAAATTTCACATAAAGGTTTGCCATGATAAGTAGTCTTCCTACATTCTACGTCAGTATCAATGTAGCTATAGAATATTCGTGATTTATTGAGATAGCAACTACCATGACAAATACAACAAAAGATGTATTGTCATTATGGTCTTAAACATTTTACTCTTGTTGCCGAAAGTCTTTCACCGTATGAAAAAGATGTAACGCACATGTACCTGGCACTGTCTAGCTGTGAAATGTATGGGGTAGTGGGTAGCTACTGTTGAAGAATGTGTTATGCAGGGAAGCTCCGGGTATCATGGTTGTGAGACCGAAATGGACACAAGGCAGACCTGTAATGAAATGAACGCAAAGTTTTTATAGTGTGGTTTTCATCACATCCTATTTTCAATACTTGATTTAACCACAACAATGTGATTTGATATAAGGAGTATGCTTGTTCTCCCTCTGTTGGTTTGACTGCTCTTTAAAATGGCAAATGGGCTAATTAATGCTCAATTCTTGGCTAAAAACTCACTTTGGCAGCTTCTTAGCTACCTAAAGAATACTTACAGTTACTATTAGCTACAAAGACACACTCACAGCTGTCTTACAATGAACCAGTAGACCTAGAAACTGAGGAAAAAACTTGTTCAAAGATTTATAAGGGAGTACACTGCACTGGTCCTCCTATATTGGTTTGTCACACTTTTTTTAAATGGTGGACATTGAAGACCCTAAAAACAACACCCACATTTCAGCTAAACTCACATTGAAAGGTTCTTAAGGTACTCTTCTCTAATGGAATCCACAGCAACTGCAATTTCTCATATGCATTCACGTTTACTGATGACATTAAGTTCATTTCAAGAATGCGTGGGGGAGAGCTTTAGCTTGACATGACTCCTTCTCAGATTCAGCTTCAGTTGAAGCTGACATACAAATATCATCGCTCGACTACCACAGGATATCAATACTTCAATAGAATCGTACAACTGTGGAATGCCCTTCCAAGAGTTGATCTGTCTCAGTCAATGATATCCATAAAATGGAAGATTACTGATCCTCTATGGGTCAATTTCATACATGATTTTGATCCCCACCTTGCCATACTACTATCACTGTGTCTGTCCCTTATCCAAATTTCATAGCTACTCTAAACACTATCACCACATTACTTGAAAATTTAGATAGCTCTACCCACCCTATATATTCACTCCATATTCCAGGCTGCACCAGCCCTTGGTGCTAGACCTATCACCACTAATATCTTGGATGTAATTTATTTGTTATCATTATTATTATCATTATAGCCGGAAGTGAGTACCTACTATTTAGTATCTTGTTGCATGTATTTTGTTTGTCTATGCAAGGGTTGGAACACAACCACAGCTTTTCTAGACATAGCCTTGGGAACAGTTCTAGTGTGTGTACCCCCCATCGAAATTTGCCTCCACGTAGCTATTGCCAGTAGTAGGAAGGGGACATAATTTTGCCACTGCAAGTCATGTGGTGATGATCGTTTACCATCTAAAACTTGTGCCACTCTTAACCACTCAGCTTTCTTACCAACTCCTTCAATGCACATATTCCTGTGCACACTGGTGTCCCAAACCACCTTCACAGGTGCTGACTTCCTGGTGATATTGGTAAGCTGAGGTACAAACGATGAATAGTTTGGTTTAAAATGGCGATAATAATCATTAATTCGCAGGAAGTTTGCACATACCTGGGAAATTCCAATGTCCGTATTGCTCAGGTCAATCCATCCCTACACATTATCCTCCTGTGTTTCATAAAGGTGACAAGACCATTGTCCATTGAGATATAGTATACACACCCAGTTAGATGACCCTTTACCATTATATACACACCTAGTTGGAGGACCCTTTACCGTTATATACACACCTAGTTAGATGACCCATATACAAACCGGTTAGATGACCCTTTACCATTAAATACACACCTGGTTGTATGACCCTTTACCATTATATACACACCCAGTTAGATGACCCATATACAAACTGGTTAGATGACCCTTTACCATTATATACACACCCATCAAGTAATAAAATGCAAGTTGTTTTAATCCCTCGTGCTCACTTATATTTTGAGTGAATATTTGTGGCTACGTACAAGGGCAAACCTCAGAGCACAATATACGAATGCAACTTGGACTTGGGGGCAGAGGTGGCAATCAGATGAGAAGTAATCGGGGGAAAAGGAAATTCGACATTAAGTATTGGAACTTGAACTTGTACTAGACACACTTCCAGACATTTTCACACAATGTTGAAATGTTCCGTGTCAACAGTGAAAAGGGTACGTACAAACTTAGTGCATTCCTAAGATTGAAGAGAAGTGCACCATCTCTAATCCAAACACAATGACAATGATTGCAAGATTCCTGGATGTGTGAAGTGTCCCAAGCTTAACCCAAGAACAGTAGAAAGTAATCTTACTATGTCCATTAGGTAGATATGTAACAGAGAGATTATTCGGAGTGAATGGAGGCCTAGTAGCTGTCGAGATATCTCTGTCCGTCAATAACCTCAAACCAGCTGATCAATGAAAGTTGATGTACTTCTATCCCTCCTACTTCCTCCACCCACTCTCCCTTGAACACTCCCTCGACCTCTCCCTCTTCGGGTCTGATGATTTATCACCTGAGTCATCTCCTGCTGTTGAATCACTTCCTCTATTGAAAATATATCTTATATATAACTAGCAAAAAGATATAGCTTACATTATAAGATTGTATCACTTACTTTGGAAAGGTATGCATCGAGTCTTTGACATCACTGGCTCATACTAGCAGCCTCATGAGTCACCACTAGGGGCTGTCAAAATCACTACAATTATCACTTGCTTCAGGAACTGACAAATCTATCTGATTGTCATCACATTCTCATTAGATGGTATTTCAGCAGGGAATTCTCCAGTTGAAAACACAACATCTTCTATGCGCTGAAGATTCAAACCAGCTGCCATCCAGGGCCACTCACTAGCCATTAGCTAACTCAAAAAAGTGTACTGAAGCTGTTGGCCACATGCTCTAGTGGTGACACACCCAATTTTACTTTACCATATAACACACCCACTTTTCCACTAATTCAATGAGGTCACTTTTTGTGTATATAATTTACTTTAGTTCAAAAAGGTCAATGACAACATCTTTTGTATTACTTGACTCTATCTTTCCATATAACGTATACAAAAGTACAGGAAGTAGATATAAAATATTTATGTAGGAAGAGAGTTAATATAATTTGTAGCTCCAGAAGGAAGAGGGTTAATGGTATTTCACAGCCATTGAAGTCCTCACATCCAGCTAGCCATACTTGTATACTGATATACATACCTGGCAATAGCCTACTTTCATCAAGTGTTAGTATGCAGTTTGTGATATATCCTGAGTATATAATGCAAGCTGCGCCATGGCTCAAAGTTTAATGGTAACTCTTCTGTGGTAATATGTGTTGAACCATAAAGCATAGAGCTTATATATGGGGTGCAAGTTCCGTATATAGTGTTGAGTTTGCATGTGATATCGCCCTCAGTTTTGCCTGGGCTTTGCCGGGGTCAGTGAGAACAATAGCCTATTGCTGCACAATATAGCATCAAGCTAAGAACAAGGGACTAATACCAGCCTAGACAACACAGGAGGTGACTATAATGATTTGACTTTACAAGAGAAACAAGTCCAATAAGAATTTATGTAATAAGAGAGCACACACAAAAGTCAAGGTGAAGCTTCCTGGCAAAGCACAATAGCAATGTAACTCTGTATGATGTGTCATAATAGATAACGACTGGTATATAGAGGGCTGTGCTCGTGGAGGTGCCAGGTAGAAATTCAGTTTCGGGCATAATTCCATTCATATCATATCCCGGACACAAGAAAACTTCACTTATCTGCAAGAGGTGGAGAATAGAAAGTGGGGATACAGAAATGAACCATTATCCATTGCCAGGTTGCTTTCCAGCTCCATCTCACTCCCTCACCTCAACAACTTTCAGGCCAAATAAAAAGATGCAAAAAAAGCATTCCCTGGTGAAACAAATCGACTATCAGCCCATGGGACAATGTCAAGTTTTTAAGCAGTCAAACCAAGGTTGTTTCGTAAATTAGCCCCTATCTTTAAAAGCAGCCCACTTAATTTCTGCCCTCACTTGGTGGTGATTAGATGCGGGAGGACAAAATGGTGGTCAGACGTATTTTCACCCATAACATTTAGACTATCGCCAAGAGGGTTGTAATAATAATAAAGAACTAGTCATGGCACACACACATGTAAGGCATAGACAATGTTATCAAAATCTCACTCCAGCCAGTTCACCAAAGCTGGAAGCCCTGCATAATCTCACTGCAGAAACACACACACACACACATACAGCACACATGCATGCACGCACATGACATATTAAGGACGGACTAGCATATGATGATGTCAGAGATGAATTTCAAATTGACAACTGCCTCTTGACATATCCAATAGTCACCGAGGATGATGAGTCCATAAGCAGAGTTCCCATATCATTTCCTTGTGCTTGGCATGTAGGGGCTAGTCATGCTGTTGCGAGTTGTAGGTTTATGATGTCACTGGAAGTGTAAAACAGGTAAAACTACCGTTTAGGTTGCCAAGAAGCTTACAAAGAGTTTTAGTTGAAATGAGCTTTGTCTTTTTTGTGTGTCTGTGTTTTATGAATTGGTAGTTTTGAAATGAGAGTCAAGCCAATAGAGGGAGTGCTAGTGAACTCCCTAACATGGAAATGGACTTGTAATGCATTTCATAGCTTAATGGTGTGTACAGCATGAGCACAAGCTTGTATGCATGGAGTCCAAAAGATGCTGAGAAACAAAGTAAAGACGTTGTTGAGATAAATAGAGTAGCCTCTGCTCTATTTTAATTTCTTTAAGAATATGGAAGTTAGGGAGAGAAGACCAACATGCTCATCCCTACCCATTAAAAGAATTGTGAGAGCTACAACAATAAACTGATGGAGAAGTCAAAACCCCAAATAACCATAGGAAGTAGCTATCAGTTGAGTATTTCAGTCACATTTTAACCCTGATGGAGCTACCATCACCATTTGAAAAGGACCACGCAGATGAAGATTGTAGAGCCAACATTCACTTGAGACTACACTTCTGTCAAACTGGTGGAAAACCTACCAGTCTCAAAGGGGAGTTGCAGAAGATTGTAGAGCCAACATTCACTTGTGACCATGAAAGCAACCAGGAAGATCATCAATCCCAAAGGGAGTTCAGGAAGATTGTAGAGTCAACAGTTCCATTGATACCATGAAAAGAGTCCTCAATATACCTTTAACGAACTGGTGGAAAGATTACCAGCCTCAAAAGAGAATTGCATAAGATTATAAGGCCAACATTTTCATTTAGACCATGAAAGGAACCATAAGTACACTTTCAACAATATTGTAGGAAAGCCACCAGTCTGAAGGTGGGGATGAATGTGGGGAAACATTTACATTGAGACCGTGACAAACCGTGACAAGTATGAAGACTATACTCTAAAACAAACTGGTGCAAAATATATCAGTTTCAAAGGAGAGTTGAGGAAATATTGTGGGGATTGAGTATTTGACGGTATTAACTAACTGGTGGTGATTGCAAAGTGGGCATGGCAAGATCAACGTGGACAATTCTGGCGGTGTGGGACATAAATATTAGAGCTAATCTCTCAGGTTTGTACGTGGAAGTTGAGGAGAAACTGTAAACAGTCAGTACACTCTCACTCTCAATGAACTCTCACAAGTTTATTACATTGTAAGACGGTGTATATATATTTTAAAGATTTTTTTTTTATACTGCCAAGTCACCGATCTCCCATCCCCCGGGTATGTTGCAGACACCAATCATATAATGTCTTCCTAATAACTGCAAAATTCACACAAACATTTTTTTTTGTCCCTGTGGCTTGAGCTGGTGTGAGCATGCTCATGGCATGGTCAGTCTTCGACTACCAATGTGTCGAACGTTAAGATCACTTTTGAAACCAGTTACTTTTTCCTATAAATGATGTACAGTCTAATTCAATTGTGTATATATAAGCGCTCAAGTTGCATTATATATGGGGACGGAATGCATACTTCATTACATATTCAAGCTCTCATGAGTGTTTATATAACATCCGCATGGGCATTGAATGCATACTTCCTGTGCAAAATGTAGCAATTCACACCTACCCTTTAATGGTCCAAGGATTTAAGTTGTAGCAGAGAACATTTTTAATTAGATAATTAACAAATACTCCAAGCTCATTAACACATGCAAAAATAATTGACAATTAATTAGATAATAAAGGAAAAGGAATTTTTTTTAAATAAAGAACTAGGCATCACTAGCAAACTGACTGGTACCAAGCACAGCTGCAGTGTTCCCACGCTGGATGGCAATGGAAATTCTCTAAGGAGAAAATGATGGGAATGTGGTTCGTCAATTTTACGTCGAGACAGCCTCCCAACTCCCGAAGGAACAGAGGTGCCTCCACTTCCAACACTCCAGTGGTTTCTATCCCAATTCATTGGGACAAAAAATGAGTAGAGCAATATTGGCATACTTTTCCTTCTTCAAGGACTCAGCTCTATTTGCCACTACACCAGGACCTTCAGACAGTAGGAGGGCATAGGAAGGGGCCAAGGTGTCCCACATAAGTAGCATCCCACACAAGAATACGGCCATTCTTCCAGGGGACAACAGAAGCCCATCAGGCCAATTGCCATCCAAGCAAGAAATACCTGAAGTAGAGTTGAGGAAATATTGTTGTGGAGACAATATATTTGCTAAGAGTTGTGGTGGCATTGGTAGAGCCAGGATTTTAGAAGTGCATGGAATAATAGGTGTGGGTTGCCTCCCAAATTTTGAAGACAACTTTATAGATGGTTAGGAAGGAGACAAGTAACAAAACAGAAAACTTATAAAATTTTGACAAAATCACTTAGTGTGCAAACCTGCTATGACTATGGAGTTTAATCTTTTCAGCCATTCAAGTTATTTATCTACTTGTGCAAAGCATAGGACTTGTGAGTTTGGACATTTAACGTTTGCATGCAATACATATACCATATAGCTGGAAAATTTGACGGTCAAATATTTGACGATATTGAAACTAACTGGCGGTGACTGAATTGAATGAACATCATTAATAGCTGCATGCTTCGAAAAATGAACTTGACTCTTCCGACAATAGAGGAGTGGAAAACTGATTCACCTGGGATCCATACTGCAGACAACTGTGGGGATGACAGAGAGGAACACCCAAACGCAAACCAGTACCCACATCATCGTCCTTTCGGAGGCCTAAAGATGACATGGATCTAAGCCCCTGACTTCTTCCTAGCTGCAGCCTGAATAAGAACCTGGGTAGTAGGATGCACAGCTAAGTTCAGGAGGGAATCAAGAGGCCTGAACATGTGGACCATCCCAGGCTTTCTGTTGGGAAGACCTGGAAACAGATGGTGGCTCACATCTATGACCTTGACTCCAAAGAAACCATCATCAAATGCAGGGTAGCTCAAATCACCTAGGTAGTCAGGAAGAACCTGGTGAATGAGATCAAAAGCACCGGAAGCTGATGCCAAAAAGACGGAAGGTGCAGCACTTCTGATCCACAAATTTCACCGGAAGTGATGCCCGAGACCAAGCCTGATCTTTTCATGTTGAGGAGAATGTTGGTGACATTTAAATTATGCAGGAAAATACGAGCACATGGACGATAGATTTATCTCCAAGAGGTACCCCGAAACCCAACCGAAGAGGTGACAGAAGAGCACTCATAGACTGCTTCATGATTATGAAATCTTGCTACCAGGCGTCGAAGCATGCACCCAATGGCTGTGGGTCTCACACCACCATCTTATTTGTTCAGGGCGACGAGAGAACCGAAAAAGAAAGGGTGAACACAAGCTGGAGTTTTTCACAACAGCACCATATTGGTGAAAGCAGTCAGGCCTGCAAGAAAGTAAGGGACCAACAATCACCAGCAGACTTACTAATCATATCCTTAAGGTGTTGAGGACGTAACCATCTGGGCGTCCTGCACATCCACAAGGAAAAGAGAGAATGGCCTTAGCCACTACTGAAGGTGAAATTTTAAAAGCTGGAATATTATACCAGAGCTGGAGCAATGACTGAATTATTGAAGCTGTTCATATACGGAGGTTTCCCTCACAGTTGAACAACATTAAGGAAAGAAAACTAGATTGTCCAAGCCTCCTTCATTGTGGCGAGGGAGAACTCCTCACAGAGAAGAGGAGCCCAGCTTTTAATCCCTTATCTAAGTCGTTTTCTTATTGTCGTACACCACACAAGTCAACGCTTATCACATCCAGCTCTTGTTCTGTCATTAAAGCCAAGCCCATGGTAAAGATGAACTATAGCATCCTTCACTTCATATGTACTAACCACATAAACTTATATACATATATATTTCAGGTTTTGAAATAAAGATCTCCCTGAACCAGACAACCACAATGAAAATGCGCATTTGATAAAAATATCATCTGGCTTGAGCTGCTCCAGGTTTTGGTCTGAGTAGTGCTAATTTAGAGAACATTCTCGAGGAGAAGATAAATTCATAGACATTATCTCTCTGATAAGAAAGTCATGAAAACAATATTTATCAATGATGTGGCATCATGGAGACACATCTATCAATGATGTGGCATCATGGAGACGCATCTATCAATGATGTGGCATCATGGTGACGCATCTATCAATGATGTGGCATCATGGAGACGCATCTATCAATGATGTGGCATCATGGAGACGCATCTATCAATGATGTGGCATCATGGAGACGCATCTATCAATGATGTGGCATCATGGAGATGCATCTATCAATGATGTGGCATCATGGAGACACCCTATCAATGATGTGGCATCATGGAGACGCACCTATCAATGATGTGGCATCATGGAGACACATCCAATGATGTGGCATCATGGATACACATCTATCAATGATGTGGCATCATGGAGACACATCTATCAATGATGTGGCATCATGGAGACATAGTGGAATCCACTCCACTCTAATGCCAAAAGTCTAACCAAGAACATGCCGACACTGTCCTGATTGAGTGGTACTTGATCACGTTACCTTACTTGACTTTCCACTCTGTATATATGCTGGGAGTTGTGCTTGCAGTGTGTAATGTCATTTCCCACAATCCTTATGTAAGGTAGACAAAGGAAGGTGCACATTATATCCACACAGGAGGACTATAGTGTTGATATGTTTACTGCCAAGTCCGTTTGGCCCTTTCCACAACAAAAACTACTAAACCCACACAACAAAAAGTTACTAAATATAACATGAAAGCTGAAGGTATTCGAACAAGTCCGTGCCCGCGCATGGTCAAGAGTAACTATGAGAAACGAAAGAAAAGAGCGAGGAGCGAGCGAACAGAGATAGCGAGTTTTAGACGTATAGCGTAAACTGAGCTAGTTTAGCTTTGAGACATACTTATTGGTTTGAGACTAGTGTATGATTATTTAGCACTATTTATTTATGTTTATATTGTTAAAGTATTTAAACCTACAGCTCTTAATTATACTCTTCGTGAGTGGGAGACAGCAGGAAAGCTGATTTTGGCTTAGACAGAGTTTTGTTGTTTAGGCGTCGCAGGATACTAGACTACTTAGAGATAGTAGAAGTATTTGCCTGACAGTGGTGGCAGCGGTATTCTCTTAGTGACAGAGAACCCACAACAGTTTAGCTAGTCCCACTGTATTCTGTATTATTATTACAATGAACATTGACTGACTACTACAACATAACACAAAGAAATTGTCTTAAAAAAAACGACAGAAAATAAAACAAAACAAACAAGGCACGTATGAATCAGTTGCAAGACTAGGACAAGCACTTGTGCCAGGTAGTGAGTGTAATAACTACATAGCAAATAGTCAATTGGCGAACATTGGTGCTATGACAACACAGGTGCAAAGGTCGTCTTTAGACAGGACTGGAGATCTTCTGGCAGTTTCTCTAGAACACATTTGATTTGAGTTCGTAGTGCCTGCAGAGTCTGCGTGAGTATGCCAGGATGGTGCTTGAGGGACGTCAGCTAATACACAACAGACACGTAGAGGGGAGTGGTGTTAAATGAGGATCTTGAAAAGAACACAACCTGCCTCCCATGCATAGACAACACCATATATAGCTCATACATAGCTCATACATATATAGCTCATACATATATAGCTCATACATAGCTCATACATAGCTCATACTATAGCTCATACATAGCTCATACATAGATCATACATATGTAGCTCATACATATGTAGCTCATACATAGCTCATACATAGCTCATACGTAGCTCATACATAGCTCATCCATAGCTCATCCATAGCTCATCCATAGCTCATACATAGCAGCTCATACATAGCTCATACATATGTAGCTCATACATATGTAGCTCATACATAGCTCATCCCCACCCCCTAGCATACTGTACTTTGTAAAGAAATCGTTCTCTGTCATCCACCTGTAGCAGAGTTAAATGTGTACTGAAGCATAGGTTTAGAGATGGGAGGCACCTCAGTTTTCACCACGAGTGGATGTCTTTAGAAGGTGAGGCTAAATTCGGGCCAGAGAAGAGGCTCAGGCTGAGGGCTAGGGCTCAACTCTCAATGACGAGTGAATGCTTTTAGATCAAATTTGGGCTAATTAAGAGGTGTTTTTAGAAGTTAAAAACCAAATATGGTTGCAGAATATCCTCAGGTCGTGGACTCAATTCTGAATCATGCAAGTTGATAAACACACAGTAAAATGGGCATCTCGGATGATGTTTAGCATGCACATGTGTGCATCTCAGACAATGTTTAGCATGCACATGTGTGCATCTCAGACAATGTTTAGCATGCACACGTGTGCATCTCAGACAATGTTTAGCATGCACATGTGTGCATCTCAGACAATGTTTAGCATGCACATGTGTGCATCTCAGACAATGTTTAGCATGCACATGTGTGCAAAAACCAAATATGGTTGCAGAATATCCTCAGGTCGTGGACTCAATTCTGAATCATGCAAGTTGATAAACACACAGTAAAATGGGCATCTCGGATGATGTTTAGCATGCACATGTGTGCATCTCAGACAATGTTTAGCATGCACATGTGTGCATCTCAGACAATGTTTAGCATGCACACGTGTGCATCTCAGACAATGTTTAGCATGCACATGTGTGCATCTCAGACAATGTTTAGCATGCACATGTGTGCATCTCAGACAATGTTTAGCATGCACATGTGTGCATCTCAGACAATGTTTGGCATGCACATACATAGATGTGCACTCACTATGGACTCCTTGACTTGAATAAGAAAGTCGACCACTTCTACTTCCTGCTTATCTCTGATCCAAAATAATATATCCTAATACAAACAAACAACAAATGATGGCAAAATATTTTGGACGTTGACAATGAGTGCTGAACTGAGCAAAAATGACGGAACGGTGCCCAACATAAAGGATTTGGGAAAGCTGCCAATGGCTTCTGTCCTCTGGGATTCGAAATGCAAATCGAAAATGATGTGTGCTCCGACTATACATTCTTGTCATACCTTGCCTTTTAAGGCAGGTCCAATGCCTTGCCTTTTAAGGTAGGTCCAATGCCTTGCCTTTTAAGGCAGGTCCAATCTTTTAAGGCAGGTCCAATGCCTTGCCTTTTAAGGCAGATCCAATGTTTTGCCTTTTTAAGGCAGGTCCAATGCCTTGCCTTTTAAGGCAGGTCCAATGCCTTGCCTTTTAAGGCAGGTCCAATGTTTTGCCTTTTAAGGCAGGTCCAATGCCTTGCCTTTTAAGGCAGGTCCAATGCCTTGCCTTTTAAGGCAGGTCCAATGTTTTGCCTTTTAAGGCAGGTCCAATGCCTTGCTTTTTAAGGTAGGTCCAATGCCTTGCTTTTTAAGGTAGGTCCAATGCCTTGCCTTTTAAGGTGGGTCCAATGCCTTGCCTTTTAAGGCAGGTCCAATGCCTTGCCTTTTAAGGCAGGTCCAATGTTTTGCCTTTTAAGGCAGGTCGAATGCCTTGCTTTTTAAGGTAGGTCCAATGCCTTGCCTTTTAAGGCAGGTCCAATGCCTTGCCTTTTAAGGCAGGTCCAAAAATATGATGGCAAGCAATCCATTCTTCTCTGCTGTGTGCAGGTAGCGCTCCAGTCCAGTCAATGGTTCATAACACAACATTGCATTAACAATGCCAAACTTTCCCTCCCATTCTCTATGGAAAGCAGCTTTAGTTGGAAAATATACACACTCACATTGAGTTTGTGGCCGAGAGGTTCACTACCTATAGATGGCATCTAAACTGCATAGGAACTGTATCAGCTACTAGACATCTATAGATACTATAACCAGACTTACCACTCGTCTCCAGGGATCTCCTATCCCCTGATATTCTTGTGTGGTTTAGCAAACACATGGCCACCGTTAAGGGAAGCTCCTTAACACTCCAATGACTATCATTTACAAACTCCATTATGTGTACCACACACTAACAAGCTAATGCTGCAGTTCAGCACAATAGATTCTAGCCTTCTGATAAAGCATAACGGACAGAAGAGTCGAGTCAATTCCCACTTTTGAATATCATATTTGTTCTGTTGCAAAAACTAAATGGTCCGTTGCATATCTGGTTCACCCCGCAATAAAGCAAGGGATTGCTTTGCACCGTATTGTGTGAACATCTTTGCTACTTCATGACATCACAGGAACTTGACAAGTTCTCCCCAGAAATATGCACACTTCCTTCACTTATTATATCATCAAAGAGATTGCAGATGAACACTTTTAAATAATAAAATAAAAATACTTTAAAATTGCATCTGCCTGTCAGTTTGTTTCTGGTTTTCTCGGGCCTGCAGCTGCAACATGAAGGTTGAGACTGGGGGACTAGGGATAACTCTAACTATGCCCCCCCCCCCCCCCCCCCCCCCCCCCCCCGCTTTCGAAGGCAATGACGGCATCAGATTTGGTCTCAGAAGTAATTTAAACGTTGATACTGTAGTAACATGGCCTTTGCCATAAAAATAATTTTCCACGTTGCTGTGCAATTGCCATGAAATTGTGGTAAACCAGCTATCTATGGCACTTGACCTGACTCTCCTCTGGGCAAGTAACCAGACTCTCCTCTAACCTTGGCACTTGACCTGACTCTCCTCTAGGCAAGTAACCAGACTCTCCTCTAACCTTGGCACTTGACCAGACTCTCCTCTAACCTTGACACTTGACCAGACTCTCCTCTAACCTTGGCACTTGACCTGACTCTCCTCTAGGCAAGTAACCAGACTCTCCTCTAACCTTGGCACTTGATCTGACTCTCATCTAACCTTGACACTTGACCAGACTCTCCTCTAACCTTGGCACTTGACCAGACTCTCCTCTAACCTTGGCACTTGACCAGACTCCCCTCTAACCTTGGCACTTGACCAGACTCTCCTCTAACCTTGGCACTTGACCTGACTCTCCTCTAACCTTGACACTTGACCAGACTCTCCTCTAACCTTGACACTTGACCTGACTCTCCTCTAACCTTGGCACTTGACCTGACTCGGCAAGTAACCAGACTCTCCTCTAACCTTGGCACTTGACCAGACTCTCCTCTAACCTTGGCACTTGACCAGACTCTCCTCTAACCTTGGCAATTGACCAGACTCCCCTCTAACCTTGGCACTTGACCTGACTCTCCTCTAACCTTGACACTTGACCTGACTCTCCTCTAACCTTGACACTTGACCTGACTCTCCTCTAACCTTGGCACTTGACCTGACTCTCCTCTAACCTTGACACTTGACCTGACTCTCCTCTAACCTTGACACTTGACCTGACTCTCCTCTAACCTATGTGTGCACATTTGAGAGTCTGGCTAATGAGACTGCCATATAGGCTGCTAGGAATCAGTGCAAGTTTTTTTGTTTTTTTGGGGGGTTTTTTTGGGGGGGGGGGGGGGTAGTTAGCCATCATAGGAAGAGAAGCAGCGCCCTCCCTGATTGACTGCTCCTCAGATGGATACCCCTCAGCCATTTCCTCACAAATTCAGACTTCCATACAGTATGTATGTGATTGTATGAGTCTCGCAATAACAGAGCATGCACATCACAATACAACCATACAGTAGGTGGGACTGCATGCACTATTCCACTCAAGAAGATGGCGCACAGTCTGTTTGAGGACACATGGTTAGGAATTTGGACTTGTCCAGATTTCTCAACTGAAACTGCAAAAACACACAATCATGGTTTGCCTCTGTATATAGAAGGTCACAAATGCATATGTGAAACTTGGTTGTTTCACTCTGGTTCACTCTGGCCCGCACAAACCTTCCTTAAGCACACTATCCTCTCCCAACCTTCCTTCCCAATATTCTCTACCTCTCTTTTCTCCTTGAAGCCTCAACCATATCTTGCTGCTCCTTTCCTCCTCACCCAAAGCGTCCAAAAAGGCAACACCACATTCCACGTCTACTTACTTCTCCTCCTCCTCCGCAGCAAAGCCATTACAAAGCCATCCTCCACTTTCCTTCCTCTGCTCTACCTACCCTTGAGCAATGCAAATGACAAACTCCAACATTGCACACATATCGTCTGGCTATTATCCAGTCGGCTATTATCCAGTCTCCTCATGACCAGCCTTAGTACACCACATTCCACGTCTACTTACTTCTCCTCCTCCTCCGCAGCAAAGCCATTACAAAGCCATCCTCCACTTTCCTTCCTCTGCTCTACCTACCCTTGAGCAATGCAAATGACAAACTCCAACATTGCACACATATCGTCTGGCTATTATCCAGTCGGCTATTATCCAGTCTCCTCATGACCAGCCTTAGTACAAACAAATGAGTTATCATATACGTGAAGCTCTCCGCCTTACTCTCGCCTCTTCCCCCACAACCACACTCACCACACTCACCAGCAGCACACACACCCACCCACCTAACCACCCACCCACCCACCCAACCCCTCTCAAACTAGTCCCTTTATTTAGAAATAATTTTCACCTCCATTCTATCCAGGTCCCTTCAGTTCAGCCAAGCATGCGACATCCACCACTTCTTAACAATTCGTATACTTCTCAGACACTACACTGCATTAATTCTTCCTCGTCTAAAGAATTGTTCTTTTGAGCGGGTATACCTAATTGTTCCCGTGTGTTGGCACTAGCCTTCCTCCTGCAACCCAAAATCCCTCGAGTAAACCCAGCACTCACTGATGATCTTCTGACTATGCCTCCTTCCTCTCCACTCTTCTTCACCTTCCTGCTCTCTCAAATAGATGCACCCATGCCAAGTTCCTTCTACCATGCAAGACTAAAACATAGTACCCACTTTCATTTGGACATTGATCATCCAATTGCCTCCAAGTCCCTCCTCACCACAACCATCTGGCAAATACCTCAATCCCTTTCTCTTGCACCTAGGCTGTCACCCTTCATTTCTTCTCTCTGTCATAGCACTCTGAAGTTCCCTTCCACCATGCATTAGATCCTCCTTTCTCAACCACTTTCTCCTAAAGCGCTCTCAGGCCCCTATCACTTAGGAGAACTGAGCATGAATCATATCATTACCTCCCTGGCACTTAAATATCAGAAAGTCATCGATACAGTCGGAATTACTCATAATTTAGCTTGTAGTAGTCTTGAATAAATGTCACGAGCATGCGCTTCTAAGAACATCAATACAGTCAGAATTACTCATAGCTTAGCTTGTAGTTAAATGTCATGAGCACGCGCTTCTAATAACATCAACAGTCTGAATTACTCATAATTTAGCTTGTAGTAGTCATGAATAAATGTCTTTAGCACGTGCTTCTAAGAACACTGAAAATCATGACAACATTACAGCAACAACAATATAACCTTACAGCTCTGCAGAGTGTGTCCAAGTGGAGCAGCCTCAGCTTCTGACTGGCCTCTTCCCTTCGCTGCATGAGCCAACTGGCGAAGTTAGCAGAACATACAAACCGTCTGCGGAGATTATAAAAGCATATACAAATGACTTTCTCAATGATCAACTCAAAAGTTCTCAGGGCAAGAGCATCTAGCTGAAACGTCAAGTGAGCAAACAACTAGCAAGAATAGCAAGAAAGTCATTGTATAGATATTGTCAGATGCTCTTGGCTTCATCAAAACTACATTAGAAGAGGACAAGGGCAGCCATATTGAAATCATGTTTGGGATGACTTGCCACACACCATCAGTCAATAAATCACGGTTATATTCTTGACAATTCTGGATCAATATCACAGGTTGTCGTAGGCTGACATTAGCTCTATGGAAACATCTCACTATTCCTGATGAAGAGTTGAGCACCTAGCCTGAACATCGGCAAAAAGTTGATCACTATGAAAGTCATTAAAGCTATGTCAACTGAGAGTTCATTGAAGAGCATATTGTGAAAAATCAATATAGAATTGAGCTCGTCTCAGGAAATTATGTAAAGATGAAGCAGATATCGATTTCAACATGCGACTCCGAACAGTTCTCCTTTTGTAGTATTTTGTAGTATCCTTCCTCCCTGCCCACCCATTGCTAGTCTTCATCATTTGATATCCTCGTGGTGGAGGACACCAAATGAGGAAGGATCATAGTCCATGTAATCCACTACCTGTAGAGGCCGATCCAGTTCCCCTTGATGCCGGTGGTGAGTTGAGGACCAGCTCCTTCCATGCCCTTCAGGAATGAATCCAAGTCAAATGGCTTCAACTGAGGAGGTGGCTGTGTTGAAAGCATATTGGGGGAAAACACACACATCATCCGTCAATAAGTCATGGCTATACTCTTAAACACACACAAACTGGATCAATATCACAATAGGTTAAAGTACAGTAGGTTCGCAATAGCTCTATGGGGACACACACTGGACCAACACCACACTGGATTGAGGCAGGTTGGAGTAGGTTCACAATAGCTCTGTGGGGACATGCATTGGACCAACACTACACTGGATTGAGACAGGTTGGAGTAGCTCTGTGAGACACACACTGGCCAACATCACACTGGGTGGAGGTACCATACAAGTAAAACAAAACTTGGCGTTGCGCTTAAACCAACGTACGTGCGATGCATGACCATCAGCTAAGCGAACATTGAAGAAACGTACAGAGGGTTTTTGCTCTTACGTTTATTTTAAATGCTTGCAACGTTGGGCAAACAGGCAGCACATGCATTGACAACAACATGAACAGAAGCAAAAAGCGGGCAAAGCAATTACTCGGGGTTGGAGTGTTCTTGTCAGAGCATGCTGCTGAGCTGGCTAATATTCTGCCGTTATTGCACTACGAGTTGAAGGAAAGCATTGATGGAAAGTACCTCTTAAAGCAGTAAGTTTCCTCCTCTGAAAGCAGTAAGTTTCCTCCTCTGAAAGCAGTAAGTTTCCTCCTCTGAAAGCAGTAAGTTTCCTCCTCTGAAAGCAGTAAGTTGGCTCCTCTGAAAGCAGTAAGTTGGCTCCTCTGAAAGCAGTAAGTGTCCTCCTCTGAAAGCAGTAAGTTTCCTCTTCTGAAAGCAGTAAGTTTCCTCTTCTGAAAGCAGTAAGTTTCCTCCTCTGAAAGCAGTAAGTTTCCTCCTCTGAAAGCAGTAAGTGTCCTCCTCTGAATGCAGTAAGTTTCCTCTTCTGAAAGCAGTAAGTGTCCTCCTCTGAAAGCAGTAAGTTTCCTCCTCTGAAAGCAGTAAGTGCCCTCCTCTGAAAGCAGTAAGTTTCCTCCTCTTACTTACTATTTCTGTTATGCTTGTTATAATATCACTTTGGCGTAACTGGAATCTGCTACAGTAGATCCCACCTGTTCTAGCCAGGACTAGAGTTTCAGTGTTAGTTGTTGTTTTTGGCAAATGGAATACTTGATTGCACTTCTCTATAGCTATTTTTGAATTAATGAAGATATTCTGCTCTTTTCCAGTGTGGTGTTGGTCCAGTGTGTGTCTCCACAGAGCTATGAGAACAGCCTATACTTCAACCCAGTGTGGTGTTGGTTCAGTGTGTGTCCCCTTGGAGGAGGGGGAAGATGGGTATATCTCTCCTCCGCATAATTGTGCCAGTGTGACTCAGGATTGTTCAAATCTACCAGTGGTAATTGTTTTACCCCCCCCCCCCCCCCCCCCCCAATGAACCCCATCGGGGGGCAGTGGTATACACTGCTGCCTCCACATGCATTAGTTTGCTAATTAATATAAAGACTGGCCAAACAAGAAGGAGAGAGAGAGAGAAAGAGGAGTTCACCAAACGAAGAAGCATAAAGAGGATGGTCCTATAGGTGAGTTTAATAATCCTAACTTCATTTGCTACTTTTAAAATGTCTATCTTTATACATGCACGTATAATACATGACGGATATTAGATGAGATGCTTCTGAAGGATATGCTTCCCTTCCCCACCAGCGAGCCCATCTCCTACCCAGCTAGGCAACTTATCTCCTTCCCACCAGCCCTCTCCTCTCCCTGCATCCCAGCCAGCAGTCACGGACGCCTCCACCTGCAGTTGGGACACCAGCCCCGAGCAAATGCGTATCACAGAGCTCTTACACCTTCGGGCAACCAACCGCATTGCACTTCCCCACCAACTGTCCGAGGTTTGGCAAAGTCACTGCCCTCATCAGCTATAGAACAGCAAAATATATTGCTAAGAGGTGCAGAGACCCATGCTCGACTATAGAACAAAAGTGCTTCAGGGAGGAGCCGGATGCTCAACTGCACTGCTTCTCGATGGGGCTGATGATCAGCTGGAGTAAGGAAGCTTAGACTAGACTGCACTACTTCAGGTGGGAAGAACGAAGGCTCTGGAACTAACAGAAAACTCGAAAAATGCTCGACTACTTGACTGAGGCTTACTAGAGCACAGTCACTTCTTTTTTATTGCGAAGCACATGCGCTGCAGCACAAGTATGCGGCCAGTTCAATTCCGTTTGCTATCATTGCGCTGGTTAGCGTTTACGGTGTGCATAAAAAAAAAAGTTGTACGTAATGCAATTGGTATGTGTTTTGGGGGGCGTGCACTATATACATGTATAGAGGTGCCCACTGACGCCATCGAATATGCATACTCCTGTTTTCCCTTACAACATACTTATGCCTGCCTACACGTGAACTTTGACTCGGTGCTTCTCCCTGTAAATTGAAGAGACAAAGGTTGTTTCATAGCAATGGCTCAGGCAATACGTCACGCCTAATGAAGATTTAGCCACCCTTATAAAAAATTAATTAATTAAAAAAATGTAGAGTTCTCAATGAACTCTCAGTTGACATAACGAAATTACAATGATCTTCTCAGTAATCAACTTGATCTCACTCAACATTTCGACTAGATGCTCTAGCCTTCAATATTTTGACAGCTTTCTCCTAATTTGCTAAAGATCATCGCAAGCTCATCTGGTCATGCCTGTGGTTTGTCTGAGTCTTGCCAAGCTTGTAGACAGGTGTGAGCGAGTGAGTACCAATGCAATATGGGAAATATCCAAACTTCCACCAGAAAGTAATGGGTAGAAACCAACATTTAAACATATATGATCGGAAAGTTAACAGCCATATAAAACTGACAAGGTTTTAAGAACAAAAAAAATGCACACAGCCTCCCTGACGTTGTTAGACGAACAAATGACAATTTGATTACCTTGGCTTGTTCTTCGCAGGTTGACCCATCTTCCTGCAACAGAAGTGTCGGTGGGTTCAAGCTGGTCGTGCATTGGAACTTGTGGACAAAAAAACTGAAGTTTGTATATCTAAGCTATAATGAACTTCGGCAGCTTCCTAATCTCCTAAAGAGTAACTTCAGCTGATTTTGACCACACAAAAAATACAATTCAAGCACGCCTTGAATCCCTCGCGAAGGTAGAAACTGGGCAGCCACAAAAAAGTGTGAAATTATCTTTTATGCAATGGCTGTTAGTGATCATCTTCCTTGCAATGAAATATGTCACACATAAAGGCTTCTTTCTTGTTGCCTCCACATAAATAAATTATAATCCCCCACTCCATCTTTAGATCAAGAGGTTGGAGTGGGCAAGACAGTTTGTGAGACAGGCATCTGATGGGTTCGAAAATGTCCTCTGGACCGACGAACATGGCATTGGGACTTTAGCATAAACTTTTGGCATTGTAAAAAAAAGTTAAACTGGAAACAAACAAGCTTAGCAGATCCCCGCTCCTCCCTTCCCCCTCCCCCCCTACCCCATATAGCAAGCAAGTAGGAGCCCTGTGACGCTGTCTCAGGTAGCATTAAGCCTAGTCTCTCTCTCAGCTAAATTAAGTCCATACAAAGCCTTAAGGGGGGAAGAGGGCTGAAAACACATATTTTTTCAAAATTTTTTTTATGGGCCCAAAAGGGTTCATAATATGTCTGGAGTTTGAGTTTCAAGTTTCAGAGCAAGTGAATACTTGCATCAGAAGATATAGCCATTTTTATACAGTGCATTATTATTCCATTTCATTTCATTTCACTTCACATTGGAAGAGGTTCTCTCCCAGTCTTACCTGGCTACAATCGGGCGGGCGGCGATGATCGCCTACCCAAAATACAGTTTTTATATATCAAAATGTTGCCAATTTCATGGAGACCCTTACCAGTCGTTTGCGCAATGAATTGGCCAGGTGGGGGGGTAGTGCGCAACCGCTAAGATGAGCACGTTTTTTTAGGTCAAGGTTCACTTGAAACTTTTACACTGTTGAGTTATGGGGAAGAGAACAGAGAAGCATTTTAAACAGAAAGGCCAAGGATTCAAGAAGAGTGAAGACAAGAAGAAGAAAGCCCTACAGGCGGCTGTTGTTGAGCCTGTCACAGTAGCCGCGCAAGGCAAGTTTTAATGTTTATCTCCATACTAAAAAGTTACTAGCTGTTTCCTTTCCTTTGTTAGTGAGTCTCTTGGATCCTGTGGGTGGGGTAGCGCCTTCTGTGAACCTTCACTTACCTTGCAATCAATTGCAAATGTCTGAAGAGAGGCCAGTTCCATTGGTGACTATGACAAGTGACTATGACCAGGAAGAAGTTGGCTCTCATGGATAGTTCAGCTGCTTCTGTGGCTGTTGCTACTGGATCTACTGGCTCTACCTCTTTGGACTCTGGTGGTGTTGGAGAACTAGGTAAGGGTAATCGTATAATAAACTTAGATAAGCTTAGAGAGGTCATAGAAAGGTGTAATAAGTTGGTAACTGAGCTCCCTTGCAACTGAAGCCCGTAGGGCAGGCATGGTTTACTTTTTGTTCAAATTGTAGTAACACTCGAGACATCTCAAACCCTGTATCTGTAGAAGCATTCTTTGAACATCCAGTCAGTACTGGGTGCTCGCATTGCTGGAATTAGTCATTCTGGTCTGGAAGACATCACTGCAGTCATGGATATGTTGCCCCCTCTTAGTTCCACTTGTTTTTAAAAAATATACTAGGTCAATAGGGAGTGACGCAAATGCAGTAACAGAGTATTATGTTGGATGCCGCTCATAGGTTACATGATTTTTATAGGGTTAGGCATGAAGACATCATTGATGTTAGTATTACTGTTGACGGCACATGGCTTAGACAGGGCCACAAATCAAATTATGGCTTGGTTGCGGTGATGTCTTGGGACACTGGAGAGGTTTTAGATTATTATCTTATGTCTAATTTCAAGCTTGTGCGCGAAGACCTGAAGATGAAACAGAAGCAAGTTACACAGAATGGTTTGAGGGTCACAAGGTAAATTGTGAAGCCAATTTTGAAGGCTCTTTGGTTTCTATGGAAGTTGTAGGAACACAAAAACTTTTTTAGCGTTCAGTGGAGAGACTGAAGCTTAGGTACACACACATTAATTAGTGATGGGTATACAAATGCACATAAACGGGAGTGCAACAAGTGTCGGGCTTGCCATCGAGAGGCAGCAGAGTTTCAATGGAGGGCGGAGCATTGTATGGTCCTGGCAAGGGGGACCTGTAACATTTTTATTTTGTTTGTGTCTTGCTTTCTATTGTCAAACAGAGATTTCAAACAAAGATTACTGGAAGATACTTTTGTTTATGTGTATTTTTGTCAAGCTTAGAAATTACTGGAGGATGACTTTTGTTTGTGTTCTATTGTTTTTCAGGGATTACTGGAGGGTGTCGGAAGACATGTGTGGAGGGCGACGATGGATGGACCTGGGCATCGGAGCCCTGCAAATGATGACGTGTTTATGTTTGCTAATTCAATATTAGCAAAGCAACGTAACAAGTCTGATGCGTCTTTAATTTATGTGTATGTATATATATATAATTATTGTTGGTTTTGAAGTTGTAGTTAGGATGTAGGATACTGCTGTTGTTGAATAAAGGACTGTGAAAGTCAATTGGTTGCTTTCAACATTTTGTTTGTACACACACAATTCTAGTAATGAGGGGATGTATTCTAGTGAAGCAGGGGCAGCTGGGATGTGATTACAAACTGCTTGGACTTCAAGGCTCAATATCTCTGAAGTGATTTTTGAAAAACCGTTCAAATGATAACTTGAATATTTTTTATCCTTTCATAAAAAAAAATATTTCATTTGAAAGCAAATTTTATATTCTACAACTTGCGCGAGAGTTTTTGTTTGATAGGATTACTAAAAAATACCTATAGATGGAAATTTAACGTGATGTCATAAATCTATGTTCAGAAAATGCAACAAAAAAACTTTTTTTCGAAATTTCAAGACGCGCAGTTTGTAGTGCTCATTATGATTGACTAATAGACTGAATAAGAGCCTCGCAAAGGTCGTTACTGCAACGTGGTTTACTTAACGGCTTACGGTCCGCACTGGAAGAGCCTATAATGAGCCAGGAAAAAATTATGGCGAAACTAAATGACAAAAGAGACTTACCATTAGAAAGCACAGACTGCAAGCTATAATTTGATATATAAATTGGGAAACTAGAGTAAATGCGAGCAAAGATATGGTACTTTATATGAGACTACGCGATACGCAGCCTTCTTTCCCCCTTAAGCATCCCAAGCCAACAAGACTAACAAGAACATTGTTCATGTCTCTTATCAACTGGCAGTAGGTGCTGCCTTGAAAAATCCATCCTATACAAAAAAATTGTGATTCTAATTTGGGCTTGTACATGTACAAAGGATTTGAAATTGGTTCAATGCAAGAGGCCCCACCCCTACTGGAACTAGTCAATCCCCTGCCTCATTGCCATCATACCCTTCTTCTCCAAGAACCGATGAGTACATGTAGTTGGTGCCTCCAATCCTCTAAAATGAAGGTATAAAATCCTCTGCTTCTTGTAACTTGTTGTAACATTTGCTGCTTCCAATCCTTTGAAATGAAGGGATAAAATCCTCTGCTTCTTGTAACTTGTTGCAATAGTTGTTTCCTTCAATCCTCTAAATTGAAGATATAAAATCCTCTGTCTCTTGTCAGTTGAATAAACCATCTTCTCGCTAAAAGTTGCAAACTCCAACGACTGCCACGTGAAACTCACTAACGATCCATTCTGCCAAATAATTAATAAACAGGTCATGTGCCTAAATGTTTCGTACGTTCTCTTTGAGACGGATGGAAAATGCACAACGGCTGGCACGTTGCACGCACGGTGGGTTTAAGCGCAACACCAAGTTTCTTCTTTTAGTCGTACTGTATGTTGAAATACACTCTGTAACGATGGCCAGAGGTGTTCTAGCGCCAGAGGTGTTCTAGGGGCAGGGGTGTTCTAGGGGCAGGGGTGTTCTAGGGCCAGGAGTGTTCTAGGGCCATGGGTGTTCTAGGGCCAGGGCTAGATACATTCTAGGGCTGAAATAAGCAAGCACATGTAATAGAGCACATTCAATGCCCTTAATGATAGTACAAGGAGCTCACGTACTCTCCATGGTGAGACGTCTCTCTTCAGAGGCATGAGGCTGGCAAAGTACCTCTCCTGGAGTAGAGAAATGCAATTCAAGCACAGCACAAGTTACACACACACACAATAAATAGTTAATAGTTAAAATCACAGCAATTGGAATCCGGTCAGACAGGAAGTTAAACACCGGCACACTACCATATTATACAAGAGTGCTTGGGCACATCAAGTCATTACGTCGTCATGGTACATGTGCTCCCAATGTTCGGAAATTGCCTGCTCTGCTGCACAGTATGCAGCCAAACTAAATATGCTGTCAAATACAACCATTTCCTTCCGTTAGAACAGCCTTCTCAATAATCAACTTGAAATTGTACTCTCTCGACGTTTCGACTAGATGCTCTAGCCTTCACCAGGAATAATATGAAGGCCAGAGCATCTAGTCGAAACGTCGAGAGAGTAAAATTTCAAGTTGATTGTTGAGAAGGCTGTTGTAATGTTGTTATGTCAACTGAGAGTTCATTGAGAGTTTCCTTCTGTTTCAGGTTCTATGCCCAATAATGGATAATGGAGAATCATCTGGATGGTGCTCACACATAATAGTCACAGAGAGAGAAACATGCAGTTAGGAGGAGGGGGGGGGGAAGGGGGGTTGATTCGGTACAAAACTTCCTGAAGCTCATGGCTTGGTAGCAAACAGAACAGAACATCTCAAAAGGTAACTTAACAAACAAAATAAAACACACACACACAAACTGATCCATGAAATCTGGATGCCGAGTCAGCTGAACAGGTGAGATTATCCAAGCCCAGTCCCTCCCCAGGGCGAGGACTCTATAAACATCCGTGGGCACTTGCTCGACAATGAGAGACGGAAGTACAGTACCCCCTCGATTATATCCGAACTTGTTAAAATAGTAAAACATGGTA
Source organism: Cladorhizidae sp. MBARI D1340-BT2 (assembly GCA_028752905.1). Taxonomy (NCBI): domain Eukaryota; kingdom Metazoa; phylum Porifera; class Demospongiae; order Poecilosclerida; family Cladorhizidae; species Cladorhizidae sp. MBARI D1340-BT2. Next base: position 21,623,658 of record JAQNBH010000001.1, read on the forward strand.
ATGGTCATTGACAAGTGGCACGGCTATGAAAGCCAGCTAGGACCAGCAAAAGGACGAGCGTAGTCGTGTCTATTGAGGCATAGTTAACTCTTTTTGGCAAGCTATCTGAAGAAACCACCCAAACTGGACTCACAGAAGAGTAAGTTATTGGCAAGACAACGCAGATCGGAAGTAATGAAGCCAAACTTCGAGAGTTTGCAAGCACCCTTGATAGTCTTGCTAAAGGCTACCAGCTTGGAACTGTCTGGTTCATTCACAACAGGGCAAGGCACTCCAGTCGGAGGATCATTGCTAAGAGAGAATGCAGCAGATTACCATGAAAAGCTACATAAACAAGAGAATCAGAAGCAACCATTTACTGGCAGTGCAGGCTGGCTACTGGTGTTGGGCTAGACCACCAGGTGCTACAGGCAGTACTATATGTGCTGAATCCTCTCATACATCACTGGTGGTTCTTAAAGGAGCACGAAGAGGCATGATAACCTGAAGTTATTATAGTAGTGTATGTACAGGACCTAGTCGTGATCAACAATTCCACATACAACACTACTGTAAATAAATGCATGGATGATGTGCGTAAGAAAGTATGGCAGCCACTAAGGAAACAGATACTTCTCCTAGGACAAGGAAGTAAGCTACTGGCATCCCAAGGCCCTGCAGATACAGTAGTGTGTGGATGCAATGGCACATACAATACTACTGCAGTGCCTACAAGCACACTGCATAATACACCAGAGATAGTGTCTGGATGCAATGGCACATACAATACTACTGCAGTGCCTACAAGCACACCGCATAATATACCAGAGATAGTGTCTGGATGCAATGGCACATACAATACTACAATACTACTGCAGTGCCTACAAGCACACCACATACTACACCAGAGGTAGTATGTGGATGCAATGGCACATACAATATTGCAGTAGCTCGAAGCAAGCATGCCTACAAGCACCCTGCATACCACAGGACAGCGATACAACATACTTACAATGCTAAAGGTCCTGACAACTAACTAGCTTTAAACTTACCAGGGGTATGATAAAGCTGGTAGTCAGTTCCAGAGCATGCCGTCTGATCATAACATTCTATAAGAGCACGATGAAGAAATACGGATAGAATAAAGACTGCTGTGTAGGTCATTTGTTATTAATACCAACATAGAGGAATGTATGTATATTTTTTATGCCTTCAACCTACTGTACCTCAACCCAGTGTGGTGTTGGTCCAGTGTGTGCCCCCATAGAGGTATTGTCACCCTACTCCAACCTGCCTCAACCCAGTGTGGTGTTGGTCCAGTGTGTGTCCCCATAGAGCTATTGTCAACCTACTTCAACCCAGTGTGGTGTTGTGTCCCTGTAGAGCTACAGTATTGTCAACCTACTCCAACCTGCCTCAGCCCAGTGTGGTGTTGGTCCAGTGTGTGTCCCCGTAGAGCTCTTGTCAAACTACTTCAACCTGCCTCAACACAGTGTGGTGTTGTGTCCCTGTAGAGCTATTGTCAACCTACTCCAACCTGCCTCAGCCCAGTGTGGTGTTGGTCCAGTGTGTGTCCCCGTAGAGCTCTTGTCAAACTACTTCAACCTGCCTCAACACAGTGTGGTGTTGTGTCCCTGTAGAGCTCTTGTCAAACTACTTCAACCTGCCTCAACCCAGTGTGGTGTTGGTCCAGTGTGTGTCCCCGTAGAGCTCTTGTCAAACTACTTCAACCTGCCTCAACCCAGTGTGGTGTTGGTCCAGTGTGTGTCTATTGTCAACCTACTTCAACCCAGTGTGGCATTGATCCAGTGTGTGTTCCCATAAGAGCTATTGTAACCTACTTCAACCTACTTCAACCCAGTGTGGTGTTGGTCTAGTGTGTGTTCCTATAGAGCTATTGTAACCAAGTTCAACCTGCCTCAACCCAGTGTGATGTCCATCCATGAGTTCTTCGTCAAGGATCAGTTTGGCTACCCCACGCATGATGTGCTATGAACATTCAACCCCAGCAAAACAAGACGTTCAAAGAAAACTAAAAAGAGGGTGGAAAGAAACATAATTTAAAATGGCCTGCGTTAGACCAGTGCACCCACACATATCTTCCGCCTTAACTGCGCTATCCTGTTTAATATCACACGTGAATTGCTTCTTGCCGTACAGACCTGTGACCATTGACATGATATTTGACAGCTGTTAGCCAATCAGAACGCTATTAGACTTTTCCCCTTCTTTCTTACTGGTAGAGCTGAAATCACCTCTAATAAGCGTGTAAGTCATGTTGGTATAGTATCAATGTTGTTTTGGGGAAGAGTAAGGACAGAATTTCGATTCCGAATGAATTAGCTCGACAACTGTCAGAGAATTAGATTTCTAGAACTACCAGAAGTGCCTTTTCTTCTCACATTCCTAAATATTGTATGATATTAACATGGAGTAGTGTGGTTTGCTGGTGAAATTTTGTATAAATATATCTCGTAATTTAGCGGGGACGGCAATTGCACTTGGCTTTACCTCCTGCATTTTTGTTGTCGTCACCGTTAAATTCCTCGTAGTATTTATACCAAAACTTCACTGTGTGCACCACGCTGTTTCATGTTCAGATAAACGATGAAAAAACCACTCATCCTCTCTGCTCCATTTCTTCACGTCAGTTATATACAAAGTAAGAGTCTACACAGAACCAGTGAGTGAAGTATGAATGGCAATACATTTCGAGCAAGGTGTATCTCATGTATGTACAGCCACTCCTCCGACCCACTAACCCTCCGCCCGCCCCCTCCCTTCCTCAGACGATTGCCTCAACATCATTCATTGCTTAGCATGACACCTTTGCAAAATGAAAATAATTTTACTCGAGCAATCTAGAAACTTACATAAGCATCTATCGGCTTCTTCCCTGGAGAACTCTAAACATAAAACAAGAAGTAAGCAAATAAGTAAGTAAATAATGGTAATGTTTGTTTTAATTTCATATTATTTTTTTACTATCTAATAGTGCTCTGAATCAAATGGTCCAGGGAAGAACTTGCAGAGAAAGAGAGAAGTTGATAGAGACTCGAGGGAAGAGAGAGAAGATGCAATACATAGATGAGGTTGCAGTGCATGTGAATTTTGGACTTTGAAGTCAAACGAGCACTAGCCTCTTGAACCAGTGCATGAAGTTTAATGGTAGGTTAGTTGAGCTTGTTCAGTCCACTTGGAAAGACCAAGCAGTCCAAACTGAAGAACGCAAACATCGGTCTATAATAGTACATGTTAACCTTAGTAACACAGTCATCTATTTTTAACTCATTCAAACTCAAACTCGTGATCCATGGTGGTCCTTCAAACTCAAGCTCATTATTCATGGTGATCCTTCAAACTAGAGCTCGTGATTCTTGGTCAACCTCAAGCTTATGATGCATGGTGGTCCTGCAAACTCAAACTTGTGATGCATGGTGGTCCTGCAAACTCAAGCTCGTGATACAGGGTGGTCCTGTAAATTCAAGCTCGTGATTCGGTGGTCCTTCAAACTCAAGCTCGTGATGTATGGTGGTCCTCCAATCTTAGTTCTCTTAGTTACGAAGAGTGATACCTTCTCCTTTTAACCACATCATCACTAATAATAGGAAGTTGTAGTTAAAGGCTGCTTCACAATATGACGATGACTGAGCGTCACATTCCGTAGCTCTATGTCATTTTTCATTGCATTGCATGACGCTGAACCATTCACAACATAATGTCGATAACATCCAAGTGAACTTTAAACCTGTGCCACTCCCAATAAACAAGGACAACACTGATGAGGAATTGGCTATCGTTCATTTCTAGCGCTGAGAAGGAGAAGAAGACTAGGGGTGAAACTGTTGGTGGGTACGCCAAATCCGTAGGCAGCAGGAAGATTATAACAATATGCTCCAGGAGATGCACCCCTCAGACGCTGTTTCTCACTTCAAGTACTTGCGGATGACTAAAGAGAGGTGTGATTGTTGGGTGTCAGAAGTGAAGTAAAGCAAGTAAAACTAGTAGACTTGCATGACTGCGACGAAGTCAGTCCTTTGCTGATTCACCGTCACTACAGCAGCTCTGTCAGATCACAGAGCAGCACAGCTGAGAGGTCGGCCCTTATCCAGCATTTCCTTGCCATTGGAAACTCTCAGGTTGCAGTTCAAGAACTGATATGTAGTCAAAATGATAATCTGTTACTTATTATCATCAACTTCAGAGGGTTAGGCAGTCTACAGTGTGCTCCATATCGAAGGAGATGTGTGAGGCAATCTGGACTGGGCTCAACCACAGTAGGGGAAGGCACCATCATCAGCTGCAGGGTGGGAGGGAGTCAGGAAGGAACTTGAGCAATTACGGAATTTTCCACACTACATTGGTAAGTTAATTCAACATAATATTTAATACTTAACACACGTACAGATGCCATTGATGGGAAGCACATTGTCGTTCAGGCACCAGGCTCAGCCTTCTATAATTCTAAGGCACTCACTCAGTGATATGCTGTCGTTCAGCCAGCTACTGCTGGCTCAGCCTTCTATACATAATTCTAAGGCACTCACTCAGTGATATGCTGTCGTTCAGGCACTGGCTCAGCCTTCTATAATTCTAAGGTACTCGCTCAGTGATATGCTTGTGCTTGTGATGCACACTGCAGGTCAGTGTTCCATTTTCATCAGAATTGACAAAATTCAAACATTATGTGCATGGTCATTGCTCTACTGCAGGTTCATTCTACTCGACCTTGGTGATGCTGGTTGGCATAGTGATGGTGGTGTTTTAACTTTGGACAAGCACTTGAATCTTGTTAGTCCATTGCCTGTTCATGCCCACTTCCTGGAACGTCTGGGCCGAATCTTCCTTATGTCCTTATTGAAGACGACGAAGCTGTCCTGCTGTGAACCAACGTGTAGCGGCCCTCATGGTAGAAACCTTCCTGGTATTTATGCATGCTACAATACTAAATTACAAGCACACTAATAATAATTCTACAATAACATTCTCAATAAGCTGATTGGAATTGTATTCGATGTTTCGACTAGATGCTTGGCCTTCACCAGTATACTAACGAGACGCTAAGACTCGTGTGAGCCTGTTATATATGCTATATACCGGTAGCACGAGGTGTGTAGCTAGCTAACGGTATATAGCTTCTTTCACCCCCCCCCCCCCCCCCCCCCTCACCCACCCACCCCCGAAAAAACATCATCAACACATGATAGATAGAACAACAATACAAACAAGGTTGTGGTTGCTTAAGAGGCAATTATGCGTGACTCTAAGTTCACTAAGTCAAATTGCATGTGGTACTTCTGATAGGAAGACCATTGGATGACCTTGACTCTCTCATAGCCTGAATTGCTAAGCGTAGGAGAGAGAATGATAGCTGACATCTTAGCCAGCTCATTGTACTGCTATGGATGGCTCCATTCTGAGCAAGCTTGGAGGCCAGCCGTTTTGTAAAAAGTGGCCGGTATACAGCAATCTCATGCGAGCCTTAGCGCCTCGTTATTCCCGATGAAGGCCAGAGCATCTAGTCGAAACGTCGAGAGAATACAATTTCAAGTTGATTATTGAGAAGGTTATTGTAATGTTATTATGTCAACTGAGAGTTCATTGAGAGAATAATAATTCTATTATTTAAATGTAGAAGATAAAACAATATTCAACTATCGACTGAGCAGGGCTCGCCGTATAATTGAGAATACCTTTGGCATACTGGCAACTAGATGGCGTCTCTTTCGCAGGCCGACCCTTGCCAGAGTGATACTCAACTGTAAAGCTGCAACTACTCTACATAACTACCTAAGGTCTACAGAGTCCTCTGTGTATTGACAGCTGGATACAGGATGACTGCTGGATACAGGATGACTGCTGGATACAGGATGACGACTGGACGCAGGATGACGGCTGGATACAGGATGACTGGACGCAGATGACGGCCGGATACAGGATGACTATCGACTCAATCTGTTACTTGCATTGTTCATTACAGAGTTTTATTGTGCTTGCACTCATTACCTGATGACTTGAGTTGTCAGCTGTGATTTAAATAAAATTTGATTGCAGATCCAAAGTCTCAGAATGGCAAAATAAAATGATTGTACTTGGACAACTTGCCCAAACAGACTTTGGTAGTAATTTTCCATGCTGCAATGGCATGCATTCATGATGTGCACACAAGTATGTACGTTAATTGATGGGGCTATTTTTCCCTTTTTCCCCTTCTTCCCCCCCCCCCCCCAATGGCTGACTCAATCGTCATCTCTGTTCTGCCGACCACAGCTATGTTCTGTGACATTGCGGAGAAAGGGGGGAAAATCAAAATCACACCACATTATGGCTTTTCTATTCTCTGAGAAGCCTCTGGGATGAGGATCCTGACAATGCCTGTGGGTGGATCAGGAATGCCAGTGGCTCAGTTCCTGACAATGCCGGTGGCTCAGGTCCTGACAATGCCGGTGGCTCAGGTCCTGACAGTGCCGGTGGCTCAGGTCCTGACTATGCCGGTGGCTCAGGTCCTGACAATGCCGGTGGCTCAGGTCCTGACAATGCCGGTGGCTCAGGTCCTGACAATGCCGGTGGCTCAGGTCCTGACAATGCCGGTGGCTCAGGTCCTGACAATGCCGGTGGCTCAGGTCCTGACAATGCCAGTGGCTCCGGTAAAGCAAACTGGACAACAATTTTCATGGCACCTAGTGTAGTACAGGCGCATGCCATGAGTTTCCAATCATGTATGTGTTTAGAATCTACTGCTGCTCTGCTCTGCTGTTATCGGGGGAGTCCTCTTCACAGGATAATACACAGTACAAAAGTCATCCATATATAAGGCCCTATTAGGGGTGGTCCAGGCATGCTGTGGACAACCTTTGGATCACCCATGGCCTTCCAGGTTCAGAAGTTACCCACCTATTCCTGTCCACCATGGTCTCCCAAGTGCAGAGGTTACCCACCTATTCCTGTCCACCAAGTGCAGAGGTTACCCACCTATTCCTGTCTACCATGGCCTCCCAAGTGCAGAGGTTACCCACCTATTCCTGTCCACCATGGTCTTCCAAGTGCAGAGGTTACCCACCTATTCCTGTCCACTATGGCCTCCCAAGTGCAGAGGCTACCCACCTATTCCTGTCTACCATGGTCTCCCAAGTGCAGAGGTTACCCACCTATTCCTGTCCACCATGGCCTCCCAAGTGCAGAGGTTACCCACCTATTCCTGTCTACCATGGTCTCCCAAGTGTAGAGGTTACCCACCTATTCCTGTCTACCATGGTCTCCCAAGTGCAGAGGTTACTCACCTATTCCTGTCTACCATGGTCTCCCAAGTGCAGAGGTTACCCACCTATTCCTGTCCACCATGGTCTCCCAAGTTTAGAGGTTACCCACCTATTCGTGTCTACCATGGTCTCCCAAGTGCAGAGGTTACTCACCTATTCCTGTCCACTCCATGGTCTCTCAAGTGCAGAGGTTACTCACCTATTCCTGTCCACCATGGCCTCCCAAGTGCAGAGGTTACCCACCTATTCCTGTCTACCATGGTCTCCCAAGTTTAGAGGTTACCCACCTATTCCTGTCCACCATGGTCTCCCAAGTGCAGAGGTTACCCACCTATTCCTGTCTACCATGGTCTCCCGAGTGCAGAGGTTACCCACCTATTCCTGTCCACCATGGCCTCCCAAGTGCAGAGGTTACCCACCTATTCCTGTCCACCATGGCCTCCCAAGTGCAGAGGTTACCCACCTACTCCTGTCCACCATGGCCTCCCAAGTGCAGAGGTTACCCACCTATTCCTGTCTACCATGGCCTCCCAAGTGCAGAGGTTACCCACCTACTCCTGTCCACCATGGCCTCCCAAGTGCAGAGGTTACCCACCTATTCCTGTCCACCATGGCCTCCCAAGTGCAGAGGTTACCCACCTATTCCTGTCCACCATGGCCTCCCAAGTGCAGAGGTTACCCACCTCTTCCTGTCCACCATGGCCTCCCAAGTGCAGAGGTTACCCACCTATTCCTGTCAACTATGGTCTCCCAAGTGCAGAGGTTACCCACCTATTCCTGTCTACCATGGCCTCCCAAGTGCAGAGGTTACCCACCTATTCCTGTCTACCATGGCCTCCCAAGTGCAGAGGTTACCCACCTACTCCTGTCCACCATGGCCTCCCAAGTGCAGAGGTTACCCACCTATTCCTGTCCACCATGGTCTCCCAAGTGCAGAGGTTACCCACCTATTCCTGTCCACCATGGCCTCCCAAGTGCAGAGGTTACCCACCTATTCCTGTCTACCATGGTCTCCCAAGTGCAGAGGCTACCCACCTATTCCTGTCTACCATGGTCTCCCAAGTGCAGAGGTTACCCACCTATTCCTGTCTACCATGGTCTCCCAAGTGCAGAGGTTACCCACCTATTCCTGTCCACCATGGCCTCCCAAGTGCAGAGGTTACCCACCTATTCCTGTCCACCATGGCCTCCCAAGTGCAGAGGTTACTCACCTATTCCTGTCCACCATGGCCTCCCAAGTGCAGAGGTTACCCACCTATTCCTGTCCACCATGGCCTCCCAAGTGCAGAGGTTACCCACCTATACCTGTCTACCATGGCCTCCCAAGTGCAGAGGTTACTCACCTATTCCTGTCTACCATGGTCTCCCAAGTGCAGAGGTTACCCACCTATTCCTGTCTACCATGGTCTCCCAAGTGCAGAGGTAACCCACCTATTCCTGTCTACCATGGTCTCCCAAGTGCAGTGGTTACACACCTATTCCTGTCCACCATGGCCTCCCAAGTGCAGTGGTTACTCACCTATTCCTGTCTACCATGGTCTCCCAAGTGCAGAGGTTACCCACCTATTCCTGTCTACCATGGTCTCCCAAGTGTAGAGGTTACCCACCTATTCTTGTCCACCATGGTCTCCCAAGTGCAGAGGTTACCCACCTATTCCTGTCCACCATGGCCTCCCAAGTGCAGACCACCTATTCCTGTCTACCATGGTCTCCCAAGTTTAGAGGTTACTCACCTATTCCTGTCCACCATGGTCTCCCAAGTGCAGAGGTTACCCACCTATTCCTGTGCACCATGGTCTCCCAAGTGCAGAGGTTACCCACCTATTCCTGTCCACCATGGCCTCCCAAGTGCAGAGGTTACCCACCTATTCCTGTCCACCATGGTCTCCCAAGTGCAGTGGTTACCCACCTATTCCTGTCCACCATGGTCTCCCAAGTGCAGAGGTTACCCACCTATTCCTGTCTACCATGGTCTCCCAAGTGTAGAGGTTACCCACCTATTCTTGTCCACCATGGTCTCCCAAGTGCAGAGGTTACTCACCTATTCCTGTCCACCATGGCCTCCCAAGTGCAGAGGTTACCCACCTATTCCTGTCCACCATGGCCTCCCAAGTGCAGAGGTTACCCACCTATTCCTGTCTACCATGGCCTCCCAAGTGCAGAGGTTACCCACCTATTCCTGTCCACCATGGCCTCCCAAGTGCAGAGGTTACCCACCTATTCCTGTCCACCATGGCCTCCCAAGTGCAGAGGTTACCCACCTATTCCTGTCCACCATGGTCTCCCAAGTGCAGAGGTTACTCACCTATTCCTGTCTACCATGGTCTCCCAAGTGCAGAGGTTACCCACCTATTCCTGTCCACCATGGCCTCCCAAGTGCAGAGGTTACCCACCTATTCCTGTCTACCATGGTCTCCCAAGTGCAGAGGTTACCCACCTATTCCTGTGCACCATGGCCTCCCAAGTGCAGAGGTTACCCACCTATTCCTGTCCACCATGGCCTCCCAAGTGCAGAGGTTACCCACCTATTCCTGTCTACCATGGCCTCCCAAGTGCAGAGGTTACCCACCTATTCCTGTCCACCATGGCCTCCCAAGTGCAGAGGTTACTCACCTATTCCTGTCTACCATGGTCTCCCAAGTGCAGAGGTTACCCACCTATTCCTGTCTACCATGGTCTCCCAAGTGCAGTGGTTACCCACCTATTCCTGTCCACCATGGTCTCCCAAGTGCAGAGGTTACCCACCTATTCCTGTCCACCATGGCCTCCCAAGTGCAGAGGTTACTCACCTATTCCTGTCTACCATGGCCTCCCAAGTGCAGAGGTTACCCACCTATTCCTGTTCCTAGCCTGTATTAGGTGGGAAAGGAACTCTAAACTACCCAAGTCCTTTTACTTAATAGGAATAAACCTTGAACTTTGGAAACCCATAGATGACCCTGGAATTATGGAGCCACTCACTGTGTGCATCTTCCACCATATCGTCATAACTACAGAATCTTACGACTGTCTGTAACTTACTCTCGTGCTAACAACAAACTTGGCAAAGGTCTTGTCTCTGTTCAGGAAGGACTTGTACTTGGAGTGCAATCCTAGTCTGCTATCTCCAGTGCCTTCCACTGGAGAACGACTTCGAGGAGAGCGACTATCATCTGAAGAAGCACCAACACCCTTGCCAGCTCCACTGACTCCACCGTCTCCTAGTTTGATGTGGTGTGGCCAATGATCAAGGGTCTTCACAAAGAAAGGATTGGTGACCCCTAGAATAACCTGCGGACTGATGAGGGAGATAGAGGAAATATAGAAACAGGTAAAGGGTCATTCTAAGAGTAGAACAATTAAACAACTGGTTGGTGACTGGCCTTGCTGTCGCTATTGGTGCTTAGCTCCAATAAAATAATGAGCTTTGTCCAGCGATGCTAAGGGCCATCCCGGGGATGTCCGACTAAACAGAGCCTTAATTGGCCTCAGCCCTAAACCAGGTCCTAGGCCTAACTCTTGTCCCAGCCCTAACTCTTGTCCTACCCCAACTCTTGTCCTAGCCCTAAATATTGTCCTAGCCCTAATTCTGATCCTAACCCTATCCCTTACTCTAGCACTAACTGTGGTCCTGTCCCCAATTCTGATCCTAACCTTATCCCTAGCACTAACTGTGGTCCTGGCCCCAATTCTGATCCTAACCTTATCCTTTACCCTAGCACTAACTGTGGTCCTGGCCCCAATTCTTATCCTAGCCCTGCCCCTCACTCTAGCCCTACAGTAACTGTGGTACTTTAATGCTGGTCCTAGCCTTAATGCTGGTCCTAGCCTTAATGCTGGTCCTAGCCTTAATGCTGGTCCTAGCCTTAATGCTGGTCCTAGCCTTAACCTTTTATCATGCAGCTCACGCAATTACTTTGACCTTTTCAAGTGCAAAAGCCACTAATTTGGCTCTCACTGCACATGCTCAGTAACTAGTCATGACTCAGCAATATTTGAATGATTATAGTATCACGTGAAAGTGCAACTCAAGAGGACAGTCTAAGCGTAAGACAGTCTTTGTAGCTTGTTCCTGGGCTGAGATACAGCGCTCACAAGTGTGAGACATCCATTTGAAAAAGTTCTGTTTCGAGGTAAGTTCTTCGAGATATTGAGTATAAATAATACAGCTAAATGCGTAGCTATACTTTTTATGACTTCACAAAGTCATTTCCCTCTCCCTTTCCCCATCTAGAATGGCTGTTTACTCTTGTGAACAAGTCCTTGCTATGTTTGATAAGGACATTGACTGGGACAACTCTGATGAAGATGACCTGAGTGATTTGGAAGACTTTACTTCTCAAATCAACCCCCTTGATAATGTTCAACGTAGTACAGTCTCTGATAAACCTGGTACTTCAGCTTTGCCTCCTTCACCTCCACCTCTTTCGCCTCCAAGCATGAATCAATCACCACCATCTTCACTAAATTCTGATGTGAATCGTACCCCTTCCCCCCAACCTACAGCTACAAGCCCTTCTACAACTGCACCTCCTTCTACAGCTATTCCTGCTCGAAGTAGAGATATCCCTTTCAATCCTTCACCGTTTACTGCTCAAACGGGACCTTCTGTGCTCCTTCATTCTGACGCCACTCCACTCGATTTCTTTATGATAGTTTTTGATAACATTTTCAAGCTGATAGTGGATCAAACTAACCTCTATGCAGCTCAAAATCCACCAAGTGATCGATATCCTTGGGTTGATACATGTGTGAGTGAAATTAAATTATTTTTGGGTATAATCATAGCAATGGGGTTACATCAACTTCCTCAGATAGAAGATTATTGGTGTTCCGATGTTCTTTTGAAAGTTCCTGGCATTGTGGATGGAATGCCAATAAATCGTTTCAAACTCATATTGAGCTGCTTACACTTGAATGATAATTTGACAGTGAAGCCAAGAAGTGATCCAGAATATGACGGGCTACATAAAATTCGACCACTTCTCACTATAGCACGAGAAAATTTTATGCGTGTGTACAAGCCCTCCCGTGAAGTCAGTGTTGATGAAGCTATGGTTGGCTTCAAAGGGAGGAGTTCTCTCAAACAATACATGCCTATGAAGCCCACCAAGCGTGGGTATAAGGTGTGGTGCTTATGTGATGCTGCTACTGGATACATGTGCAATTTTGATATATACACTGGTGCTTCTAGTGGGTGTGTGCGTGATGGTGATGGGTTAGGTGCAGCTGAAGTCAAGAAACTGGTGGAACCATTCCAAGGTTTGGGTCATTTTGTATTTTATGATAATTTCTTTACAAGTGTTGATCTTGCACGTGACCTTTTAGAGCACTACAGCACTTATTCCTGTGGTACTGCTAGGTGTAATCGCAAGAAGTTTCCTGAGTGTCTGAAAAAGGTCAAGCTAGCCAGAGGCGTCTCCAATAGTGAACTTGTCGAAAATTCAACAGTCCATTGTATAGCATGGCAAGATAAGAAGCTGGTGTACTTCATCGACACTACATTTGAACCTACAAAGAAAACTGTAGTTTTACGAAGGAACAAAGATGGCACTCAAGCTACAGTTGAGTGCCCCCTTGCAGTAAAGGGCTATAATTCTGGTATGGGTGGAGTTGATCTGGCCGATGCTAAAAGGAAAGTGTATTCTTGTAGCAGAAGGTCAAAGAAATGGTGGCCTAGACTGTTTTATTTCATTTTAGATGTGTGCATTGTGAATGCATACATAATTCAATCTGCAACTCCCCATCAACCTCAATTGGATCAAAAAAGTTTTCGTTTGGAACTCGCCAGAGAATTGCTATCTTCACATAACTCACGAAAACATCGTAAAAGAGGACACACCACAATGGATGGATGCCCCTCTCTGATGTTTACTGAACAACACTATCCTGGCAAGTTGTCGAAACAACTCCAGTGTCGAATCTGTAGTAGAAGCAAAGAGAGACGTCGCACAAGATTTTGCTGCAAAGATTGTAATACTAGTGAGCCTGTACCCTTATGCGTAGTTCCATGCTTTCGTCTTTATCATACCAAGTGATACTCTATCTCTTTGCATAATGAAATTGTCGGACAGTTTACAAATATCAATAAAATTCATTTATTAAAATGTTGTAATTTCAAACATATATATAATATGAGTATGCATCAAGATAATTTGCATTTTTACATAAGAAAGTTCATAAGATAGTATATAGTATTGATAGACAAGTGCATGAGGGCAAAGTTTAAACTATAATGTTCCTGCATGATAGGGGGTCAAGCCACTATATTGGCTATTGCATGACAAAGGGTTAATGCTGGTCCTAGCCTTAATGCTGGTCCTAGCCTTAATGCTTGTCCTAGCCTTAATGCTGGTCCTAGCCTTAATGCTGGCCCTAGCCTTAATGCTGGTCCTAGCCTTACTGCTGGTCCTGGCCTTAATGCTGGCCCTAGCCTTAATGCTGATCCTAGCCTTAATGCTGGTCCTAGCCTTAATGCTGGCCCTAGCCTTAATGTTGGTCCTAGCCTTAATGCTGGTCCTAGCCTTAATGCTGGTCCTGGCCTTAATGCTGGTCCTGGCCTTAATGCTGGTCCTGGCCTTAATGCTGGTCCTAGCCTTAATGCTGGTCCTGGCCTTAATGCTGGTCCTAGCCTTAATGCTGGTCCTGGCCTTAATGCTGGTCCTAGCCTTAATGCTGGTCCTAGCCTTAATGCTGGTCCTAGCCTTAATGCTGGTCCTAGCCTTAATGCTGGTCCTAGCCTTAATGCTGGTCCTAGCCTTAATGTTGGTCCTGGCCTTAATGCTGGTCCTAGCCTTAATGCTGGTCCTAGCCTTAATGCTGGCCCTAGCCTTAATGCTGGTCCTAGCCTTAATGCTGGTCCTAGCCTTAACTCTTCTCCCGGTGAGTTTATTTGGAAAAAAATTAAAAATTGACCATTAAGTACAAATAAATTGATATTAAATCAGATGTTAACAATAGTCCCTAGCAACCATATACCACAAGATAGCTCTACTGTTGGACATTATTGTGGTCAAGTCATGTTGCTAGGTAACCAAACCACACATGTATGAATATCATTATAATGTTGTTTAATAATTTTAAAAAAATTAAAATTGTATATTATTATTGTATTGTAGATTATAAATATCCTTCTATTTTCAGCCAACTTTAGGAACAACTGAGATATGCTGTGGTATGACAGACGTTTGCCTGACTAACAGAGAGGACATAATTTCTACTGAATAGAATTCCCACCAATATTATTGATACAATTCCCATAACCAATAATATTGATACAATGTACACAGAATCAAAGAGCAATTATACAATACAATACTCTGTAATGACATACTCATAGTCTGATATGCAAGTGTCCTCGTGCAGTAAGACTAGCACTGGATGAAGGTAAGGGGGGGAGTCGGACACTCCTACTTCTGAGAAAAGTACGTCCTTGTGTAGGTCTACAAGACGAGCGTCCTCGTGCAGTATGGATGAAGAGAGTGGGGTAGGTGTGTTTGCATCACTATCTTTATCAGAACTCATCTGAACGTGGGGAAGCTGGCCATGGTATTATCTCCGTCATGGTCCATCACTTGCTCCATCAAACCTGAACATGATAGAGTTGTTATTCGTCAACTTATTAGACAAGTCAAGGAATCAAGTACAGCTAGAACTATAAAGGAAAGTAGGCTATTACACAGGTGTAGCTAACACCATGATTTAGCCAGCTCCTCAGACTATCAGGCTTTATATATAGCTAGCAAAGTACATTGACTTACCAGGAGGACTTCCAGGATCAATGCCTTCGCCTCCAACAGCCATAGCTTTGTCCATACTGCCATGGTTTCGATTGGAAAAGTCTCTGCCGAGTAGCTCTACTTGGTCACGATCAAAACTGGGCTGTCCACGGTAGGCATAGATAGCTTCACTCTCCCCTTCCTCAGATTCATCGTCAGATAACCCGAAGTCGTCGAAGTTGTCGTCCAGGACCGCTGTGAGCACCTCATCAAAAGATAGCCATTTAAAATTCTATGGCAGAATTGACCCCTTGAACTTTACGGCGGAATTTCCCTAGTTACCATGGCGCTATTGCTGTATAATTTTGCATGTAGCTGCAGTTAGAATAGCGCTATTTTATGATATATTTTTTTTGCAAAACAACCCAATGATTGATTTTTTATGATTTTTCGAAAGCAATTACGCCATATGGCGCTTACACCGGGAAAAGAGTTAATGCTGGTCCTAACCCTAAATGCTGATTATCACTAACCCTAGCCCTAACACCAACAAGGAAAAGGACATCCCACAACCTGGCACCCGCATCTAGCACGTGAACCGGTTATAAATAAATAAATATATATAATAATAATAGTAGTAGTAGTAGTAGTAGTAGTAGTAGTAGTAGTAGTAATAATAACAATAATAATAATAATAATAATAATAATAATAATAATAATAATAATAATAATAATAGATGAACTAGATACACTTTGCTCATGCAACTAGAATTCTGTATGTACAGTTACAATTATAGACATATTACAGGACACCAAACTCGTACTGCATCGAGTGTTGGAGTGCAGAAACCATATCTCACAGTAATAAACACACACATTCAGTTAAGATATCTCACAGAGGTATGCACGCATATTCAGTTCAGATATTTCACAGTAATACACAGACATATTCAATTAAGATATTTCACAGTAATACACAGACATATTCAATTAAGATATTTCACAGTAATACACGGACATATTCCAGGGTTTCATTTAGGGGGGAGGGGGCGGCTGGAACCTTTTCACCCCCCCCCCCCCTTTGAAATTGTAATTCATTAGAAACTTTGTCACATCTTTAACCATCATGCAGACATATTCAGTTAAGATATTTCAGAGTAATACACAGACATATTCAGTAAAGATATTTCACACTGTTAGGCAGACACATTCTGTTAATTTAGGATATTTCTGAGAACTGCTTCAGTGTTTACACATCGCATAGATTTTAACCCCCAACTACTCAATCAGTTAGTGCAGTGGACATGGAAATTGAAACTGTTATTGTTACGAAGTTTCCCTGTAAACACACACACACAGTGATTCTTGCTTGAAGTCCTACAGACTCTGTAATATGAACTATGCACACTTAAGGAAATGCAACATACCACATGCACAGCCTTTCCTAAGAATCAGGGCTTCTTCTAGGATGTCCCTATAGTAACCCTAGAATGGCCCTAGCCTAATCCTAGCCAATGGCCCTAGCCTAATAAATGCTTTCTAGCCCTAGTATATATATACCAGTACCCCTAGAATGGCACACGCCTAGTAAATACCCCGAGCTCTAAAATACCACAAGCCCTCTACAAAATACCACTAGCCCTAAAATAGCCCTAGCACTGATTGTAGCTGGCATGATAACTACTTAGTCAGCCTCTCTCAGGAAGGCTTGTGGCGGGGCAGGATGCGTGCGACTTACGGAGCTTGTGTCCTCGTGGTGTAGTGCTTGAACTCAGAGTCGTGGATGGTAAAGAATGGTCGGTAGTCTGCAGCATACCTGAGAGGGTGGATGAGACTCACCAGGGACTGGATGGTGTTCCCGCACAGCTTGGGGGAGGATGCCATGACCACGAGAGGCTGCATATGCACAAGATAATTATATCCAACTACACTGAATCACAGCATTAGAAATAAAAAGGTATGCACATGTCCATGTATGTTTACATGCATTTCCCAGAAGGTGGATTAGCATTGTGAGCCTTCAAAAACACACTCTGTTTGGTGCCGTGCATGTCTCTATGGTAATAATATGTACTTCATATTCCAGTGGCTCGACTGATATTCTCTCAATGCCATTAATATATAGTTACATGCATGGTACTTCTTACTGGACCTGCTAGAGTACAAGGCCAAAAATTGACGCTCAAACATTTTTGGCCAAATTTGGGAGGTCGACTCAATACTCCAAATGCACAAACAATATGGACTATAAAATCTAATTGTGGGTGGAGTTTGTGGGAGGAGTCAACATGCACGAGAAGAAGAGGATGTAATTTGCGCCTGATGATGGCCACCAGCAAAATTATCAAGACGTCTCTCGGTTCCACGGCAACTGCCATGCTGACAGTTATGGAGTTTTTGTAGAGGAGACTTATTAATTTATTGGGTTACATATAGAGGCAGTTCAGATGCTGTAGGTGTTTGGCCGAAGAAGAAAATGCTGACTAGAGTCTCAACTTATAGTCTAGTACTAAAAAACAATGCTTGAAAACACATGAATCTTCTAGAGGGGAGGGTCGTACATACTCTGTGCTGACTTCCACCCAGATGAATATGGTATTATTAAAACACTTACCCCCGGGTTGTGCAGGTTGTGTAGTACTACATGTCTACTGTTTGAGAAAATACCTTGTTGGGTTTTGTATGAGAAAAAAAGGTGGGCGTGACAAGAAAGAAAAATGTATGACATAATCAGTGAATGGCAATATTCATTAGCGACAATGGCAATGTTCATTAGAGACACACTCCAGGGTTTCATTTAGGGGGGGCTTCCCCCCTTGGAACCCTTTTGCCCCCCCCCCCCCCCCCCCCCCCCCTTGGAAATTGTATTATTAAAATTCATTAGAAACTTTGTCACATCTTTAACCATCATGGCCCCCCCCCCCCCCCGACCCCACCTAGATTGCTCCAGTTGCCCCCCCTCCCCTTGGACAATTTTCTAAATGAAACCCTGCATTCTATTACTGTATATCATGCCCCAACATCAAATATAAAGAGAAGTTACCTCGTTGGTGATGATCATCTCCCATACAGTTTCAAAATTTGTCAACACGGACTGCAACGACCTGAAGGATAGAAGTGATGACATCATCCATTAATTAAGGAGGGGGTGGCACTTCATTGTTTGGGAGCACCCACAGATTTGTGACATGCAGCCAGAGACCGCGGGCTATTAATTAAGTTCCCCTAGAACATCTAGCACGTGCTACTATTAGATACATGTTACAGATACAGAGGCAAGTGGTAAAATCAAAATAACTCGAGAGCACAAAGTCCATCACAAGGACAGGGTTTTTAGAAGCATCATAAGGACTGGGTTTTTAGAAGCACAAAGTCCATCATAAGCACAGGGCTTTTAGAAGCACAAAGTCCATCATAAGGACAGGGCTTTTAGAAGCACAAAGTCCATCACAAGGACATGGTTTTTAGAAGCACAGAGTCCATCACAAGGACAGGGTTTTTATAAGCACAGAGTCCATCATGAGCACAGGGCTTTTAGAAGCACAAAGTCCATCATAAGGACTGGGCTTTTAGAAGCACAAGGTCCATCATAAGGACTGGGCTTTTAGAAGGAAAAGGTCCATCATAAGGACAGGGCTTTTAGAAGCACAAAGTCCATCAGGGATTTTAGAAGCACAGAGTCCATCATAAGAACAGGGCTTTTAGAAGCACAAGGTCCATTCCATCATAAGCACAGGGCTTTTAGAAGCACAAAGTCCATTATAAACACAGGGCTTTTAGAAGCACAAGGTCCATCACAGGGCTTTTAGAAGCACAAAGTCCATTATAAACACAGGGTTTTTAGAAGCACAAAGTTCATCATAAGCACAAGGCTTTTAGAAGCACAAAGTCAATCATAAGGACAGGGCTTTTAGAAGCACAAAGTCCATTATAAACACAGGGCTTTTAGAAGCACAAGGTCCATCACAGGGCTTTTAGAAGCACAAAGTCCATTATAAACTCAGAAGCACAAAGTCCATCATAAGCACAGGGCTTTTAGAAGCACAAAGTCCATCATAAGCACAGGGCTTTTAGAAGCACAAAGTCCATCATAAGCACAGGGCTTTTAGAAGCACAAAGTCCATCATAAGCACAGGGCTTTTAGAAGCACAAGGTCCATCATAAGGACAGGGCTTTTAGAAGCACAAAGTCCATCATAAGGACAGGGATTTTAGAAGCACAGAGTCCATCATAAGAACAGGGCTTTTAGAAGCACAAGGTCCATTCCATCATAGGCACAGGGCTTTTAGAAGCACAAAGTCCATTATAAACACAGGGCTTTTAGAAGCACAAGGTCCATCACAGGGCTTTTAGAAGCACAAAGTCCATTATAAACACAGGGTTTTTAGAAGCACAAAGTTCATCATAAGCACAAGGCTTTTAGAAGCACAAAGTCCATCATAAGCACTTAAGGCTTTTAGAAGCACAAAGTCAATCATAAGGACAGGGCTTTTAGAAGCACAAGGTCCATTCCATCATAAGCACAGGGCTTTTAGAAGCACAAAGTCCATTATAAACACAGGGCTTTTAGAAGCACAAGGTCCATCACAGGGCTTTTAGAAGCACAAAGTCCATTATAAACACAGGGTTTTTAGAAGCACAAAGTTCATCATAAGCACAAGGCTTTTAGAAGCACAAAGTCCATCATAAGCACTTAAGGCTTTTAGAAGCACAAAGTCAATCATAAGGACAGGGCTTTTAGAAGCACAAGGTCCATTCCATCATAAGCACAGGGCTTTTAGAAGCACAAAGTCCATTATAAACACAGAAGCACAAAGTCCATCATAAGCACAGGGCTTTTAGCAGCACAAAGTCCATCATAAGCACAGGGCTTTTAGAAGCACAAAGTCCATCATAAGCACAGGGCTTTTAGAAGCACAAGGTCCATCATAAGCACAGGGTTTTTAGAAGCACAAGGTCCATCATAAGCACAGGGCTTTTAGAAGCACAAAGTCCATCATAAGCACAGGGCTTTTAGAAGCACAAGGTCCATCATAAGGACAGGGCTTTTAGAAGCACAAAATCCATCATAAGCTTTTCTTCTGTCTTAGTCAGTATGTAACAACGATACTGGCCACAGTAAACCTCGCTATTTCAGCACCTGCGGTGTTCTCAACATACTCTCAGTTGACATTACGAAATTATAACAACCTTCTCAATAATCAACTTGAATTTTTCTCTCTCGATGTTTCGACTAGATGCTCTAGCCTTCATCAGGAATAATGAGATGCTAAGACTCACATGAGCTTGTTATATTCTGGTAGCTAGCTATGTGCTACAAAACCACACCCTGGCACCCGCATCTAGCATGTGAACCGGTTATAAATAAATAAATAAATAAATATAATAATAATAGTAGTAGTAGTAGTAGTAGTAGTAGTAGTAGTAGTAGTAGTAGTAGTAGTAGTAGTAATAATAACAATAATAATAATAATAATAATAATAATAATAATAATAATAATAATAATAATAATAATAATAATAATAATAATAATAATTATTATTTATTTGCCTTTTGTGTTTATTTGCCTTTTGTGTGGTGTGGAAGATTAATTTTTGTGTGTAGTGTAGGGTTTTGTTATAATTATTACAGGATAGCTTTCATTTGTGTGGTTTGTTTGTTGTCAATATAATTGTAATAATTATTGGTGGTACTGCTGAGGACCTTGACAAAGACCTCAACTCACCAAATCTAGTTCACCAAATCTTGCCCAGTAAATTTGATGGATGTAGTTATCCTTCTTTTGAGTTAGGTATGGATGTCTGGAACAAAGACGTAAATGTTCCTGGGCCCTCAGATGAGTCCTCCTTTTCCCAAAAGTGTTGGGACACTCCGCATGTGAAGGCCTGCCTAGTAAACTTGTGGAAGGAGCACAGGATGATACTGCACGTGCTCGTGTTAGAACAGCTACCAAGAGTGAAGCAGGTGCCTGGCTCCATGCCCTCCCTATGTCCGCAGTTGGTTTGAGGATGGATGACGATGTGATTCGTGCTGCCACAGGTCTTCGTCTTGGTATACCTCTTTGTAGTCCTCACCTGTGTCTCCAGTGTGGAGCTCCAGTTGACCAGCAGGGTACTCATGGGCTCAATTGCTGAAAGAGTCAGGGCCACCACTCTCGACACGCTGCTATCAATCAAGTCATCCAAAGATCTCTATGTTCTGCCAAAATCCTCTCTCACCTGGAACCAGTAAGCTTGGATCGTGATGATGGCAAACGTCCTGACGGTGCAACAGTTGTGCCTTGGAAGAATGGGAAGGTTCTGGTTTGGGATGCCACATGTTGTATGTTTGCTCCCTCTTATGCGGATTTGAGGTCTGGAGATCCTGGAACGGTTACCAACAGAGCCGAATTCCTGAAGAAACAGAAGTGCCGTTCAATCAGAGACACTCACTATTTCGTTCCTCTGGGCTTCGAGACCACGGGTGTATTTGTTAACAAGGCCATGTCCTTTATTAATTAACTCTTCTCCCGGTGAGTTTATTTGGAAAAAAATTAAAAATTGACCATTAAGTACAAATAAATTGATATTAAATCAGAGGTTAACAATAGTACCTAGCAACCATATACCACAAGATAGCTCTACTGTTGACATTATTGTGGTCAAGGCATGTTGCTAGGTAACCAAACCACACATGTATGAATATCATTATAATGTTGTTTTAATAATTTAAAAAAATTAAAAATGTATATTATTATTGTATTGTAGATTATAAATATCCTTCTATTTTCAGCCAACTTTAGGAACAACTGAGATATGCTGTGGTATGACAGACGTTTGCCTGACTAACAGAGAGGACATAATTTCTACTGAATAGAATTCCCACCAATATTATTGATACAATTCTAATATTGATACAATGTACACAGAATCAAAGAGCAATTATACAATACAATACTCTGTAATGACATACTCATAGTCTGATATACAAGTGTCCTCGTGCAGTAAGACTAGCACTGGATGAAGGTAAGGGGGAGAGTCGGACACTCCTACTTCTGAGAAAAGTACGTCCTCGTGTAGGTCTACAAGACGAGCGTCCTCGTGCAGTAGTACTAGCACTGGATGAAGAGAGTGGGGTAGGTGTGTTTGCATCACTATCTTTATCAGAACTCATCTGAACGTGGGGAAGCTGTGCCATGGTATTATCTCCGTCGTGGTCCATCACTTGCTCCATCAAACCTGAACATGATAGAGTTGTTATTCGTCAACTTATTAGACAAGTCAAGGAATCAAGTACAGCTAGAACTATAAAGGAAAGTAGGCTATTACACAGGTGCAGCTAACACCATGATTTAGCTAGCTCCTCAGACTATCAGGCTTTATATATAGCTAGCAAAGTACATTGACTTACCAGGAGGACTGCGATCAATGCCTTCGCCTCCAACAGCCATAGCTTTGTCCATACTGCCATGGTTTCGATTGGAAAAGTCTCTGCCGAGTAGCTCTACTTGGTCACGATCCAAACTGGGCTGTCCACGGTAGGCATAGATAGCTTCACTCTCCCCTTCCTCAGATTCATCGTCAGATAACCCGAAGTCGTCGAAGTTGTCGTCCAGGACCGCTGTGAGCACCTCATCAAAAGATAGCCATTTTAAATTCTATGGCAGAATTGACCCCTTGAACTTTACGGCGGGATTTCCCTAGTTACCATGGCGCTATTGCCATATAATTTTGAATGTAGCTGCAGTTAGAATAGCGCTATTTTATGATATTTTTGTTTTGCAAAACAACCCAATCATTGATTTTTTATGATTTTTCGAAAGCAATTACGCCATATGGCGCTTACACCGGGAAAAGTGTTAAGGAGTTGGAGGAGAATTAATGAGGAGACTAGGGAGGCTAAGGCCCATTTCTACTTGCTCCAACAGTTGCCAGTAGCAATACAGTGTGGAAACGCTGCTGCTGTGCTGGGAACATCTTGCATGCAGGAAACCTCAGACTGCTTTTAACTTATTATTATATTATTATTATTATCTTCTTTACCACATCCGGTTCAAGAAAATAAAATTCAAGTTGAAGTTCATTGTATATAGCCTGTGGTGTTTTTCTATATAGTAGAGTAGGATACCGTAATAGAATAACTCTCAATCTGCTGTGTGCTGTGACCCGAATAACGGTACAAAATCTTGCGGGAGGTTATTAGTGTCTTGGTTTATTGTTTGTCTCATTTCAGGCCGGCTCGTCTGGGGTCACATCAGCTCTATTAAACCTTGCAGTCTGTCTCATGCAACGCAGCCAGGCCAGCATAACTTCTAATCGCCGGGCGTTCACTCTATCCATCCCTTCATATGACGACTACTCCAGATTTAGGTGAGCCCGCGTTATTTAAGACGGGTCACCCATTCACATTTTTTACGGGTGAGCATATAGTGAATACAGACACATACACGCGACAATGCCAAGTTTAACATGTGCTATTATTATACTAGCCATAGCAAGTACATTCTATATACTATTAAACCTAGCACGTGCTAGTGCATGTAATACACTATTAGCCATAGCAAGTACATTCTATATATTATTATACCTTGCACGTGCTACACATGCTACTATAAACACGTGCTACTATAAAGTGCATGCAATACACTATTAGCCATAGTAAGTACATTCTATATACTATTAAACCTAGCACGTGCTAGTGCATGTAATACACTATTAGCCATAGCAAGTACATTCTATATACTAATAAACCTAGCACGTGCTACTATTAGCCCTAGCAAGTACATTCTATCTACTATTAAACCTAGCACGTGCTACTATTATCCCTAGCAAGTATATTCCATATACTATTAAACCTAGTGCATGCAATACACTATTAGCCATAGCAAGTACATTCTATATATTATTAGACCTAGCACGTGCCACTATAAAGTGCATGCAACACACTATTAGCCCTAAAGTACATTCTATATACTATTAAACCTAGCACGTGCTACTATTAGCCCTAGCAAGTATATTCTATATACTATTAGGTGCTACTATAATGTACGTGCCATACACAACTAGTCATAGCACGTGCTACTATATTGCACATGTTATACACGATTGGCCAGGCTGGTACAGTTCTCGCTCGCGCTAAAATTAATACCACTCGACGCTGCGTCGCATATCGGCTTGACAATACGTACCTGGATGACGACCGCTTAGGGTGCTAGTGCTTAGGGTGCTAGTGTGAGGGTGCTAGTGTGAGTGTGCTAGTGTGAGGGTGCTAGTGTGGAGTGTGTGCACACTTACTGGTAGAGGTTGAGCTCGTGCACAGATGGGATGACAATCATGGCAGGCTGGAGTGAGGACACAGCACATACATGGCACTATAATTCATTGCACACCCCCCATTTAATCACACCCCATTTAATTAACACACCCCATTTAATTAAATACACCCCATTTTACTAACACGCCACATTTTATTAAATATACAGTACCTCAATTACATAACTCCCCGTTATATTAAATACACCCCATTTTCAAGTGCCCATTTTACCGTAGTTTATTAAAATAATTACCACCCTATATAAATACACATATTATTAACACCCTCTATTTCATACACCACCCCATTTTATTAACCCCTTGAATGAGCAATTTCTTTTTGCCCTGCAGTTTTTTTTGGCGGGTTTTTTGCGTTTTTTCCTCAAGTCATGAAGAAACCACAGAGCATCTGGGGAAGATGAGGAAGTCTCCTGCTGACATGAGCAGAACCATCGCACAAAGGTTAGATGAGGGAGAGGGGTGAGGTGTGTGTGATCATCATGGCTTTGTGAAGAACTCTCATCTTTCAGATTATTTAAGCAAGCTAGTTTAACCCTCTCACCTTCTGATTTACATGACAGCAAAAAGCAGCTGCAATCAATCATCAATATTGTATCAGGAATGCACTCCCTCCTGCCCCTAGCAAGCATAGGCTGTGGCAAAGCATTGTTGTGACAAAAAATCTGTGGTCAAATTTTACTGACATATTGACTGCAGGTATGAATATACTTACACTAATTATCGACACGAGGCACTTTTTGGTTTACCATGCAAATGTATAGTCAGTCAGTCAACATTTTGATTATCCAGCTCATGACACATTCTTTGACAAAAAAGTTGAAAGGAGCTAAAATCAGTTGCAGTGTATTTTCCCCTTTCCATAGTATAGTAGCTGTGCTCCCTATGAAGCATTCAGTACAGTAGCTGTGCTCCCCATGAAGCATTTAGTACAGTAGCTGTGCTCCCCATGAAGCATTCAGTACAGTAGCTGTGCTCCCCATGAAGCATTCAGTACAGTAGCTGTGCTCCCCATGAAGCATTCAGTACAGTAGCTGTGCTCCCCATGAAGCATTCAGTACAGTAGCTGTGTTCCCCATGAAGCATTCAGTACAGTAGCTGTGCTCCCCATGAAGCATTCAGTACAGTAGCTGTGCTCCCCATGAAGCATTCAGTACAGTAGATGTGTTCCCCATGAAGCATTCAGTACAATAACTGTGCTCCCCATGAAGCATTCAGTACAGTAGCTGTGCTCCCCATGAAGCATTCAGTACAGTCCCCATGAAGCATTCAGTACAGTAGTGTGCTCCCCATGAAGCATTCAGTACAGTAGCTGTGTTCCCCATGAAGCATTCAGTACAGTAGCTGTGCTCCCCATGAAGCATTCAGTACAGCAGCTGTGCTCCCCATGAAGCATTCAGTACAGTAGCTGTGTTCCCCATGAAGCATTCAGTACAGTAGCTGTGTTCCCCATGAAGCATTCAGTACAGTAGCTGTGCTCCCCATGAAGCATTCAGTACAATAACTGTGCTCCCCATGAAACATTCAGTACAGTAGCTGTGTCCCCATGAAGCATTCAGTACAGTAGCTGTGCTCCCCATGAAGCATTCAGTACAGTAGCTGTGCTCCCCATGAAGCATTCAGTACAGTAGCTGTGCTCCCCATTAAGCATTCAGTACAGTAGCTGTGCTCCCCATGAAGCATTCAGTACAGTAGCTGTGGTCCCCATGAAGCATTCAGTACAGTAGCTGTGTTCCCCATGAAGCATTCAGTACAATAACTGTGCTCCCCATGAAGCATTCAGTACAGTAGCTGTGCTCCCCATGAAGCATTCAGTACAGTCCCCATGAAGCATTCAGTACAGTAGTGTGCTCCCCATGAAGCATTCAGTACAGTAGCTGTGTTCCCCATGAAGCATTCAGTATGGTAGCTGTGCTCCCCATGAAGCATTCAGTACAGCAGCTGTGCTCCCCATGAAGCATTCAGTACAGTAGCTGTGTTCCCCATGAAGCATTCAGTACAGTAGCTGTGTTCCCCATGAAGCATTCAGGACAGTAGCTGTGCTCTCCATGAAGCATTCAGTACAGTAGCTGTGTTCCCCATGAAGCATTCAGTACAGTAGCTGTGCTCCCCATGAAGCATTCAGTACAGTAGCTGTGCTCTCCATGAAGCATTCAGTACAGTAGCTGTGTTCCCCATGAAGCATTCAGTACAGTAGCTGTGCTCCCCATGAAGCATTCAGTACAGTAGCTGTGCTCCCCATGAAGCATTCAGTACAGTAGCTGTGCTCCCCATGAAGCATTCAGTACAGTAGCTGTGCTCCCCATGAAGCATTCGGTATGGTAGCTGTGTTCCCCATGAAGCATTCAGTACAGTAGCTGTGCTCTCCATGAAGCATTCAGTACAGTAGCTGTGTCCCCATGAAGCATTCAGTACAGTAGCTGTGCTCCCCATGAAGCATTCAGTACAGTAGCTGTGCTCCCCATGAAGCATGTATTTTCAGTACAGTAGCTGTGCTCTCCATGAAGAGGGCCTAGATACCCAATAACTGGGCTCCCCATAAAGAAGAGCCTAGCAGCCACTGTGCTCCACATGATGCATAGCAACAATCTCTTCTCTTCTTGCTGCATGCAGCTTCTCTTGAGAGCTGCCCCACAGTAGCTTGCAACATGTACATACCTCTACTATTTCAAGGCTGCATCCGTACTCATCGAGGATCTGGCAATGAAGGGGATTCTCTTTCCCTTACCCTCTGGCTGTGTGCATCTTCTCCTGAGCACTGCCCTAGGTTGCTGCCTATATTATTCCATGGCTCGTCCTCGGAGATGAATCAGCACTATTGGTTTTGGTGGTATTGGGTGAATCACGAAAAATCGGAAAACCATTCACTTAATTTTGACAACCTTCAATGGATTAGCGAACTGTTTTTTTTTGGTTTCATTGGTGAGCAGGAGGAGGAAGCCAGCGCTTACTATCTGCTGAATGACCTTCGTGATCCTTCATTTTAAAGAATTGGAGGCACCAACTATTACAACAAGATACAAACAGAGGATTTTATACCTTCATTTTAAAGGATGGAGGCACTAACTACTACAAGAAGCAGAGGGTTCTTCATTTTAAAGGATTGAAGACAGCAACTATTACAATAGTTAGAAGAAGCAGAGGATTTTATATCTTCATATCTTCATATACTGTACGGTATGCAAATAAACGACTGACCACCATTTCTCAGAAGAAGCCAACGAATATTTCTCTGTCTAGTTTGCACTGTATATAGTCACATATACACAAGTAGTGCTGTATAAATTATTACAACCCCAGAACAAATTATGCACCTCTAAGCAGAGGCCTATTGGATTAGCGAGGTGGCACTGTATGTGCATATTATTTGCTCAAAACCTTTGCCAGGTAGCTTCTAAAGGCTAAAGAATGGACAGGTCCGTGGGTGGGTTGTTAGAAATAAGCCGAAATACAAACACAAAAATACAAATGTTAGATCATAATTGTTATTATTACATTTGCTGTTGCTGATGGTACAGCTAGCTGTTGCTGTTGCTGATGGTACAGCTTGCTGTTGCTGTTGATGATGGTACAGCTTGCTGTTGCTGTTGCTGATGGTACAGCTTGCTGTTGCTGTTGCTGATGGAACAGCTAGATGTTGCTGATGGTACAGCTAGATGTTGCTGATGGACAGCTAGCTGTTGCTGTTGATGACGGTACAGCTTACTGTTGCTGATGGTACAGCTTGCTGTTGCTGTTGCTGATGGTACAGCTTGCTGTTGCTGTTGCTGATGGAACAGCTAGATGTTGCTGATGGTACAGCTAGATGTTGCTGATGGACAGCTAGCTGTTGCTGATGGTACAGCTTACTGTTGCTGTTGCTGATGGTACAGCTTGCTGTTGCTGTTGCTGATGGTACAGCTTGCTGTTGCTGTTGATGATGGTACAGCTAGATGTTGCTGTTGCTGATGGAACAGCTTGCTGTTGCTGTTGCTGATGGTACAGCTTACTGTTGCTGTTGCTGATGGTACAGCTTGCTGTTGCTGTTGCTGATGGTACAGCTAGATGTTGCTGTTGCTGATGGTACAGCTTGCTGTTGCTGATGCTGATGGTACAGCTTGCTGTTGCTGTCGCTGTTGCTGATGGTACAGCTTGCTGTTGCTGTTGCTGATGGTACAGCTTGATGTTGCTGTTGCTGATGGTACAGCTTGCTGTTGCTGTTGATGGTGGTACAGCTAGCTGTTGCTGTCGCTGTTGCTGATGGTACAGCTTGCTGTTTCTGTTGATGGTGGTACAGCTAGCTGTTGCTGTCACTGTTGCTGATGGTACAGCTAGATGTTGCTGTTGCTGATGGTACAGCTTGCTGTTGCTGTTGCTGATGGTACAGCTAGATGTTGCTGATGCTGATGGTACAGCTTGCTGTTGCTGTTGCTGATGGTACAGCTTGCTGTTGCTGTTGCTGATGGTACAGCTAGATGTTGCTGTTGCTGATGGTACAGCTAGATGTTGCTGTTGCTGATGGTACAGCTTGCTGTTGCTGTTGATGATGGAACAGCTAGATGTTGCTGATGGTACAGCTAGATGTTGCTGTTGCTGATGGTACAGCTTGCTGTTGCTGTTGATGATGGTACAGCTAGATGTTGCTGTTGCTGATGGTACAGCTTGTTGTTGCTGTTGATGATGGAACAGCTAGATGTTGCTGATGGTACAGCTAGATGTTGCTGATGGACAGCTAGCTGTTGCTGTTGCTGATGGTACAGCTTACTGTTGCTGATGGTACAGCTTGCTGTTGCTGATGGTACAGCTTGCTGTTGCTGTTGCTGATGGAACAGCTAGATGTTGCTGATGGACAGCTAGCTGTTGCTGTTGCTGATGGACAGCTAGCTGTTGCTGTTGCTGATGGTACAGCTTACTGTTGCTGTTGCTGATGGTACAGCTTGCTGTTGCTGTTGCTGATGGTACAGCTTGCTGTTGCTGTTGCTGATGGTACAGCTTGCTGTTGCTGTTGATGATGGTACAGCTAGATGTTGCTGTTGCTGATGGAACAGCTTGCTGTTGCTGATGGTACAGCTTACTGTTGCTGTTGCTGATGGTACAGCTTGCTGTTGCTGTTGATGATGGTACAGCTAGATGTTGCTGTTGCTGATGGTACAGCTTGTTGTTGCTGTTGATGATGGAACAGCTTGCTGTTGCTGATGGTACAGCTTGCTGTTGCTGTTGCTGATGGAACAGCTAGATGTTGCTGATGGACAGCTAGCTGTTGCTGTTGCTGATGGTACAGCTAGATGTTGCTGTTGCTGATGGTACAGCTTGCTGTTGCTGTTGATGATGGTACAGCTAGATGTTGCTGTTGCTGATGGTACAGCTTGCTGTTGCTGTTGATGATGGAACAGCTAATGATGCTGATGGTACAGCTAGATGTTGCTGATGGTACAGCTAGATGTTGCTGATGGACAGCTAGCTGTTGCTGTTGCTGATGGTACAGCTTGCTGTTGCTGTTGCTGTTGATGTTGGTACAGCTAGATGTTGCTGTTGCTGATGGTACAGCTTGCTGTTGCTGTTGATGGTGGTACAGCTAGCTGTTGCTGTTGCTGATGGTACAGCTAGATGTTGCTGTTGCTGATGGTACAGCTTGCTGTTGATGATGGTACAGCTAGATGTTGTTGTTGCTGATGGTACAGCTTGCTGTTGCTGTTGATGATGGAACAGCTAGATGTTGCTGATGGTACAGCTAGATGTTGCTGTTGCTGATGGTACAGCTTGCTGTTGCTGTTGATGATGGTACAGCTAGATGTTGCTGTTGCTGATGGTACAGCTTGTTGTTGCTGTTGATGATGGAACAGCTAGATGTTGCTGATGGTACAGCTTGCTGTTGCTGTCGCTGTTGCTGATGGTACAGCTAGATGTTGCTGTTGCTGATGGTACAGCTAGATGTTGCTGTTGCTGATGGTACAGCTTGCTGTTGCTTTGATGATGGAACAGCTAGATGTTGCTGATGGTACAGCAAGATGTTGCTGATGAACAGCTAGCTGTTGCTGTTGCTGATGGTACAGCTTGCTGTTGCTGTCGCTGTTGCTGATGGTACAGCTTGCTGTTGCTGTTGCTGATGGTACAGCTAACTGTTGCTTTTGCTGATGGTACAGCTAGATGTTGCTGTTGCTGATGGTACAGCTAACTGTTGATGGTACAGCTAGCTGTTGCTGTTGCTGATGGTACAGCTAGATGTTGCTGTTGCTGATGGTACAGCTAGCTGTTGCTGTTGATGATGGTACAGCTAGATGTTGCTGTTGCTGATGGTACAGCTTGTTGTTGCTGTTGATGATGGAACAGCTACTGTAGATGTTGCTGATGGTACAGCTTGCTGTTGCTGTCGCTGTTGCTTACAGCTAGATGTTGCTGTTGCTGATGGTACAGCTAGATGTTGCTGTTGCTGATGGTACAGCTTGCTGTTGCTGTTGATTCAGCTAGATGTTGCTGTTGATGATGGAACAGCTAGATGTTGCTGATGGTACAGCTAGATGTTGCTGTTGCTGATGGACAGCTAGCTGTTGCTGTTGCTGATGGTACAGCTTGTTATGCTGTCGCTATTGCTGATGGTACAGCTTGCTGTTGCTGTTGCTGATAGTACAGCTTGATGTTGCTGTTGATGATGGAACAGCTAGATGTTGCTGATGGTACAGCTAGATCTGCTGTTGCTGATGGTACAGCTTGCTGTTGCTGTTGATGATGGAACAGCTAGATGTTGCTGATGGTACAGCTAGATGTTGCTGATGGACAGCTAGCTGTTGCTGTTGCTGATGGTACAGCTTGCTGTTGCTGTCGCTGTTGCTGATGGTACAGCTAGATGTTGCTGTTGCTGATGGTACAGCTTGCTGTCGCTGTTGCTGATGGTACAGCTAGATGTCGCTGTTGCTGATGGTACAGCTAGCTGTTGCTGTTGCTGATGGTACAGCTTGCTGTTGCTGTTGATGATGTACAGCTAGATGTTACTGTTGCTGATGGACAGCTAGCTGTTGCTGTTGCTGTTGAACAGCTAGCTGTTGCTGATGTATTGCTGCATTTGGATGATGTTGGTTTTGTTGTTGATAGATTTCGAGGAATCATATGTTTCCCTTTACCCACAAAAGATATTTGGACAAAAATAGGCTAACTAGTCTAGCTAAATCTCTTCACAGAGTTGAGAAGCCTCGCTCACTCCCAGCTAGCAGAATGGCAGACCATCACTATCTGCTTTAGCACCAGCTTCTGGTCCATTAAACTGTCAGTGGTCAAGAACTCAAGAGAAAAAATGCAACAAAAACAAACAAGACCAACGCCTCCTCTGCTCCTGGTCTTGCTAAGGCAAGTAACCACAGCAAGGTGATGCCAGAAAGCACAAATACAGGCGGTTACTCGAGAAAGTTGTTGTTTTCCAAGGCTAGTTGTCGACCAGTTTTCTTGATTGATAAACGGTCGGTGAATTTGATTTCCCCCTCAGAGTTCCTAGACATTAAGCAATTCCCAAACTTGGTGGAAAAATGGAGTTTGCTATTTAATTTATAGCTGGAACGAATATTTTTGGTATACTGGAGCAAAAAGTGCTTGTGCAGGTTGGAGGTTGGTTCAATACTTTTTGCAGCAAATAAAAATGGCTGGAGACAGTGTCCAAGACTCACTTAGCTAGAATATTAAGAACCATCAATGGTTGAGAGTGGTGTGCTGTTATTCAGCATTATCAAATCAAAGGTGGGGTTCGGTTTGTTGTTTGTGACCTTTACTTTTTCTACCCTTTACCTCATGTGACCATTGCTACATTACCTCATGACCCTCATGACTCTCTACCCTTGTGTAACCACTCACCTGGTTGCCCTCTTATATATTTTAACCTTTTACCTTTTGATATCCCTTACCTTATTGAACCATTACTTTTCCTTCCCTTTACCTCATGAACTCCACCCTAGGGTAACCCTTCACCAGTCTCCCTTACCTTTTGTAGACCTATAGTTTGTGATGCTTTACATTGCCACCCTTTGCTTCATCTAAACCAAGCTCACACCTTACCTAGTTCCCCCACCTTACCTAGTTCTTCCACCTTACCTAGTTCTTCCACCTTACCTAGTTCTTCCACCTTACACCTAGTTCCCCCACCTCACCTAGTTCATCCACCTCACCTAGTTCCTCCACCTCACCTAGTTCCCCCACCTTACCTAGCTCCCCCACCTTATCTAGTTTTCCAAGTTCACCAACCTTACCTAGTTTTCCATCTTACCTTATGTGCTCTGTGACTATTTACATGGTAGTCCTTTACCTCGTGTAACCATATCTGATTACCCACCTTACCTAGCTCCCCCACCTTATCTAGTTTTCCAAGTTCCCCAACCTTACCTAGTTTTCCATCTTACCTTATGTGCTCTGTGACTATTTACATGGTAACCCTTTACCTCGTGTAACCATATCTGATTATCAAGTGGTCTTTGACCTTTATGACCTTCTACATGTCTGGCAAACAAGCTCACGCACCGATTTCTTGGCAATGTCCAGCTCAGGTCCTTTATGACTCCCTGGCTTGTCTGACTTGCTTGGCAACCTGACCTGCAACAACCAACACACACACTTCAGAACACAATAGTGGCAGACATCACTGCTATGGTGAATGTTTCTGCCTTGCTGTTGTGGAGGACATAAGGAGTACAGAAGGATACGTTTGTTCCTGCCTCCATGCATGCGTTGCTTTATACAAGGAGGCTGAATGGTACACAAACACAATTACATACACACAAACAACTGCAGGCTTTACAGTGTAGTGGCTAAATTCTAGTGTAAATTACAATGTATGGGCAAAGCTATATATGTGCCTGCCTATAGGATGTAGTTTATCTGGACCTTCCTTATGATACACTAAAAGTTTTGATAAAGGAAGTCAAACAAATACAGAGCATTTTCCCCTCCCCCCCTACTATTTCCATCAGGCTGCCCCCCATGCTATTTCCATCAGGCTGCTCCCCTGCTATTTCCATCAGGCTGCCCCCCTGCTATTTCCATCAGGCTGCCCCCCTGCTATTTCCATCAGGCTGCCCCCCTGCTATTTCCATCAGGCTGCCCCCCTGCTATTTCCATCAGGCTGCTCCTCCGCTATTTCCATCAGGCTGCCCCCCTGCTATTTTCATCAGACAGTCCCCCCCCGCTATTTTCATCAGGCTGCCCCCCTTCTATTTCCATCACTAATCTCTCTATGGAGGCTGCCCCCATTGAGAATGTCCACTTGACAAGGGCTGCTTCAAAGAAGCCTACGTTGTCTTCTCCCCCGCCCTCTAAACTAAATATTCTGCATGAAAAACACTGCACTTTGTAAAGCCTATTAACCACACACACATGTGCACTAACACACACACATGTGCACTAAAACACACATGTGCACCAACACACACACATGTGCACTAACACACACATGTGCACTAACACACACACATGTGCACTAACACACACACATGTGCACTAACACACACATGTGCACTAACACACACACATGTGCACTAACACACACACATGTGCACTAACACACACATGTGCACTAACACACACACATGTGCACTAACACACACACATGTGCACTAACACACACACATGTGCACTAACACACACACATGTGCACTAACACACACGTATGCACTAACACACATGTGTGCACTACTGTTATATACACGTGTACTACTATAGTATTAAACACACATGTGCACTACCATTATACACACATGTGCACTACCATTATACACACATGTGCACTACCATTATACACACATGTGCACTACTATTAACATGCACATGTGTGCACTACTATTATACACACATGTGCACTACTATAGTATTAAACACACATGTGCACTACCATTATACACACATGTGCACTACCATTATACACACATGTGCACTACCATTATACACACATGTGCACTACTATTATACACACATGTGCATTACTATTATACACACATGTGCACTACTATTATACACATGTGCACTACCATTATACACACGTGTGCATTACTATTATACACGTGTACACTACTATTGTACACACATGTGCACTACTATTATACACATGTGCACTACCATTATACACACGTGTGCACTACTATTGTACACACATGTGCACTACTATTATACACATGTGCACTACCATTATACACACGTGTGCACTACTATTATACACACATGTGCACTACTATTATACACATGTGCACTACCATTATACACACATGTGCACTACTATTATACACACGTGTGCATTACTATTATACACATGTGCACTACCATTATACACACATGTGCACTACTATTATACACATGTGCACTACCATTATACACATGTGTGCATTACTATTGTACACACATGTGCACTACTATTATACACATGTGCACTACCATTATACACACGTGTGCACTACTATTATACACACATGTGCACTACCATTATACACATGTGTGCATTACTATTGTACACACATGTGCACTACTATTATACACATGTGCACTACCATTATACACACGTGTACACTACTATTGTACACACATGTGCACTACTATTATACACATGTGCACTACCATTATACACACGTGTGCACTACTATTATACACACATGTGCACTACTATTATACACATGTGCACTACCATTATACACACATGTGCACTACTATTATACACACATGTGCACTACTATTATACACACATGTACACTACTATTATACACATGTGCACTACCATTATACACATGTGTGCATTACTATTGTACACACATGTGCACTACTATTATACACATGTGCACTACCATTATACACACGTGTGCACTACTATTATACACACATGTGCACTACCATTATACACATGTGTGCATTACTATTGTACACACATGTGCACTACTATTATACACATGTGCACTACCATTATACACACGTGTACACTACTATTGTACACACATGTGCACTACTATTATACACATGTGCACTACCATTATACACACGTGTGCACTACTATTATACACACATGTGCACTACTATTATACACATGTGCACTACCATTATACACACATGTGCACTACTATTATACACACATGTGCATTACTATTATACACATGTGCACTACTATTATACACATGTGCACTACTATTGTACACACATGTGCACTACCATTATACACACGTGTGCATTACTATTATACACGTGTACACTACTATTGTACACACATGTGCACTACCATTATACACACATGTGCACTACTATTATACACATGTGCACTACCATTATACACACGTGTGCATTACTATTATACACATGTGCACTACCATTATACACACATGTGCACTACCATTATACACACGTGTGCATTACTATTATACACATGTGCACTACCATTATACACACATGTGCACTACTATTATACACATGTGCACTACCATTATACACACGTGTGCATTACTATTGTACACACATGTGCACTACTATTATACACATGTGCACTACCATTATACACACATGTACACTACTATTGTACACACATGTGCACTACTATTATACACATGTGCACTACCATTATACACACGTGTACACTACTATTGTACACACATGTGCACTACTATTATACACATGTGCACTACCATTATACACACGTGTGCACTACTATTATACACACATTGGCACTACTATTATACACATGTGCACTACCATTATACACACATGTGCACTACTATTATACACATATGTGCATTACTATTATACACATGTGCACTACTATTATACACATGTGCACTACTATTGTACACACATGTGCACTACCATTATACACACGTGTGCATTACTATTATACACGTGTACACTACTATTGTACACACATGTGCACTACCATTATACACACGTGTGCATTACTATTATACACATGTGCACTACCATTATACACACATGTGCACTACCATTATACACACATGTGCACTACCATTATACACACATGTGCACTACCATTATACACACATGTGCACTACTATTATACACACATGTGCATTACTATTGTACACACATGTGCACTACTATTATACACATGTGCACTACTATTGTACACACATGTGCACTACCATTATACACACATGTGCACTACCATTATACACACATGTGCACTACTATTATACACACATGTGCACTACTATAGTATTAAACACACATGTGCACTACCATTATACACACGTGTGCATTACTATTGTACACACATGTGCACTACTATTATACACATGTGCACTACCATTATACACACATGTGCACTACTATTATACACACGTGTGCACTACTATTATACACATGTGCACTACCATTATACACACATGTGCACTACTATTATACACACGTGTGCATTACTATTGTACACACATGTGCACTACCATTATACACACATGTGCACTACCATTATACATGTGTGTGCACTACTATTAACATGCACATGTGTGCACTACTATTATACATGTGTGTGCACTACTATTAACATGCACATGTGTGCACTACTATTATACACATGTGCATTACTATTGTACACACATGTGCACTACTATTATACACATGTGCACTACTATTGTACACACGTGTGCACTACTATTATACACATGTGCACTACCATTATACACACATGTGCACTACCATTATACACACATGTGCACTACTATTATACACACATGTGCACTACTATTATACACATGTGCACTACCATTATACACACATGTGCACTACCATTATACACACATGTGCACTACTATTATACACACATGTGCACTACTATTATACAGATGTGCATTACTATTGTACACACGTGTGCATTACTATTATACACATGTGCACTACTATTATACATGTGTGTGCACTACTATTAACATGCACATGTGTGCACTACTATTATACATGTGTGTGCACTACTATTAACATGCACATGTGTGCACTACTATTATACACATGTGCATTACTATTGTACACACATGTGCACTACTATTATACACATGTGCACTACCATTATACACACATGTGCACTACCATTATACACACATGTGCACTACTATTATACACATGTGCACTACCATTATACACACATGTGCACTACTATTATACACACATGTGCACTACTATTATACACATGTGCACTACTATTATACACACGTGTGCACTACTATTATACACATGTGCACTACTATTATACACATGTGCACTACTATTATACACATGTGCACTACTATTAACATGCACATGTGTGCACTACTATTATACACATGTGCACTACTATTGTACACATGTGCACTACCATTATACACACATGTGCACTACCATTATACACACATGTGCACTACTATTATACACATGTGCATTACTATTGTACACACATGTGCACTACTATTATACACATGTGCACTACCATTATACACACATGTGCACTACCATTATACACACATGTGCACTACTATTATACACACATGTGCACTACCATTATACACACGTGTGCATTACTATTATACACATGTGCACTACTATTATACATGTGTGCACTACTATTAACATGCACATGTGTGCACTACTATTATACATGTGTGTGCACTACTATTAACATGCACATGTGTGCACTACTATTATACACATGTGCACTACTATTATACACACATGTGCACTACCATTATACACACACATGTGCACTACTATTATACACATGTGCACTACTATTATACACACATGTGCACTACCATTATACACACACATGTGCACTACTATTATACACATGTGCACTACTATTATACACACATGTGCACTACCATTATACACACACATGTGCACTACTATTATACACATGTGCACTACTATTATACACACATGTGCACTACCATTATACACACACATGTGCACTACTATTATACATGTGTGTGCACTACTATTATACACACACATGGCACACTACAGGAACCATGATTCCAGTGCCCGGATTATTCTTGTCAGGGAAAATGCGCGGGCAAGTAATATCGCAGTGTACTTGAACTATGACAGTATAAACATTAATTTTAAACCAGCACAAACACTGGTTCAATTAACTCTCCACAAACATGGATTCCATTACCTTGCTAACACAACACAAACACTGATTGGTTAAAATTAATCAACACATCACAAGCACATATTGATTAATGTGATAAAAATACTGATTTAACTAACTTAGTTAAACACAGTAATTATTGATTGAATTGACTTAACACACAAACATTGATTTAACTAACAGAACAAAAAAAATCTAATTAATGCATGAACTTGATTGCTTTAATCAACACAAAACACAATGCAAGCAATGACACAACTAACTAACTTAATTATAAGACTTCACGAACACTGCTCAAAATTTAATAACTTTAACACAACAAAATCACTGATTTGATTAACTTAATTAACAACAAAAATGCTGATATAACTAACTTAATTAACAAAACACAAATACTGAGTAACTAACTCAATCCACACAAGACAGTGACTACAACACAGTGACTGGCACAACACAGTGACTGGCACAACACAGTGACTGGCACAACACAGTGACTGGCACAAGACAGTGACTGGCACAAGACAGTGACTGGCACAACACAGTGACTGGCACAACACAGTGACTGGCACAACACAGTGACTGGCACAAGACAGTGACTGGCACAACACAGTGACTGGCACAACACAGTGACTGGCACAACACAGTGACTGGCACAACACAGTGACTGGCACAACACAGCAACACAGTGACTGGCACAAGACAGTGACTGGCACAACACAGTGACTGGCACAACACAGTGACTGGCACAACACAGTGACTGGCACAACACAGTGACTGGCACAACACAGTGACTGGCATAACACAGTGACTGGCACAACACAGTGACTGGCACAAGACAGTGACTGGCACAAGACAGTGACTGGCACAACACAGTGACTGGCACAACACAAGTGACTGGCACAACACAGTGACTGGCACAAGACAGTGACTGGCACAACACAGCAACACAGTGACTGGCACAACACAGTGACTGGCACAACACAGTGACTGGCACAACACAGTGACTGGCACAACACAGTGACTGGCACAACACAGTGACTGAGAACCAGCCAGTCACAGTGACTGGCACAACACAGAGACTGGCACAACACAGTGACTGAGAACCAGCCAGTCACAGTGACTGGCACAACACAGTGACTGGCACAACACAGTGACTGGCACTACACAGTGACTGGCACAACACAGTGACTGGCACAACACAGTGACCGGCACAACACAGTGACTGGCACAACACAGTGACTGGCACAACACAGAGACTGGCACAACACAGTGACTGGCACTACACAGTGACTGGCACAACACAGTGACTGGCACAACACAGTGACTAGCACAAGACAGTGACTAGGCTCCCTCACATGTAGCAACTGTCCTAGAAGAGGTAACTGCAGTACATGTCCGGGTCTTGGCTGACTCCACTGGTTCATGTTGTAACATGCTACAGGCAGACACAACCCAATCACACAACACACTAGTAGTAACTAGGCAACTCTGTGGGGCCAGGTGGAGGCTGGTGGCTGTGCCTCCAGCCCCAGCTGGTCACTACAGCAACATACACAGCACTTAGTGAATGGAAAAAGTTGTATGTAATTACCACCCCAGCCTCTCCACCACACACACACACACACACACAAATGATACACACACACAAACATACACACACAATACACAACCCCCCTCCCCACACACATACACAATACACAGAATCAATCATACACACACACACAATACAAACACACATACATACACACACAAAGCCACACACAAAGAGGAAAAGAAGCTCTAAAACTCACTTGGCAGCTTCATATCAACCTAAAGGCTTCGCCACGACTATGTAATGTTTATCGATTGCAGAAAAACGCTGTGATGAGTTAAAGAGACCATCAGGCGTTAAATCAATCTGGCTATCTCACGTGTTGCACTATTGGCAGTAGAAGTCCTGGCTCAGTTGATTGACACAGAATCAGGCGGAGGAAAGATTTATGCAAAATAAAGAAATGGTGTAAGTAGAAACCTGCAGTTTGGTTGGTGGAGTTCTCCTTGCAAATGTTACCAAGCCCTTAAAGGAGGCTGTAGCTGGTCCTCTACCAAGGGGCTGCCTCTAGTAACAGACATGGAGTTGAAGGAGGCTATAGCTGACTCTCTGCCAAGGGGCTGCTCTAGTAACAAAAAGAAGACATGGAGTTGAAGGAGGCTGTAGCTGGTCCTCTACCAAGGGGCTGCCTCTAGTAACAAAAAGAAGACATGGAGTTGAAGGAGGCTGTAGCTGGACCTCTACCAAGGGGCTGCCTCTAGTAACAAAAAGAAGACATGGAGTTGAAGGAGGCTGTAGCTGGCCCTCTACCAAGGGGATGCCTCTAGTAACAAAAAGAAGACATGGAGTTGAAGGAGGCTGTAGCTGGCCCTCTTCCAAGGGGCTGCCTCTAGTAACAAAAATAAGACATGGAGTTGAAGGAGGCTGTAGCTGGCCCTCTACCAAGGGGCTGCCTCTAGTAACAAAAAGAAGACATGGAGTTGAAGGAGGCTGTAGCTGGCCCTCTACCAAGAGGCTGCCTCTATTAACAGAAAGAAGACATGGAGTTGAAGGAGGCTGTAGCTGGCTCTCTACCAAGGGGCTGCCTCTAGTAACAAAAAGAAGATATGGAGTTGAAGGAGGCTGTAGCTGGCCCTCTACCAAGGGGCTGCCTCTAGTAACAAAAAGAAGACATGGAGTTGAAGGAAGCTATAGCTGGCTCTCTACCAAGGGGCTGCCTCTAGTAACAAAAAGAAGACATGGAGTTGAAGGAGGCTGTAGCTGGTCCTCTACCAAGGGGCTGCCTCTAGTAACAAAAAGAAGAAATGGAGTTGAAGGAGGCTGTAGCTGCCCTCTACCAGCGGTAGGCACACCACACCTAGATGTCACAGCGGGAGGCACAGCACACCTAGATGTCACAGCGGTGGGCACACAAGGGGCTGCCTCTAGTAACAAAAAGAAGACATGGAGTTGAAGGAGGCTGTAGCTGGCCCTTTACCAAGGGGCTGCCTCTAGTAACAAAAAGAAGACATGGAGTTGAAGGAGGCTGTAGCTGGTCCTCTACCAAGGGGCTGCCTCTAGTAACAAAAAGAAGACATGGAGTTGAAGGAGGCTGTAGCTGGCCCTCTACCAAGGGGCTGCCTCTAGTAACAAAAAGAAGACATGGTATGCATAGGCGTAGTAAGGGGTGAGGCGGAGAGGCGCTCGCCTCACCAATATTTTCCACTAACCACACCCCTATAACCAA
Organism: Cladorhizidae sp. MBARI D1340-BT2; assembly: GCA_028752905.1. Taxonomy (NCBI): domain Eukaryota; kingdom Metazoa; phylum Porifera; class Demospongiae; order Poecilosclerida; family Cladorhizidae; species Cladorhizidae sp. MBARI D1340-BT2. The sequence continues at coordinate 21,665,221 of JAQNBH010000001.1, forward strand.
CCCATACACACCCTAAATCAAATGATGCACCCAAAAATCGCACGTTCTTTATGTCAATTTTGTAATGAGCACAATATTCCCCTAAAATCACCTTTTGTTCTTTGGAATCTAGAGGGTAATGTGGTGATGGAACTATCTCATCCAGACACATTACTGAGGAGAATGTGCAAATAGGACAGTTAGTAAACTAACAACAGTGTTAATCTATTTTTACATAGAGTGCTAATCACTTTTTACATGTGCACTATTGACCCCAAGCCATGTGCAGCATGAAGCCAGGTGCTCACAAAAAAAAATCAACCTTGAAGCAGTATGGCTACTTCAAATAGCTCTCATCCCAATCAACCAAAGAAGTTTTGCTTTCCTTCAAGATCATTTGGCAGTAAAGGAGAAACGAGAAAATTTAAACCTGCTTGGTTTGAAGAATGGCCATGGCTTGATTATCAAGAAGACAATGACTCTGTGCTGTGCTTTTATTGTTCTGAAGCACACAAAAAGAATTTGATGCCTAAAGGTCTTTCTAGCAAGAGAGAAGATGCTTACATTTCTCAAGGATACTCCAACTGGAAAGATGCCAGCTCAAGATTAAGGTAAACATTAAAACATTTGAACTAATAAAATAGCAGATATATTGCGTCTTAAACTGTAAACAGGAAGCATCAAATCTCTAAATATCATCTTGATGCTGTTCAAGCAGTCACAGGATCAGGGTCAAGCAAGAATGTCGGTGATATGCTAGATCAGGCACACAAACAAGAAAAGAAACTAAATGGGGAAATGTTGATGACTATTCTTGAGAATATGCAATTTTTAGGTAGGCAAGGATTAGCCTTCAGAGGACACGATGAGAAGGAGAGCAATTTCATTCAACTGTTGAAATTGAGAAGTTGTGATCAGCAGGTAAGTTTGTTTAGATAGCTATAAATATTAGACTAAATGTACATTAGACTATATGTACTGTACTTCTTTCAGGATATTCTTGATTGGCTGGAAAAGAAAATTGACAAATATACAAGTCCAGAGATCCAAAATGAAATTTTGCAAGTGATGTCACATACCATTCTTCGTAAGGTCATTAAATGTATTCAGCAAATTGACTATTATACTATTATGGCAGACGAATGCGTGGATGTGTCCAACAAGGAGCAGTTGGTAATATGCTTTAGGCATGTCAGCCCAGATCTTGAAGTTCATGAAGATTTTGTAGGCTTACATCACTGCCCAGATATAACTGCCAATACTCTAGTGCATATTATAAAGGATGCCTTACTGAGATTTAATCTTAGTCTATCACGTTGTCGAGGACAGTGTTACGATGGTGCTGGCAATATGGCTGGAAGCAGAAAAGGAGTAAAGTCACAGATACTCCAAGTTGAACCACGTGCTTTGTATACCCATTGTTATGGTCACACTTTAAGCTTTGGAATAGGTGACTATTAAAAGTGTGAAGCTTTTACAATAAAGTATGGACACCACCTACGAAATTAGCAAGCTTTTTCAATATTCATCCAAGCGGCACTCTCTTTTTGAAAATCTTAAAAGTGAACTTTCTCCAGCCACAGTTGGGTTTCGTGTTTTATGTCCAACACGATGGACTGTGCGTAATGACACTTTTAAAAGTATACTAGACAATTATAATGTCATTTTGAAATTGTAGGAAACAATTTTGGATAGTAAACCTGATTCTGAGGTTAGAGCACGTGTAAATGGTGTTGCAAGCCAAATGCAAACATTTAATTATTTTTATGGAGCTTTCTTACTTCGAAGCATTCTTAGGCATTCTGATAATTTGAGCAAGACCATTCAGCACACAAGAATGAGTGCTTCTGAAGCACAAAATCTGGCCAATATGACTGTAACTACATTGAAGGTTAGTTTATGATAGCTCATATTATGTACTTAGACCCTTATGACAAATCCTTTTTTTCCTATAGTCAATGAGATCTGATGAATCAGTGTGTAACAAGGGAAGCAGATAATTGTGGCGTTGAGGAGCCTGTGTTACCTAGGAGACAAAAAACTCCACGGCATTTTGACCCCCAAAACAACAGTGGAACTGCATCTGCTACACCTGAAGAATACTACCGAGCCATATACTTTGAAGCCCTTGATACAGTAACCAATTGTATCACTGACAGATTTGAGCAAGAAGGATATCAGATCTATAAGACCCTAGAGCAGTTACTATTAAAAGGTGGAGGCAGAGAGTGTTTTGATGGAGATCAAGGTAGTGTTGCTTCAGGTAGTGGAAGTGGTAATGCACTGTGTGAAGAGTATGATCAATTATTTGAAGACGATTTAGTGAAAGATGAACTTTTGACACAGCTCCAGACATTTCATCTAAATAACAAGGTCGAGCCTTCGAATGTGTATTCACTTGTCAACGTGCTGAAAGCTATGTCAGGTGCAGAGAGAAGCTTATACTCGCAAATTGTTCGAGCTGTCCGTTTACTGTTGGTTGCACCAGCAACCAATGCAGCTAGTGAACGTTCATTTTCAGCCATGCGACGTATAAAGATATACTTACGCTCCACTATGAAGCAAGAACGATTAAATGCTGTCATGGTTATGAATGTCCATAAAGACTTAACTGACACTTTAGATTTAACCTCTGTAGCTAATGAGTTTTGTGGCAGGAATGAACGTAGGAAGTCCAAATTTCCAAAATTTTAAGCCTTATTGTAAATTGTATGCACTATTTCAAATTTAATACAGTGTATTTGTATGTGGGGGGGGGGGGGGTGGTTAATAATGGGTGTGGTTAGCATGTTTTGAGTGTGGTTTAGATGTTGTTGCGCCTCACCAACCCCAAATTCATTGCTACGCCCCTGTATGTGCTGATTTGTGTGGAGTCGAAGAAGAAACAAGTTAGAAGAAGTGCTTAATGGACACTCATGTTGTTATGGCAGAAACTCGGACCACGCAGAGCTTGGACTTAGACGCTGAAATTGCTGGAAGTGTTATGGTGCTATCTCTGCATATCACAACTGCTGGACTGGAGTAGCACTTAATTAATATTGCCACAGTCAACCGACCACAAATCAACACCGTCAACCCGTCAACCCGTCAACCGACCACAAATCAACACACAATCAACTGACCACAGATCAACACACAGTCAACCGACCACAGATCAACTGACCACAAAGCAACTGACCACAGATCGACTGACCACGGATCAACACAGTACCGACCACAACTGAACAGTCAACCAACCACATATCACCACATGGTCAACCGACCACAAATCAGCACTGTTAGTGACCATAAATCAACAGTCAACTGACCACAAATCAGCAGTCAACCGACCACAAGTCAACCGACCACAACCACACAAGTCAACACAGCCGACCGACCACAAATCAACACCCACAAATCAACACACGGTCAACCGACCACAAATCAGCAGTTAGTGACCACAAATCAAGTCAACTGACCACAAATCAACACGATCAACCAACCACACAAATCAACAGCCGGCCGACCACAAATCAACACCCACAAATCAACACATGTTCAACCGACCACAAGTCAGCAGTCATACGACCACACATCGAGTCAACCAACCACAAATCAACACATGGTCAACTGACCACAGATCAATAGTCAACCGACCACAACTCAACCGACCAAAACTCAAGTCAACCGACCACAAATCAATGGTCAACCGACCACAAATCAAGTCAACTGACCACACACCAACAGATAAACAGGAAATCAACCACACATCCACAAATCACCAGTCAGCCGACCACAAATTAACACACTATAGACCGACCACAAATCAACACATGGTCAGACGACAACCGACCACAAATCAACACACGGTCAGCCGACCACAAATCAACACACCATCAACCGGCCACAAATCAACACACCATCAACCGACCACAAATCAACAACAACAACAATAACAGGAAGGAAGGAGGAAGGAAAAAAGGGGCAAAAACAGAAATGAGTATAACATGTTGTTGTTGTTGTTGTTGTTGTTGTAGCAACAAGCAACTGTTGCTGTATTGCGTAGTACATCCAGTAGTACATACCTGCTTCAAGAGAAGCAATGCCATTGCCAAAGTACTCGGGTGCTATCTTCTGAATCTTGGGTAGGAGGGGGAAATACAAAATATTAATGAATATATGAGCACACAATCCAAATATACATACATGTATATATTATGTATTATATATATATTATATAAGCTATATTATATATATGCTGCATTATACATGTACATATGTATTATATATATATGCTATATTATATATATAATTAATATATATATATATATATATAGAAAAGTACTGGGATGGCTAGTCCTAGGGCACATGCCACCTCAGTTGCTCATTGTCCCTGATGATTGCATTAGCATGAAACTGCAGCCATCCCAGTACTTTTCTATATTCAATAGCTCTGCCTCAACACAGCATTGAGCACTATTTGTAGCCTTCATCAGCAAACTACCTTCTAAGTATATATATATATATATATATATATATATTATAATACATATATACATGTATAATGCAGCATAGCATATATATAATATAGCATAAATATAATATATATATGTATTATATATTATGCTCCATAGGAATGGCCCATCGTTGACAACCTTCACACATGCAGCTTCAAAAGGAGTTTAGTGTAATGTCAATTGCTATTGGAAGTTTCGGGATTTCCAGGATACTTGTGATGGTCCCAAGATGACCCTCGAGAGGCTGACTGACGATACAGAGAACTAGACTAGGACTAGGACCAGGGCAAGACTAGGGGCATGTTAGGGTTAGGATAGCACTATGTAGCCCTAGCCCTAGCCCTAGCCCTAGCCCTAGGGTTATGGCAAGGCTAGGACCAGGGCAAGACTAGGACCAGGGCAAGACTAGGGGTATGCTAGGGTCAGGACTAGGGATGGGTAGGGCTAGGGCCGTCACAAGGCTAGGACTGTCACAAGGCTAGGACTAGGGCAAGACTATGGGTATTCTAGGGTTAGGACTAGGGATGGGTAGGGCTAGGGTCATGACAAGGCTAGGGTCAGGGCAAGACTATGGGCATTTCTAGGGTTAGGGCATAGGGTTATTCTAATGTTAGTAGTAGGTCAAATGGTATTTAATAGCTAGCCAGGATATCTTACGGCTAAGGTCATACCGTAGTCAGTCACCCTCCACTAGGGACATCCAGGGATAGCCAAGTATCCCAGGAGTTACCAGGTGTCCAGGTAAAAGGTTGTGGCAGCACCCGACTTCCCTCGATGGAGAGTCAACACAAGATTGTGCATATTTCTCTTCCTGCTCAAGAGTCAGCGTATCTTCCATCCCTGGAGACCACAGAGCCTTCCCTTGCCTAGAATAACCATAACCCTCAGTCCAGGTTCTCTGAAAATTGTCGGTCACCCTCACTAGAGACATCCCTCCACCCCCAGTATATACATGTCTATAATGCTATGATGTAGTTCTGCAGCCATGCTCCATTCCAGTCCATAATCTGCCATTCTTCCATGCAACTGGCCCACTATGACGTAATGATGTACACTCATCCCATCATAAGCTGGAAGAGGAGCAAGGACACGCTATTGCAAGCTGTCCATACAAAAATCAACGCCCTCAATTTTCCACCCGTGCACTTGACCACGTACTAAAATGTTAACGCCTAATGAAAAAGGTCATTGCATGCTCTAGGGCTTCCTCTAGCCACTCATACCATTTCAATTTTTTTTGCACTTAGAAATCTGGAGTTATTTTGGACAGCGATTTTGGGATGCAGGTTTTTGAGGTCCCTCCACTTTAGGGTCTAGATAGTAACTTGCCTATAGTTATACATGTACCTATGAAAAATATTTTAGTATCAAAAGAGAGCACACAGAGAGACCTACTTTTGAGCTATATATCAAGTCCATACCATGAAGTTTACAGAATCTACGGAGCTCTAAAGTGGTAACCACAAGTAAAAAATAAATAAAAATACCATCGGTCCCCCCTTAGCCTGAACTTGAAAATAGTTGCTAAATATCAAGTGACCTCCATCTGACCTTGCCAGTTGTAGTGCACTATGTTGGTAGTCGCTAGGTTTGTCTGCTCGGCTCCTCCCTGCCCCTGCGGCAAAACTGGTTACTTGCAGCTCCTCCTTGATCACCATGAGCTTCCATCTACTACACCAACAGAGAGCTGCACTCCACTCTCACCAGCAAGCTCCGTGGTGGCCCGCCTACGCATTACTAATTGGGTCTAGGAGTTTGGGGGATTTACCCATTATTAATCTATTTACTTACCCGAGTACTTCTTGTAGTGTACTAGACACCTTATGACAGCTCCTTTAAATGTGTTTGTGAGTATGGTGTGTGTATGAGTGTGTTGTGTGCATGTGCTGTGGTGTATGAGTGTGTGTGTGAGAGAGTGTGGTGTGTGTCATGTGCATGTGTGTGCTGTGTGTATGAGTGTTATGTGTTGTGTGTTGTGGCATGTGAGTGTAAGTGTTGTGACTGTGGTGTGTGTTGTGTGTGTGTGTTGTGTGTGTGTGTGTGAGTGTTGTGTGTCTGTGAGTGTTGTGTACATGTGTGTGTGCAAGTGTTGTGTGTGTGTGTGTGTGAGTGTTGTGTGTGTGTGTCTGTGTTGTGTACATGTGTGTGTATGTGAGTGTTGTGTGTGTACATGTGTGTGTGCGAGTGTTGTGTGTGTGAGTGTTGTGTGTGAGTGTTGTGTATGTGTGTGTGTGTTGTGTATGTGTGTGTCTGTGAGTGTTGTATATGTGTGTGTGTGCGAGTGTTGTGTGTGTGTGTGTGTTGTGTACATGTGTGTGTGTGAGTGTTGTGTGTGAGTGTTGTGTGTGTGTGAGTGTTGTGTGTGTGTCTGTGAGTGTTGTGTATGTGTGTGTACGTGAGTGTTGTGTATGTGTGTGTGTGAGTGTTGTGTGTGTGTGTGTGAGTGTTGTATGTGTGCATTTATTAGGCACAGAGTGTAATGTTGCCACCAATTACATACACACTCGCTTAGCGACCAGCATTAGCAGTCATGTTGGGCCATAGTTGTGGAGCGATTATTAACATCATGTAACTTTTACAGCATTAGCAGTCATGTTGGGCCATAGTTGTGGAGCGATTATTAACATCATGTAACTTTTACAGCATTAGCAGTCATGTTGGGCCATAGCTGTGGAGCGATTATTAACATCATGTAACTTACTACTTGACTAAAGAAGTTGATGTACGGGAGCCGCGTTACCAGGACAACAGACTGAAGAAACAAAAACAAAACAAATAACAACAACTGTATCCCGTGGTAGTATCGATATAACAAAATTCATGAGGTAACATTAAACTCGCACATGACTCTGCTAACTGATTGACCACGATAATCTGTGTTGATCTTTTAAGCACATAATCCAGGCGTAATCTTCACACTGATATCATAATGCAACAAGCTTCAGTTTCGCTTGGTATATGAATCAGCTCCAGTGAGGAAACCCAATGAAAGCAACAGCACGCTTCAAAACTTGTAGCAAAGAAATCTACGCACGTATGTAGGAGGTCTCCTTTCTCACTGGACTAGAGTAGCACCCAATATCCCCCCCCCCCCCCCCCCGAGATATTCGCAGTGGGCAGAGGTGCCAGTGCAACCTTCCTCAACCGGTCCAGAAACAGGAAGAGGTGGCCACCGACAACGGCTGCGAATGTCAGCCATAAAGATAAAATCTAGCTCACTCCGTCAAACTGGAAATACGAGTTCCCCCACTACTTTAGGATGATTTGGCAGTCTAACAGGTCCGGCAAGGTAATCAATTAGATGCAAAGCACGTACAATATATTGTTCATTATGTATATCAAATAGACCACACCCCATCCATTCATTTCGAGAGAAAAAACGCGTACTACAAGAACACGGGCAGATCAAGGACATACCCTATTCCACTGAGCACCAGCATAGTTTAAAAGGGTGCCACACCCACATCAACTGTCAGGCTGGCCCAGCCTACTTTTATTCTGATTGGTGCTAGGGCGTGCGCCAAGCATGTGACCATAGCTTTAGGGGTGCACCGTTAGGCACAGTGGACTAGATGGCTGAGCAGTGCAGTTATTTGAAGCAAACCGATCATGCCCAGCAAACTCCTGTAGTCATTGTTAGTAAGTTTGTTAGCCAGTGCAGTTATTTGAAGCAAACCGATCATGCCCAGCAAACTCCTGTAGTCATTGTTAGTAAGTTTGTTAGCCAGTCATTCGTCATCCATCAGAGCTTAATGCTGTTGTAAGTCCACCTCGAACTCTGCCTTGTCGTTGCTGGCAAAGGGTCATCATCAACATCACCGTCTCTGTTGCTGAGGCGACAGTGTGGCAATGGCCAGTACTGCGGGCTGCTCCTGGTGTTGATGAGGGGAACAGTGGCTGTGGCAATGGCTAGCACTGCAGGCTGCTCCACCATGTTGATGAGGGGAACAGTGGCTGTGGCAATGGCTAGCACTGCAGGCTGCTCCACCATGTTGATGAGGGGAACAGTGGCTGTGGCAATGGCTAGCACTGCAGGCTGCTCCACCAGGCTTCAGAGGGTGAGTAGAGCCATCATCTGAGCCATCAGTGCTGCTGAAAATCTGACATGCCTGGAAGAATGGACAAGTACATCATGAGTCACTGCATCCCGGGCTTTCTAGTGGACGCACGAGTCACTGCATTCCAGAGCTTTCTAGTGGATGCACGAGTCACCAAGTCCAGGGCTTTCTAGTGCAACTGCTATAGACAGACCACAGACTATGCCACATAGTCAGACTAACCTCACTATCGTTGCATGCACACAATTAAATTAGGTATTAATCAGCAATTATGGGTGGGGCCTATTGGTGCGCGATCGACTTGATGGTGCAGGCTATTTCACCAAAGATTGGAGCCAAGTAGGGAGTGGTCTACTCAAGGGTGCGAACTGATCGAGGGCGAAAGTAATCGAGCAAATACGGTTTGCATGCGTCTGAGCTTGCACATTGTAGAGTGTGTTTGCACTTGCGCTGGCCAATTGGTTAGCAACATAATCTTATACAGGTGTATGTAATTATCACATCCAACATAGGTGTATGTAATAATCATATCCAACCTATACAGGTATATGTAATAATCATATCCAACCTATACAGTGTATGTAATAATCATATCCAACCTATACAGTGTATGTAATAATCATATCCAACCTATACAGTGTATGTAATAATCATATCCAACCTATACAGTGTATGTAATAATCATATCCAACCTATACAGTGTATGTAATAATATCATATCCAACCTATACAGTGTATGTAATAATCATACAAACCTATACAGTGTATGTAATAATCATATCCAACCTATACAGTGTATGTAATAATCATATCCAACCTATACAGTGTATGTAATAATCATATCCAACCTATACAGTGTATGTAATAATCATATCCAACCTATAGAGTGTATGTAATAATCATATCCAACCTCAGTGTATGTAATAATCATATCCAACCTATACAGTGTATGTAATAATCATATCCAACCTATACAGTGTATGTAATAATCATATCCAACCTATACAGTGTATGTAATAATCATATCCAACCTATACAGTGTATGTAATAATCATATACAACCTATACAGTGTATGTAATAATCATATACAACCTATACAGTGTATGTAATAATCATATCCAACCTATACAGTGTATGTAATAATCATATCCAACCTATACAGTGTATGTAATAATCATATCCAACCTATAGAGTGTATGTAATAATCATATCCAACCTCAGTGTATGTAATAATCATATCCAACCTATACAGTGTATGTAATAATCATATCCAACCTATACAGTGTATGTAATAATATCATATCCAACCTATACAGTGTATGTAATAATCATACAAACCTATACAGTGTATGTAATAATCATATCCAACCTATACAGTGTATGTAATAATCATATCCAACCTATACAGTGTATGTAATAATCATATACAACCTATACAGTGTATGTAATAATCATATACAACCTATACAGTGTATGTAATAATCATATCCAACCTATACAGTGTATGTAATAATCATATCCAACCTATACAGTGTATGTAATAATCATATCCAACCTATACAGCGTATGTAATAATCATATCCAACCTATACAGTGTATGTAATAATCATATCCAACCTATACAGTGTATGTAATAATCATATACAACCTATACAGTGTATGTAATAATCATATCCAACCTATACAGTGTATGTAATAATCATATCCAACCTATACAGTGTATGTAATAATCATATCCAACCTATACAGTGTATGTAATAATCATATCCAACCTATACAGTGTATGTAATAATCATATCCAACCTATACAGGTGTATGTAATAATCATATCCAACCTATACAGTGTATGTAATAATCATATCCAACCTATACAGTGTATGTAATAATCACATCCAACCTATACAGTGTATGTAATAATCATATCCAAACTATACAGTGTATGTAATAATCATATCCAACCTATACAGTGTATGTAATAATCATATCCAACCTATACAGTGTATGTAATAATCATACAACCTATACAGTGTATGTAATAATCATATCCAACCTATACAGGTGTATGTAATAATCATATCCAACCTATACAGTGTATGTAATAATCATATCCAACCTATACAGTGTATGTAATAATCATATCCAACCTATACAGTGTATGTAATAATCATATCCAACCTATACAGTGTATGTAATAATCATATCCAACCTATACAGTGTATGTAATAAATATCCAACCTATACAGTGTATGTAATAATCATATCCAACCTATACTGTGTATGTAATAATCATATCCAACCTATACAGTGTATGTAATAATATCATATCCAACCTATACAGTGTATGTAATAATCATATCAAACCTATACAGTGTATGTAATAATCATATCCAACCTATACAGTGTATGTAATAATCATATCCAACCTATACAGTGTATGTAATAATCATATACAACCTATACAGTGTATGTAATAATCATATACAACCTATACAGTGTATGTAATAATCATATCCAACCTATACAGTGTATGTAATAATCATATCCAACCTATACAGTGTATGTAATAATCATATCCAACCTATACAGCGTATGTAATAATCATATCCAACCTATACAGTGTATGTAATAATCATATCCAACCTATACAGTGTATGTAATAATCATATACAACCTATACAGTGTATGTAATAATCATATCCAACCTATACAGTGTATGTAATAATCATATCCAACCTATACAGTGTATGTAATAATCATATCCAACCTATAGTGTATGTAATAATCATATCCAACCTATACAGTGTATGTAATAATCATATCCAACATATACAGTGTATGTAATAATCATATCCAACCTATACAGTGTATGTAATAATCATATCCAACTTATACAGTGTATGTAATAATCATATCCAACCTATACAGTGTATGTAATAATCATATCCAACCTATACAGTGTATGTAATAATCATATCAAACCTATACAGTGTATGTAATAATCATATCCAACCTATACAGTGTATGTAATAATCATATCCAACCTATACAGTGTATGTAATAATCATATCCAACCTATACAGTGTATGTAATAATCATATCCAACCTATACAGTGTATGTAATAATCATACCCAACCTATACAGTGTATGTAATAATCACATCCAACCTATACAGTGTATGTAATAATCACATCCAACCTATACAGTGTATGTAATAATCATATCCTACCTATACAGTGTATGTAATAATCATATCCAACCTATACAGGTATATGTAATAATCATATCCAACCTATACAGAATCATATCCAACCTATACAGTGTATGTAATAATCATATCCAACCTACATGTACATGTATACAGGAGGTGTATGTATGTAATACAACAGAGTGCATGTTGTCTAGAGAATAGAGATTGGATTCACATGTGGGGCATCAACACTGCATTGACTTTGCATTGACACTCAAATAGAACTGACACCTATGCCAGCGTTGAGGCTGCAGTGAATGTCAGTGTTCAGCACGCAACAAACCGCCTCCCCCCAATAATCACCTTCTGGAAGTAGCCTCTTCTGATGTCAACATCTTTCACTTGTCGGAAGTAGACAAATCCAAAGTAATGGCTGGGCTCAGGCTGCAACAGAAACACAACATCACACTAGTGGTTGCTGTAGGGGCAGTACAGTGGACTATTATATCAGAGAAGCACAACATCACACTGAAAGTGATGGCTGCTGCGGGGGCAGTACAGGTGGAATATTATATACATTCTTTTAAAACAAACAACATCATTGAATTGACAGAATCCGAATATTTTGAAGGCCAAATTTTAGCTAAACAAGATTCCATAAACAAAAGAAGATGGCCTTAAATTATATATATATATTATATTTTATATATATATTATATTTTATATATATATTATATTTTATATCATATATATATATTATATATATTATATATGTATATATTATATTTTATATTATATATATATATATTATATTTTATATTATATATATATCATTTGCTGCCTTCAGCTCTACAGCTACTCACTCACTCACTTTACCCGTTTTCTTTCATGTCCGAGCTGCCGCCGCTTGGCCGCTGTAAATGCCATTTCAGCAACTATGTGTTGTTCTAGTACAGGAGGGTTGGATGCAGCCTCGCCGAGTTAAGATTTCACTGTCCGAGCTCTAGCGAAGCTTTTTGGTACTAAGTTGCGATCTTTCCGCAGATATAATCATCAGCAAAGTGAAACATGCACACATGTGTTGATAAAATCTGCCATTGGCCCCAAGACTGGAAATTACTGTGGACACTAACATTAGGTACATGTATCCCCATGATCTTGGCTAAGGGAAGGGAGAGCGTGGGGGGGGGGGAGATCTCTCTCAACACCTGCTACACCAACTAACTACAAGCTGTAGTGTAGCTATAGTGGGTACTAACAGTCCAATTAAGGGAAACTTCCACAGTGTACACGTAGCCAGTGCATGGAACAGCAGGTAGGCAATAGCCTGCCAACTTTCGGAGGAAAATCATGTTACAGAACACAGCAAGGTTCCCTCATTATGCTAGTAATATATTGTAGCACGAGAGCCAACTAGACAAAGGTCGTACACCTTAATCACATTTATATTGGCACTTGAAGCTTCATCAATAACAGTACTACGTGCATACAGCCAGGAAGGTGCGTACGTAGTCTTGCTCAAGGTCAAGCTTAGACGATGATTCTGGCAGGGGCAGTTGTGTCAACATCTGAGCAAAGCTAACAGCGAGTGCGTGCTATATTGCCGTGCCTAATTATAAATCAACAATTTTTTTGCCTGTGGTTAATTTTCGCAGTTTTGTTAATAGAGCAAACATTAATTTCATGTGAACATTTGTCGTAAAAGTTCACCGGGACAAAGTCCTACTAAAACAGGGTGGAATTTGACTGCGGTGAAAATGGTTGAAAATGGTTTTAATATTTGAAGGGTGAAACTTAATACGGTGAAAAATTATTGTGTATTGTATAAATGTATTGTATATAATTTATATAATATTGTATATAATTTGTATAATATTGTATAATATTGTATATAATTTGTATAATATTGTATATAATTTGTATAATATTGTATAATATTGTATATAATTTGTAATTTGTATAATATTGTATAATATTGTATATAATTTGTATAATATTGTATATAATTTATATAATATTGTATATAATTTATATAATATTGTACATTGTATATAATTTAATTTATATAATATTGTATATAATTTAATTTATATAATATTGTATATAATTTATATAATATATATTGTATATAATTTAATTTATATATATTGTATATAATATAATTTATATAATATTGTATATAATTTATATAATATTGTATATATAAATATTGTATATATGGTATATAATTCTACTTGTCAAGTGTGAGAGTGGTGCAGGATGGGATCTGACTCATATAATATTGTACATTGTATATAATTTAATTTATATAATATTGTATATAATTTATATAATATATATTGTATATAATTTAATTTATATATATTGTATATAATATAATTTATATAATATTGTATATAATTTATATAATATATCTTGTATATAATTTAATTTATATAATATGTATATAATTTATATAATATTGTATATATAAATATTGTATATATGGTATATAATTCTACTTGTCAAGTGTTAAGAGTGGTGCAGGATGGGATCTGACTCATGCTATGGCAAGCTTCAAATACCTAAACAAACATTACAGTACGTACTATTGTATAACAACAACATCAACAACAACACGCTTACCATCAACACAAGAGGAGCATTGTGATGCTCTATTCCTACGTCCATGTCTGTGCCCCCCATGCCAGAACCAGAACATAGGAACCTGAAGTGGAACTGGGTGTCTCCCATGCACCCTACACACACACACCACACCACACACATGGAAGCACTTCACACGGTGAACTTGCATGTACGTATTCCACGAACACACTCCGCAGAACGGGGGGCATGTCAACATGAACAGGAATGTAAGATCAGTCCCAGCCAGATAAATTCCTCCGCCCTGTTCCTTAAGATGTACATCGCTCTCTACATGAGGTGCCACGCCCTGTGCCACGCCCTGCATGAGCAGTGCCGCCAGCGATCATTTACCTCTTCCAACAGTCGGCAGCGTACTTTATATTCTCCCTAAGCATTCTCAACTATTTTTTGTTGGTTTTTACCAACCACTAACTTAGAGTGGTGCGCGTATGTGCATGCATGCGCATGCGTGTGTGCGCGTACATGTGTGTATGTGTATAAGGGAGCACTAAGGGCAACATGTTGGTCTCTATTATGTAGTGTACATACGCTATGCTGGTGTTGGCCACCTCTCGTGAGAGGTGTGTGCTATTTTACATGCAACCAAGCACACTTCAACCAACCACACATCACACATACACACTTCAACCACCCACACATCACACATACACACTTCAACCACCCACACATCACACATACACACTTCAACCAACCACAAATGAGCACACATCACACGCACAAATGCATACACACACCACATATCAACCAACCACAAATGAGCACACACGCACACATACAAATGCACACACACACACACCCACACCTACACACACACACACACCCACACAAGAACAGGAATACGCCACCCATTGTGGAGAACAGAGTGTGAAGGAGCCATCCTCAGTGCTGGAGTGCTGACAATTAGTCGGCTTTCAAAAAATCAAAGGAAGAGGTCAAGTGAAAATGGTGCTATGAACATGTTCTGTATGTATTATAGTGTTCAGTGATGTCTGGGCATTCCAGGGGTCATTCCAGGGGTCATTCCAGGGGTCTCTATCCACACGGCAAGTGATTGTTGCCCCCTCATACTGGCAGGGCTAGAGGACTATGGCCAGCACTAGGTGTGAGTAGGAATATAAGGATGGCCATGGCTAGGTGGGTAGGGATATAGGGCTATGGCCAGGGCTAGGTGACTAGGGATATACGGATGTGGCCGGGCTATCGCTGACTAGGGTTATAGATGTAGGGCTATGGCCAGAGCTAGGACTATGGCCAGGACTAGGTGAGTAGGGATATAGAGCTGTGGCCATGACTAAGGATGTTATGACCAGAACTAGTGACTAGGGATATAGGGCTTTGTCCATGACTAAGTAAGTAGGCTATGGCCAGGACTAGGTGAGTAGGGATATAAGGATGGCCAGGCCTAGGTGAGTGGGGATATAAGGATGGTCAGGACTAGGTGAGTAGGGATATACGGATGGCCAGGGCTAGGTGAGTAGGGATATAGGGCTCTGGGTGAGGACTATGGCCAGGACAGTGGATATAGGGCTCTGGGTGAGGACTATGGCCAGGACAGTGGATATAGGGCTCTGGGTGAGGACTATGGCCAGGACAGTGGATATAGGGCTCTGGGTGAGGACTATGGCCAGGACAGTGGATATAGGGCTCTGGGTGAGGACTATGGCCAGGACAGTGGATATAGGACTCTGGGTGAGGACTATGGCCAGGACAGTGGATATAGGGCTCTGGGTGAGGACTATGGCCAGGACAGTGGATATAGGGCTCTGGGTGAGGACTATGGCCAGAACAGTGGATATAGGGCTCTGGGTGAGGACTATGGCCAGGACAGTGGATATAGGGCTCTGGGTGAGGACTATGGCCAGGACAGTGGATATAGGGCTCTGGGTGAGGACTATGGCCAGGACAGTGGATATAGGGCTCTGGGTGAGGACTATGGCCAGGACAGTGGATATAGGGCTCTGGGTGAGGACTATGGCCAGGACAGTGGATATAGGGCTCTGGGTGAGGACTATGGCCAGGACAGTGGATATAGGGCTCTGGGTGAGGACTATGGCCAGGACAGTGGATATAGGGCTCTGGGTGAGGACTATGGCCAGGACAGTGGATATAGGGCTCTGGGTGAGGACTATGGCCAGGACAGTGGATATAGGGCTCTGGGTGAGGACTATGGCCAGGACAGTGGATATAGGGCTCTGGGTGAGGACTATGGCCAGGACAGTGGATATAGGGCTCTGGGTGAGGACTATGGCCAGGACAGTGGATATAGGGCTCTGGGTGAGGACTATGGCCAGGACAGTGGATATAGGGCTCTGGGTGAGGACTATGGCCAGGACAGTGGATATAGGGCGAGTAAGTGACTAGACGACTAAGGATAGCTAAGGCTACATGTAGGAACAAATTTAAACCTAGCACGTTCATACATACAGAGATATCCTAGGAGTGTGAACAGCACTGGACCTCTCTCATAACATTGAGATCCATAATGGGGAAAGATAGGATATGAGGAGAGGGGAGGGGGTGCCTCCTCCTAACCCACCCGGGAGAGAATGGACAGTTTGCATTGTCATGCGTGCCTGCACATTCCACACACGTCTGCTCCGTCACAAATCACTGCACTACTTGAAAAAAAGAACATGACAACTGCAAGGTCGTTAATCAGCCTCATACGTGTGCCAGACGACTGCAGTACCAAATTCTATGGAGGTGTCGACGTAGCCATGATACAACACAGTATTGCATTACTAGTGTTCCAATATAAATGTCTATAAATGTGTGGAGTGGAGGAGAGCGGCCCGGGGATCCCCAGGAAGTGTATAATCCACACACGAACAGTCTCTTCCTCCACACATGGACGGACTCTTCCTCTAACATTTACGGCTGTCTCTAGAGGCCCTACACTGCTGGGGAACACTGGCACGCACATACACTGGGAATCACTTTGAATCCCTTTGCTCTTGAGAAAGGAGACATTCCTGGATGGATTTCTTTGCTGTAAGCTCTGCCGTAGGCATGGCACGACGAAGCTTTAGCCAATGGAGCACACTGCATTTGCATTCTTACTAAGAAAAGTTTTTCATTCTCCAAATAAAAAAATTAAAAAGAAGTTATATAAAAAGAAGTTATATACAATGACTTTCTCGCGACAATCAACTTAAACCTGCCCACTCGACATTTCGGCTCAATGCTATAACCTTCATCTTGTATCAAATGTAGGCATTGTCAAAGTGAGAGTTCGTTCGTTGATTGGTTAAAATATAAATATAAAATGAAACCACAAATTAAGTCCATGGTCAATGAGGTGGACCATCATCCACCCACACCTGGTGCACAGTAATTCCCTCACTCACCAGAGTTAGAGTCGGGGAACGCTAGGTAGCAGATGTTGCTTTTCTCGGCATCAGAGAGCTTGAAGTCGCTGGGAACCAAGGTCTGCACAGCACAGAGAATACACACAGGGTTCTCTTAAAGCCTTGCACACAGCCACGTGGTGATATTAACTGTATGCACAGCAAACAAGCTAAGAAGGAAAGGAGTACACACCCACGAGGGCTACAACACTTAGCAGCGGCTGCTAGCAATTAGCAGAAGCAGGATGGAGGCAAGCCGACATGCACAAGACCACCTCCACAGAGGCATCCATGCAGTCCACCATCAACTATACACAACCTCCACAGAGGCATCCATGCAGTCCACCATCAACTATACACAACCTCCACAGAGGCATTGAGGCATCCATGCAGTCCACCATCAACTACACACAACCTCCACAGAGGCATCCATGCAGTCCACCATCAACTACACACAACCTCCACAGAGGCATCCATGCAGTCCACCATCAACTACACACAACCTCCACAGAGGCATCCATGCAGTCCACCATCAACTACACACAACCTCTACAGAGGCATCCATGCAGTCCACCATCAACTATACACAACCTCCACAGAGGCATCCATGCAGTCCACCATCAACTACACACAACCTCCACAGAGGCATCCATGCAGTCCACCATCAACTACACACAACCTCCACAGAGGTGTCCATGAAGTCCACCCTCAACTACACACAACCTCCACAGAGGCATCCATGCAGTCCACCATCAACTACACACAACCTCCACAGAGGCATCCATGCAGTCCACCATCAACTACACACAACCTCCACAGAGGCGTCCATGCAGTCCACCATCAACTACACACAACCTCTACAGAGGCATCCATGCAGTCCACCATCAACTACACACAACCTCCACAGAGGCATCCATGCAGTCCACCATCAACTACACACAACCTCCACAGAGGTGTCCATGAAGTCCACCCTCAACTACACACAACCTCCACAGAGGCATCCATGCAGTCCACCATCAACTACACACAACCTCCACAGAGGCATCCATGCAGTCCACCATCAACTACACACAACCTCCACAGAGGCGTCCATGCAGTCCACCATCAACTACATACAACCTCCACAGAGGCGTCCATGCAATCCACCATCAACTACACACAACCTCCACAGAGGCGTCCATGCAGTCCACCATCAACTATACACAACCTCTACAGAGGCGTCCATGCAGTCCACCATCAACTACATACAACCTCCACAGAGGCGTCCATGCAATCCACCATCAACTACACACAACCTCCACAGAGGCGTCCATGCAGTCCACCATCAACTACACACAACCTCCACAGAGGCGTCCATGCAGTCCACCATCAACTACACACAACCTCCACAGAGGCGTCCATGCAATCCACCATCAACTACACACAACCTCCACAGAGGCGTCCATGCAGTCCACCATCAACTACACACCACCTCCACAGAGGCATCCATGCAGTCCACCATCAACTACACACAACCTCTACAGAGGCGTCCATGCAATCCACCATCAACTACACACAACCTCCACAGAGGCGTCCATGCAGTCCACCATCAACTACACACAACCTCCACAGAGGCGTCCATGCAGTCCACCATCAACTACACACAACCTCTACAGAGGCGTCCATGCAGTCCACCATCAACTACACACAACCTCCACAGAGGCGTCCATGCAGTCCACCATCAACTACACACAACCTCCACAGAGGCATCCATGCAATCCACCCATCAACTACACAACCTCCACAGAGGCGTCCATGTAATCCACCCATCAACTATACACCACCTCCACAGAGGCGTCCATGCAGTCCACCATCAACTACACACAACCTCCACAGAGGCGTCCATGCAGTCCACCATCAACTAGACACAACCTCCACAGAGGCGTCCATGCAGTCCACCATCAACTACACATGACCTCCACAGAGGCGTCCATGCAATCCCTACACACCACCTCCACAGAGGCGTCCATGCAGTCCACCATCAACTACACACAACCTCCACAGAGGCATCCATGCAGTCCACCATCAACTACACACAACCTCCACAGAGGCATCCATGCAGTCCACCATCAACTACACACAACCTCCACAGAGGCATCCATGCAGTCCACCATCAACTACACACAACCTCTACAGAGGCATCCATGCAGTCCACCATCAACTACACACAACCTCCACAGAGGCGTCCATGCAATCCACCATCAACTACACACAACCTCCACAGAGGCATCCATGCAGTCCACCATCAACTACACACAACCTCCACAGAGGCATCCATGCAGTCCACCATCAACTACACACAACCTCCACAGAGGCGTCCATGCAGTCCACCATCAACTACACACAACCTCTACAGAGGCGTCCATGCAATCCACCATCAACTACACACAACCTCCACAGAGGCATCCATGCAGTCCACCATCAACTACACACAACCTCCACAGAGGCGTCCATGCAGTCCACCATCAACTACACACAACCTCCACAGAGGCATCCATGCAGTCCACCATCAACTACACACAACCTCCACAGAGGCATCCATGCAGTGAGTCGACCATCAACTATACACGATCAACATTCAAAAGTTCTTGCCGACCAAATATTAGCCCTAGCCAATGTACTCCATAGACAGGCAAGATTTAGAACATGCACAGCCGATGCCAGTTAGAGAAACAGAAGGACTACCTCATGCATGTAGAATTCATCTTCACACAGTAGCAAACTCCCAGTCCACATACTACTGCATCCATGCATGTCTCTCTCACCCCCACCCACCCCCAAACCCCTCCCACCAGATTATATTCATTAACCCATCCAATATTCATGCCCAAACAATATTAGGACAGATAGTGATTGACACTTATAGTTTTGCATTCCTGCTACACTCAACTCACTAGATTGCCCAGGAAACAACTGCCACGCTAGATGAATCAACACGTCTCATAAGAAGCTTACCCCGAACTTCCCAACGTTCAAGAATATTCTCAGAGCCAAATATAAAGGGCCTCAACCCTTCCACACGCCTCTGAACCAATATCTACCCCAACATCACGCATGCACCGTTTCAATTAAAGCACATCACCTGGTCTATGAGTAATTTGAGCGAGACATTGCTGTACAAGGTTATAAAAGTTCTCCATTCATGGCATATGCCCTTAGTGGATTCGTGGATACAACTACACATGGGAATGCTATTGAATTCCTCGGAAAAAACACATTTATATGAACCATTAAGCTTCACTATAGCTAACTAATATTTTAGGTAGCAGAAGTAATGTCAGGGTTACAAGTACCACCAGATACTTCATAGAGGACCTCTCTCTTTAGAATTGCACTTGGTCTGTAATAGAGGTCAACACAATACCTCACTTTAAGTCTGCTTTAAATAGCTAGATGGGTCTGTAATAGAGATCGTCATAATATCTCTCTTTAAGTCTGCTTTAAATAACCAGAATACACACTTAGTCTGTAATAAGATCATCTGGTCTGTAATAGAGATCATGTAATATCTCACTTTAAGTTTTGTTTTGTTTCCCCGGACAAATCTCTCGACTTGATATGGCAGCTGTCGCTATGTATGTAAGGTCAAATACACAATGTGTATTAAAGGTATTAAAGGTAGGGAAAGGGTTATTATAGTAGCTAAGTTCCTGTAAAAAGAACAAGCTAAATTTTTATGATGGCAGACATTGGTTTGGTGGCCCTGCTCAATTCAACAATTAAATCATTAATGGCTGGATGAGCACGATAGAAGAGGGCTTTTGCAGCGACCACCAATTAACACTGCCAGCTAAAGTGTACTAGCATACCTCGATAGCTTGGCCCAGTTCTAAGTCAAAGGTTACCACACACACGCAGGCTACCCAGCGAGAGAGCTTCTCCCAAGTCTTCGTGGTTTCCGGGGTTATCGTAGCGCTACCATCTTCTAAAGGCTTTAGAGATGCCGTAGTACTATCCCAGATACCACCTTGGTTCGACGACATTCTGACGGTCTGTAAGCCGCCAGGTTTACGTGCAATAAACTCAAAATAAAGGGCACCTTAATTAAACCGCCACCCACGTGTTGTAACCTGCAGCAACTGAAAATGAACGGTGTCTGTAAACGAACACTGAGGAAAAGCCATTCCAGGGAGCTTATGAACAGTCCTAAGGAGTCAGGTGAGACGACTGCAGCAAGCATTGTAAATTATACTTAATAAGTACTCTTTTATTTACTTTTTGTCCAGCCTTAACTTCACTGCTAAAAGAACTAGGTGGGAAGCGTAACAGTGCGTCACGGATAGCACCATGGAAGACGTTCAGAACTGAACCAAGCTCAGGTGATCTCAGTTCAAAGTTTAAGGTGTGATGGAATTTTTTTGTACTGTCCTGGAGGCAGCTGCTAGCATTTAACTAAAGCACACCTCTCTGCTACTAAAGCACACCTCTCTGCTACTAAAGCACACCTCTCTGCTTAGCATTTACTAAAGCACACCTCTCTGTTTAGCATTTACTAAAGCACACCTCTCTGCTTAACATTTAACTAAAGCACACCTCTCTGCTTAACATTTAACTAAAGCACACCTCTCTGCTTAACATTTAACTAAAGCACACCTCTCTGCTTAACATTTAACTAAAGCACACCTCTCTGCTTAGCATTTAACTGAAGCATGTCTTGCTCTATCATACTGAAGCATGCCTCCCTGCTAGCATTGAACTGAAGCATGACTCCCTGCCTGAAGCACACCTCCCTGCTAGCATTTAACTGAAGCACACCTCTCTCCTAGCATTTAACTGAAGCACACTTCCCTGCTAGCATTTAATGCACACCTCCCTGCTAGCATTTAACTGAAGCACACCTCGGCTAGCATTTAACTGAAGCACACCTCGGCTAGCATTTAACTGAAGCACACCTCGGCTAGAATTTAACTGAAACACACTTCTCTGCTAGCATTTAACTGAAGCAGCTAGCATTTAACTGAAGCATACCTCTCTGCTAGCATTTAACTGAAGCATGGCTCACTGCTAGCATTTAACTGAAGCATACCTCTCTGCTAGCATTTAACTGAAGCATACCTCTCTGCTAGCATTTAACTGGAGCATGGCTCTCTGCTAGCATTTTTAACTAGAGCATGGCTCTCTACTAGCATTTAACTGAAGTGTAGTGTGTTTAAGTATTTTTTCGACCCCCATTGTAAGACAAAAGAGATCAAGAATCTGATAAGTAGTAGAGCTAATGTCTGAAACTACCCAGTTTGGTGTAGCTAACCCTTTACCTTCCCTGTCCTTGGGCCGAGTGAGCATGTGTATCTTGTCTTCCAGTATATTTGAATTGTGCAATAGGAATTAAAGCATCTTGCCTGTCGATGACTAGAAGTTGGCAGTCAATCTAAAAATGTTTTGCATGTGTAGTATAGTACAGTATACCCTCGCATATCCGAACCTCGATTATCCGAACGCTCGGATTATCCGAATTCCAGATTAAATAATAAACCTGGCAATGGTCGTCGACGTGCCAAATCGTTTTGCCATGTGCTGGAATTTACGTAAGTTGCATGTGGAAACTAGTTTGGTTCGCTATGGCCAGTAAAAAGAAGAGAGGAGTTTTGCTGATCGAGTCAAAGATAGCCATTCTAAGCAAGATATCAAAAGGAGCCACTCAAGCCGGACTCGCGGAAGAGTATGGCATATGGAAGTCGACAATAACGGAGATAAAAAAGAACGAAGCCAAACTTCGAGAGTTTGCAGGCAACCTTGACTGTCAGGGGATAAGTTCAGCTCGCAAAGTCATGCGCCTTGCTAAAGACGAACAGCTAGAAAATGCTTTTAGATCTGTGGTTAGATCAGAAAGGGGGGTAAGGTACTCCTGTCAGTGGACCATTGCTCAGAGAAAAGGCAGCAGAATTCCACGAGAAGGTACACCAGGGAGGAGCAGATATGCCACCATTTACTGGCAGTGCAGGCTGGCTGTGGCGATTTTGTAAGAGACATGGCATTCGTGAGCTTTCTCTTCAAGGTGAGCAATTGTCTGCAAATTCAAATGCCACTGAGCCTTTCGAAAAGATGGAAAGTCAAACACTGACACTGGAACAAATCTATAACTGCAATGAAACTGGTTTGTGTTATAAAATGCTACCTGTTAAAACACTTGCTGCCAAATCAGAAAAAGGAGCTAGTGGAATGAAGAAGCAGAAAGATCATGTTACTGTTATAGCATGTTCTAATGCAACTGGGACTCATAAGCTACCCTTGGTTTTATACACAAATTTTTAAAAACCTAGATGCTTCAAGTACACGAATACAAGTGCTTTGCCTGTGAAATACTATTCACAGCGTAATGCTTGGATGGATTCTGAAATTTTCACTGTGGTTTCATGATGCATTTGTTCTTGCAGTGAAGAAGTATCTCACAGATAAGAGGTCTAGTGCCTAAGGCCATTTTATTACTGGACAAAGCTCCTTCACATCCAGATGTAACAAAATTAGTCAGCAATGACAAAATTATTACTGTTCTGTTTTTCTCTCAGAATATGACTTCTTTGATCCAGCCAATGGACCAGGGTGCCAATGGACCAGGGTGCACTGGAAGCTATGAAAAGGCGGTACAGAAAGTCACTACTGAAGAGGTTGCTGATGGCTGATGAAGAGGGCCAGTCAATGGTTCAATTTGTTAAAACAGTTAACATTAAAGAAGTCATGGAGTTGCAGATGCATGGGAGGATGTCCTATCCTCTACCCTTGTAAGTCCTGGAAAATACTTCTCAATTACAACACTCCTGTCAGTGAATCATCAGACAGTGAACCAGACAGTCATGTGCAGATCTACAGGAGCTGGAAAGCACCCTAACTTGAGAGATATTGCTCAGTGGTTGTCTATAGATTCAGAGGCATCAGCTAGCCACTGATGATGAGATAGTCCAACAAATTATGCAGACTGCTGAATCCTCAGTGAAGATGAGGAAGACCTACCAACAACTGTAACCAATGGAGAAGCTGCAGATATGCTTGAGAAATGTATGCAATGGTATGAACAGCCGAAAGAGGTAGCCCCTACATACTTAAAGGAGTGAGAGATCTGGCATGCAAGAAGAGGCATGATAAGCTTAAGCAAACAACTATTGGATCCTTTTTAGTAGCTGCTGAAATATACAGAATTTCGGTTGATGTATATACAGTGTATATATACAGTGTGCAATGTAAATTCGTACAACATTATGAATATAAATAATATGAAAAATATGTATGTAAAACAGCATGCCAGTTACTGAGGACCTAAGTCCTTCTAGTACACCAGAAGTGAGCTTATTATTATCCCAAGGACCTGCAGATTAAAAGGATATTGAAAATAGTTCCAACGTGATTCAGCATTTTAATTACATTAATGAATTTATAATTGTAGTTTTTTTGCATATCTGAACTTTTTGCTCGTCCAATTACCTTGGGTCCCAATGTGTATGTGTTCGGGTAAGAGTCTACTGTAGAACCTTTTGTGGGTGTGGTCAGAATAACTTGCGTAGCAGCTGGCACTAATGGTTGTTCGGTATAGCTCTCCACGACTGAGGTTTTGAGGTGTTATTAACACCCCTGTACCTGGCAGCTGTAGCCTTGGTATGGTGACCGGTTTGCCTTGCATGTGAAGAGCTGATTCTGCGTTCTATCTTCCACATGCCTGAGATGTAATTAGAAGGGTTTGCCTTGCATGTGAAGAGCTGATTCTGCGTTCTATCTTCCACATGCCTGAGATGTAATTAGAAGGAATTCTGTAGTGTGTGACTTGGCATGCTACTGTAGCTGCGTGACTCCAGTTGTATGTGTAGAGACACCAGACCCTTTTTGACCCACCCCCAAATACAAGGAAAGGTAAAGGGTGGAATATACCGGACTAGTAGGATAACGGCACTCTGATAAGCCGATCATGCATGTGACACCCAGATGGCACAAAAGATGAATGAACTGCTAGTTACTTCAAAAGTGCCTCTTGTGGGCGGAGAATGCAATATGAGAAAGTGTGCAAATATGAGGTCGCGCATGAAACAGAAAGCTTAATAATGAAGTGATTTTCAACGAACTCTGTGGACATATGTAGATTCAAAGACTTTCTCCTTACTCAACTTAAATTTACTCACTTGGTGTCTAGATGCTCGAGCCTTCATCGTGAAGGTGAGAGCATCTAGTCGAAACATTGAGTGTGTGGATTTAAAATACCCCCCACCCCAAAATACAACTTATTTCTTGGTCTGATTACTCTCTCTCTTGTTTTAGTTTAGTTTGCTAGAGGTTAGTGGTCTCACCCCAAAATACAACTTAATTCTTGGTCTGATTACTCTCTCTCTTGTTTTAGTTTAGTTTGCTAGAGGTTAGTGGTCTGCTTTGGGTTGTTCTGCCTGTACGAGTTCGGTTTCTGCTTGTTCTGGTCCGTTTCTGTATGTTTTGGTATTTAGACAGACACCTTCCACTGCACGAAGTGATGGGTGCCTTGCACCGTATATGGCCATATAGGCTGGTCACCTTCAACTGCTTGCCCGTGAGGTCCTTCTGGCTGACCCATCGACCGTGGGCCTGTGTTTGCATGCACCCCGAGTCGATTGTCATGGTCCTGACAGGTCTTCCATTTGTTGTTCCTGGGAAGGGGGAAAAGAGTGAGCAGGTTAGTAGTCACACCCACCATTCATTGTGACGACTTTCTTTGGACATTTCGCTACAACGTGGCCGTACTCCCCGCAGTGGAAACACCGTGGTCCCAGCACCGGGTCAAATGCTGGTGGTCTGGAAGGCCCCACGACTGATGTCTGGCAACCACCGTCTGTTCTGGTCCATTCCAGCTCACTGGTTGGGAGTCTTGGTCGAGATCGGTAGCGCTCGCCTCCGCACAATGGTCTTCTCGTTCCTGAGATCCATGTCCATTGTTTCCGGGTATCCTCCATCTTGGGGTGGTGAGGCTGTATTCGTCCACCAACCTGCCTGCCTCTGACCGTGACTTTCTCTCCCTTATCCAGGCCTTAGTTTGAGGTCCAGCAGTGCTTCGACAACCTGGTCGATGACTAGCACTTCGTGTAACCCTTGTCTGGTGGGCCATCTTTGTCCAGTTGAGGTCAGCTCTCTTAATTAACCAGTTCTTGCCCTGACTCTCCTGTCACCAGTGCTAGCTCTCTCCATCTTACTCTGTATGTGTCCGGCATGATACCATGAAACTCGATGAGTGTCTGCTTGACCGTCGCAAAGTCTCTCTTCCTGTCTTCTGGGATGTCCGCCAGGAAAGCCAGGGACCGATCGTCTAGTACTGTGAGAAGGTTAGTAACCGAGTAGCTCTTGTGGATCTCAAATGTGGTCATGTGGAAGTGGTCCGGAAAGGACTCCACCTCTGCTGGGTCCGTCATTGTTGGTAGCTTGGGGCGCATATTTGTCCATGTTCCTTTTACTCTCAAGCCTTCTCAGCTCCATGTCGGCTCTCTCCAGCCGTCGGCTCTCTCTCTTCCCATTGTCGATCTTCATTATTCTGCTGGGTACGTTGTAAGAGCTCCATCCAACATTCTTGGTCTTTCTGTTGTTTCTCTGATTCCTCTCCTCTTCTACTTTCTGCGCTGTCAGTCCTCTCGTTCCTGTTGATATCTCTGTTCCTCCTCGAGTTCTGCCTTCTCTTCTCGTCTTCGGAACTCCTCGAGTAGTTTTCTCATTTCCCGTGTGTTGTGTTCGCTCTCCTGGCTGCTCCATCTTTGTAGTGAGAGCACCGACTTTGGAGGCCTCCATCTCTGTGATGTCTGAGAAGGAACCTCCGAGCTCTAGCGACTCCTTGTTGTTGGAGTCCTCTGGTATAGGGAAGTTGCTTTGTCCACTGGTAGGTGTCTTGTTGACATGGTTCTTGACTTCAGCTGGAGGTAGCTGCCACCAGTGTAGAGGATTTCCATAAAATCCTCCAGAAAACTGTTCAACTAAGTTTAAAAAAATTATTTATCTGGTAATGTAGTGCATTCACAAAACACATCAGCCTGGCTTATCACCCCTGACCCCCCAGACCTGTTTCCAGGTGGGAGGCAGAGTACATCCATATATGATAATATTTTATTTTATTTTCTTCCACTGGCCAATCAGGGTTGACCAGTGTGGTTTATGCCCCATTAACATCCTCGCTAATTATTCTACATGTATAATGGGTGTCGAGGTTCTCAACTGTTGGGGAGATCCTCGACATGCTAGTCTGGTTGCCTTGCTCCAGCGAGGCATCCATGACGGTGACGTGCGTAGCTGTTATTTGCTTGGTTCAATGGAGCTGATTCTTATCCCAAACTGCAGCTTATTATAAGATTATTCCTGAAATACAAGTCATGGCTATGAATATAATTGTTACAAAAAGACCACAAGTGTAGTCCATGTTTGAATAATTAGCTGCTTTAGCACAAATACAGTCGCTCTTTACAATCACAATGCGGCCAGGCTGTAGCTATTCTCCTTGTGGTTGCTGTTCTGGAACTAGATTTTACTGACTAGGCATGCTGACATTGGCACAACAAACGCCCAGAGCCTCTACTTGACAGGTGCCAATTGAGGAGTACATGCATGATCCTGTACTGTGTACAAACATGCATGATCCTGTACTGTGTACAAACCAACTTCATTATTAATTCTTAATGAACTCTCAGTTGACATAACACCATTAAAATCACCTCAATAATCAACTTCAAATTTTATTCACTCGACGTTTCGACCAGATGCTCTAGTCGAAACGTCGCGTGAATAAAATTTGAAGTTCATTATTAATGTTTAGCCTTGTGGTGGATTTACTCCAATCGAAAATTGCGTAATTATAATAATTAATTCCTAGAGTTGGACCCCCTGAACTTCCTCAAGCATGGTGTGTTTCAAGTACGCATGGTCCTTGGCCTGACAGCATATGTACTTATTATGTTCATGAGAAAGGGTTTACAGCAACAACAGAGGGAGGGATGATCTTTGAAAATATATTTAATTGTCTCTCTATTCCCTTGCTATGGGTGGGGTGCTTGACGCTATGGGGGTTCCAAAATGCTCACACTCAAATCAACTTTCCATCTTCAGTGAGAACAGCATTTGCCGGCCCCCTGGCTCCAACTAAAATAAATAATGACACCAAGTGTTTGTGGGCCTATTCGTCTTTTGGTCATGGAGCTTGTTACAGACATGCTCTCAAACACACTCTCATACTAATTCTTGTGTGTAACTACTGCTGGTCAGCTTGTGTGCAACTACTGCTGGTCAGCTTGTGTGCAACTACTGCTGGTCAGCTTGTGTGTAACTACTGCTGGTCAGCTTGTGTTCGACTACTGCTGGTCAGCTTGTGTGTAACTACTGCTCCTTCAGCTTGTGTGTAACTACTGGTGTTCAGCTTGTGTGCAACTACTGCTGTTCAGCTTGTGTGTAACTACTGCTCCTTCAGCTTGTGTGTAACTACTGCTGGTCAGCTTGTGTGTAACTACTGCTGGTCAGCTTGTGTGTAACTACTGCTGGTCAGCTTGTGTGCAACTACTGCTGTTCAGCTTGTGTGTAACTACTGCTGTTCAGCTTGTGTTCGACTACTGCTGGTCAGCTTGTGTACAACTACTGCTGGTCAGCTTGTGTGTAACTACTGCTGGTCAGCTTGTGTGTAACTACTGCTGGTCAGCTTGTGTGCAACTACTGCTGTCCAGCTTGTGTGCAACTACTGCTCCTTCAGCTTGTGTGTAACTACTGCTCCTTCAGCTTGTGTGTAACTACTGCTGGTCAGCTTGTGTGTAACTACTGCTGGTCAGCTTGTGTGTAACTACTGCTGGTCAGCTTGTGTGCAACTACTGCTGTCCAGCTTGTGTGCAACTACTGCTCCTTCAGCTTGTGTGTAACTACTGCTCCTTCAGCTTGTGTGTAACTACTGCTGGTCAGCTTGTGTGTAACTACTGCTGTTCAGCTTGTGTACAACTACTGCTGGTCAGCTTGTGTGTAACTACTGCTGGTCAGCTTGTGTGCAACTACTGCTGGTCAGCTTGTGTGTAACTACTGCTCTTCAGCTTGTGTGTAACTACTGCTGGTCAGCTTGTGTGCAACTACTGCTGGTCAGCTTGTGTGTAACTACTGCTCTTCAGCTTGTGTGTAACTACTGCTGGTCAGCTTGTGTGCAACTACTGCTGGTCAGCTTGTGTGCAACTACTGCTGGTCAGCTTGTGTGCAACTACTGCTGGTCAGCTTGTGTGTAACTACTGCTGGTCAGCTTGTGTACAACTACTGCTGGTCAGCGATAAAGCATCTCATTGCAGCAGCGGTCAAGATTTCCATGTCCTGACTTTGGGAGGAAACAAAGTCCATCTATAGTACCCATGCAGAGCACAACCAGTTAGATGACCCTTTACCATTTGAGGTCTTGTACACCATCATTTACAGATTTAAAAAAGGCAGTATAATGTTGGTGTCATGATTTTAAATGGTAGAGGACCTCTAACTCTACGTGGGTACAGTCTTGTTTACTTTCTTGTTGAATTACATGTTTGTTGTTGTTATTTGTTTGTTGTTTCTATAGGAACGGTGGAGAGGTACGTACACCACTCCAACAATGTCAGTGTCAGAGCCCAAGTTCTGCAAAGTCTTGCTCTGAGCTTCTGGGACTCTGGCATTAGCTCTGCTTTCAAACACTTGCTCTGAGCTTCTGGGACTCTGGCATTAGTGTCTTCTTTCAAACACTTGCTCTGAGCTTCTGGGACTCTGGCATTAGCTCTGCTTTCAAACACTTACTCTGAGCTTCTGGGACTCTGGCATTAGCTCTGCTTTCAAACACTTGCTCTGAGCTTCTGGGACTCTGGCATTAGTGTCTTCTTTCAAACACTTGCTCTGAGCTTCTGGGACTCTGGCATTAGCATCTGCTTTCAAACACTTGCTCTGAGCTTCTGGGACTCTGGCATTAGCATCTGCTTTCAAACACTTGCTCTGAGCTTCTGGGACTCTGGCATTAGCATCTGCTTTCAAACACTTGCTCTGAGCTCTGGCATTAGCTCTGCTTTCAAACACTTGCTCTGAGCTTCTGGGACTCTGGCATTAGCATCTGCTTTCAAACACTTACTCTGAGCTTCTGGGACTCTGGCATTAGCATCTGCTTTCAAACACTTGCTCTGAGCTTCTGGGACTCTGGCATTAGCATCTGCTTTCAAACACTTGCTCTGAGCTTCTGGGACTCTGGCATTAGTGTCTTCTTTCAAACACTTGCTCTGAGCTTCTGGGACTCTGGCATTAGCTCTGCTTTCAAACACTTGCTCTGAGCTTCTGGGACTCTGGCATTAGTGTCTTCTTTCAATCAACTTTATCCTTTTTTTGGTGTACACTGCACAAGTCAGCACGTGACGTGTCTTGTTGCTAGTGCTAACTGTACCCATGTAGCCAGCAGCATTTGGCGGACGTAGTGGCAGCAGTTGCTCAGAGAAACTCAGAAAACCAAACACCAGGTGTTTAGGATCAGCTGCAGTCTCTTTGAAGGACTTGGTAACAGCTGCCCAGGAGTGAGTGAGAACTCCACAACAAATGGCAGAACTGAGAGCATTTGTTTATTCTGCTTATAATGCATCACATGAACTTCCCTTAGTTACCCACTTTTTCTGCGATTAGTTGTGGGTGTGCAATGGGGGGAAAATTAATCAATTGCCCTAATGTATACAAGTATGCAGGAAATAGATAACAATAAATGAATTCCACGTTTATTTAGGACATGACTGCCTCGAGTTCAAAGCCCACCCACTGGAAGCACTTAAAACAGCTAGGAAACTAGTGTGGGTATTAGCTGAGATGTGATCTCTTATTGGGGGGGGGGGGGGGCATCCACCAATTTTAAAGAGGGTCAAACCAGTATAGGGTGTATGTGCCAAAACAATTGTGTTTTTAAAGGCTGCTCTTGTTAGCCATGTGTTGGCTACATGACAGTGTCTCCTTGAAGCCAATCATTCTATGATTACATTTGTGGAGATTGGGACGCTGTGGCCTTTGTCCAACAGTCTAAGATGCCGTATTTCTCCGATTACAACGCGCACATTCTATTCATTTCATGAGCTGCCTAGCAGCGCGTGCTATTCGAGGGCATACTCTATTATACTACTAATGACATGCGCACAGTAGCACGAGATCACCCGAGCTCGAACAGGTGGTAATTATTGATAATAACACTGTTGATACTCGAGCTATCATCCGCTAGTCTAGTTACATCTTCTTATAGTTAGTTTCGTCACGAAGGAATCGTCATCGATGCTCTCTCCCACTTGAGTTTGGCTATCCCTCTGGCGATGATTAACCTGTGGCACGTGCTGCTACTTGCCCAGGATTTAAACAGTGAATGCTGTCATCGTGTGGCCCGTCTTTTTCGACGGAAATGCTGCAATTTTTTAAGGTTTGGTTATCACTTCAGTGGTGACAGATTGCCGAGCTTTCACAGTTCCTGCTGGTACGCAGTGTAATTGAGGGCATACTATTCCATTTGAGGTAGTGAAGGTGCCAGGGCATACTATTCCATTTGAGGCAGTGAAGGTGCACAGTGTAATTGAGGGCCTACCATTTCATTTGAGGTAGTGAAGGTGCGCTGTGTAATTGAAGGCCTACCATTTCATTTGATGTAACTTGTCATAAGCCGTATTTATTCTGGCATTTTCATGTCTACTTCAACTTACTTATCTGTGGCTTAGCTAACCAGGTTTTTATCCTGGTTGAGGGTGCTTACACCTGATGGCATAAGCCTTAAAGCTGGCTGGAGTCTGCGTCAAAGGCCTTGTGTAAATTATCACTGGAGAAATCCAGGATAATTAGGCAGCAGCTAAAATCTTCTTCCAAGCACATCTATGATGATTAGTAGAGCATTACCTGCAGAAGTTTGTTTCCCGTAGTCTATATTTGTAATGTAAAGGTCAATTCAACGTTAGCTGCTCAACACAATGGACTGCACTATGACAGTGGCTGGTAGGAGCAAGTGGACTGCACTATGACAGTGGCTGGTAGGAGCAAGTGGACTGCACTATGACAGTGGCTGGTAGGAGCAAGTGGACTGCACTATGACAGTGGCTGGTAGGAGCAAGTGGACTGCACTATGACAGTGGCTGGTAGGAGCAAGTGGACTGCACTATGACTGGCTGGTAGTGGCTGGTAGGAGCAAGTGGACTGCACTATGACTGGCTGGTAGTGGCTGGTAGGAGCAAGTGGACTGCACTATGACAGTGGCTGGTAGGAGCAAGTGGACTGCACTATGACAGTGGCTGGTAGGAGCAAGTGGACTGCAATATGATGGTGACTAGTAAGAGCGAGTTCTTTCCTTCTCATTGTGTTGCTTGGGCAGTCTTTGCTTCTTGCAGTGAACCTTCAACTCTCCCATCAAAACGCTTTCACACAACATTAGCAGATTTCTATTATTCAAAATTGAGCTTTAGCAAAGCCGCACAAAACCTTTCAATGTTTGTGACCAACACATTACGAATGAAGTAGTTGAGAATCTAGCACCCTCGCTAGTAAGGTGTCCAACTCTGGGTGGGTGTGGTTGAGTGGCACCCTCGCTAGTAAGGTGTCCAACTCTGGGTGGGTCTGGTTGAGTGGCACCCTCGCTAGTAAGGTGTCCAACTCTGGGTGGGTGTGGTTGGTGTGGCACCCTCGCTAGTAAGGTGTCCAACTCTGGGTGGGTGTGGCACCCTCGCTAGTAAGGTGTCCAACTCTGGGTATGAGTGGTTGGTGTGGCACCCTCGCTAGCAAGGTGTCCAACTCTGGGTGGGTGTGGTTGAGTGGCACCCTCGCCATAAGGTGCCCAGCTCTGGGTAAATTGGTTGGCTTGGCTGTAGCAACCACCACAAATTTAAGAAAGCGCATGGATGGAACTAAAGATGAATTGTGTAACTGTTAACTTATGGAACTCATACTCGACAGTAGCCCATCACTTAAATCAGTGTTGTTATTAATTATTATTGTGTACAGTTTTAATTAATAATATATTATATACATTGAGGGGTTTTTCCTCAAGGAGGAGTTTAAAGTTTCGAGGATTGCTGTAACCAATTGCTTCACGGAATTATTTTTGAGGTAATTGTAGTCCCTCACTGTACCTTATTATTATTATATCAAACAATTGGCGGGCACGATTGTCGCGTCTATGATCAAGTCAGCGAAAACCTCGAAACTTTTTACTCTACGAAGAAGAAGAAATGCTATACTGTATACACCATACCCAGGGTGTCATTTAGAAAATTATCCAAGGGGGGGGGGGGGGGGCAACTGGAGGAATCTGGATTTTAAGGGGGGCATGATGGTTAAAGATGTGACAAAGTTTCTAATGATACTATTTCCGGGGGGGGGGGCAAAAAAAGTTCCCGCCCCCCCCCCCCCCCCCCCCCCCTCTAAATTAAACCCTGCACACATACATGCCTCAAGCTAGTAATAGTCTTAATTTCACTTAATTTTATTTCTACATCCTGCTGTATATTTGAGAGCTAGTGGGAGGAGCTAGAGAGCTAGTGGGAGGAGCTAAAGTAATAATAAATAATCAAATCTTACATTATACCCTTCACGTCGTATTCTGTGTTGGTAAAGGGATATATTATCGCGATGTTATCGCACCGCAGTGTTGTCCATGGTGAGGGATTTCCTTCCCGAGATGGAAAAGGCTGACAAGGAGCTGAAGGAATGTTTGACTGACGGGCAGTCGCGACTGGGGGTGGAGTCTGTGGAGGAAGGAGGACCTTACATAGAGATGGTCAGTCGTTTCACCGATACCTAGTAATGTGGTAAAGTGTGGATTTGTTGTCTGCCACCGTACGAAGGTGCTTCCTGTTATTCTAGAGCTAGATTGGACTTGCC
This sequence comes from Cladorhizidae sp. MBARI D1340-BT2, assembly GCA_028752905.1. NCBI lineage: Eukaryota > Metazoa > Porifera > Demospongiae > Poecilosclerida > Cladorhizidae > Cladorhizidae sp. MBARI D1340-BT2. Next base: position 21,699,763 of record JAQNBH010000001.1, read on the forward strand.
CAATCCTGCTCTTATATTGCTCTGCAAAGTTCTGGTGCACACAAGGTGCAATGGTGCTGGCATTATGAGGCGCCATTTTCATAGGCAAGGTACGCGAAATACAGTAGCCTGTTCACTTTCTCCTTTACACAGGGAAGCAAACAATGTTCCCCTTCAGACATCACTCCTCCCCTCCGTCCACAACACCGGTGGCAGATGGGGGTGATCCATTTGCTCCCAGGTCTGACAAATAACGACGAGGCGATTGCTGGCTAGCTCAATGCGTGGCTAATTGTTGTGGGCGTGACGTTTCTGGGCTGCCTGACTTGAACAAGGCGCAGTGAAACAAAGAGAATTTCCCTTACTTGATCAATGTAACGTTTTCGTTGTTGGGTTTTTGTGGTTGATGCTGTTAGGAAGAAGGCTGGCTCGCTATGTGCGCGACACTGGTCTGTGTTGTGTTATGCAGCATGACATCGTGTTAATCAGAAACGCAATGCAGTGCAGCGCTGATAAAGTGTTGGAATAGGATCTGGTTCTGCTCTAGCAGCCATTGTCGACGTCAGGCTGGTAAAACTGCACCATCTGCTGTTTGGCTTCTAAGACATGGCTTTTACGAGGAGGAGCTGTCCCCCCTGCTTGCGGGCGCGTGCGTATCTACTAATAAGCTCCACAGGGAGAAGGAGAAGGTTAGGGTACAAGTGGTAAGTCAAGTTAGAAGTGTTCTCTATTTCTTTGCTAGATGATCGAGTCAAAGCTAGCTAGTGTGTGTGTTTTTTGCTGCTGGATGTCACTATAGCCAAGTTAGGGAACAGTCATGGTGGTATCAAGGAAGATAATACTTTGCAGCATCATAACATCAGGCCATTCAACATCTATCCTCCATTTTGTCGTCCAGACATTTCAGATTACCCAATACAGTAGACCCTCGCTAATCCGGACCCCGTTAATCCGAGATCTCGCTAATCCGAATTGGGTAGCCAAAAAAAAAAGATTCAAAATGCGTGCCATTATTGAACTTCGAACCTACCACGCGCCTGTCATACGATGCAGCTGCAGTGATTACGGAGAAGAAAAGAGCACACAAGAGCCTTACCATGGAGGAGAAGGTCGAGATCCTGGACCAGCTCGGGAAGAAAAGCTACAAGTTACTATCTGAACAGTATGGAGTTGGAGTCTCAACTATCTCAGACATAAAGAAGAAGGGCAGCGAGTTGCGAGGATGCAAAAGGAAGATGACTGAGGTGGGATTCCGGTGATCTGCTAAAATAATGAGGATGGGAAGGGATCATAATGATTAAAAATAACTTGTACTCCCACCACCCAGTATTCAACCCACACCTGCAAAAAATAAACAAATTCAGAGTTCAATATAATGATATTCATAAATTTCACTAATCCAAAAAAATTCACTAATCCAAACTACTCAGATCCCCAGGCTATTCGGATTAGTGAGGGTCTACTGTACTGGATTCCAGAGCCTTGTCATGTGGGCAAGATAGAGCCACCATCAGCCCCATTTCCTTGCCTGATGATTCTTAGTGGACTACTCCAATATGGCTGACATGTGTCCAGAGGTCCTCCTGGTTCCTCCATGAGGACAATGACTTTCCCAGTTCCACTTTCTTCTTAATTTATTTGTCAGCCACCTCCAAGTTGCCGGATGCCAATTTCGCATCTGCCTTGGCCCTGGTGCACTTTCGTGATTGATAGCGGGAGCCCACTCTAAGCCTTCCTTCATCTTGCCCTGCTCGCAGTACTTACGATCTGGATGTGTGTGGACGCGGCCCGTTCCCCATCCGACCGTGCTAGGTGGGGTTTGATCGGGCTGCAGTTCACAGATTGCTGTCCAGCACCCAGTGCCTGGTGTGTGGCAATAAACAGCCGATCTTGCATAGTGAGGTGGGGAATTGGGGAATTATATTATAGCTGTTCCTTTATCCCCCCCAGATAACAGGCAGCACCATTCTAGAATACGGGGTAAATGATCCTCATGATAGGCACCTGTTAGCTAGAATGCCATATTAGTCTGTTCTCCGAACCTTAAACGAGACTATATATAATCATCCTTTGAATGTATTATTTGAAAGCTCATAAGGGTTAATTAGCGATGAGTATTGGGCATGTCCAGTTTGATCTGGAAATAAGTCGTGAGGAAGAGGAGCTGAGGTGCTTGGTGATAGTCTTGAGTGTAATCGAAACAATCTTAATGAGCTGTTGTTTTTGTTATTTCTTTGGCACCGGAACAATGGGAGCAGCCGATTTTGAAGATGGATTTCACATTTGATCCAGTATATATGTGCATGCATGGTGTGCTGTGGGCCTTGTGGAGTGTTGGTGTAGCATTGCATGGTGTGCTGTGGGCCTTGTGGAGTGTTGGTGTAGCATTGCTTGGTGTGCTGTGGGCCTTGTGGAGTGTTGGTGTAGCATTGCATGGTGTGCTGTGGAGTGTTGGTGTAGCATTGCTTGGTGTGCTGTGGGGCCTTGTGGAGTGTTGGTGTAGCATTGCATGGTGTGCTGTGGGCCTTGTGGAGTGTTGGTGTAGCATTGCTTGGTGTGCTGTGGGCCTTGTGGAGTGTTGGTGTAGCATTGCATGGTGTGCTGTGGAGTGTTGGTGTAGCATTGCTTGGTGTGCTGTGGGGCCTTGTGGAGTGTTGGTGTAGCATTGCATGGTGTGCTGTGGGCCTTGTGGAGTGTTGGTGTAGCATTGCTTGGTGTGCTGTGGGCCTTGTGGAGTGTTGGTGTAGCATTGCATGGTGTGCTGTGGAGTGTTGGTGTAGCATTGCTTGGTGTGCTGTGGGCCTTGTGGAGTGTTGGTGTAGCATTGCATGGTGTGCTGTGGAGTGTTGGTGTAGCATTGCTTGGTGTGCTGTGGGCCTTGTGGAGTGTTGGTGTAGCATTGCATGGTGTGCTGTGGAGTGTTGGTGTAGCATTGCTTGGTGTGCTGTGGGCCTTGTGGAGTGTTGGTGTGTAGCATTGCTTGGTGTGCTGTGGGCCTTGTGGAGTGTTGGTGTAGCATTGCATGGTGTGCTGTGGGCCTTGTGGAGTGTTGGTGTAGCATTGCTTGGTGTGCTGTGGGCCTTGTGGAGTGTTGGTGTGTAGCATTGCTTGGTGTGCTGTGGGCCTTGTGGAGTGTTGGTGTAGCATTGCTTGGTGTGCTGTGTGGGCCTTGTGGAGTGTTGGTGTAGCATTGCATGGTGTGCTGTGGGCCTTGTGGAGTGTTGGTGTAGCATTGCTTGGTGTGCTGTGTGGGCCTTGTGGAGTGTTGGTGTAGGTGTGCTGTGGAGTGTTGGTGTAGCATTGCTTGGTGTGCTGTGGGCCTTGTGGAGTGTTGGTGTAGGTGTGCTGTGGAGTGTTGGTGTAGCATTGCTTGGTGTGCTGTGGGCCTTGTGGAGTGTTGGTGTAGGTGTGCTGTGGAGTGTTGGTGTAGCATTGCTGTTGTCCTGAAAGCCATACATTAGCTCCTCACATGCATCCCAATGAACATGAAGAAGACGGAATGCCTATCCAATACTTCCTGCAACTCCTTCATTTTTTATTTGTGTTGACCCTAACCAGTTCTAATGACCTCAAAGAACCCAGTCAATCCCCACCATTGATTTGGGTCCCTCCTCAAATCACTACAGTAGGAGCCCCCCAAAAAACTTGGCGTTGCGTTTAAACTCAGCGTGCGTGCAGCGTTTAACCGCATGTGTTTTCTAACCGGCTGAAAAGAATGTACGAAAGTTCAGACGCATGAAACGTTTAGACGCATGAAACATTTATACCCACGAAACATTTAGACACGACATGTTTATTAGGCCCGAATGGATCATCAGGAGTTTCACGTGGCAGTCGGTCAGAGAATTTTTTTTAGAGGATTGAAAGGCACCAACCATTGTCAGGACCTAGGAGAGATGGAGGGTATTACGGCAACAGGGCAGGGGTCGACCACTATGTAAGGCGCCCTCGAGAAACACTCACGATAGCCAGATGTTTGATAGCAGTAAACCTTTAAAGATAACGGCAGCCGTCCGAGAGATAGTGGAAGATAATATGCGAATTGACGACTGCCTACTAGCTGCACGAGCACCTCAACAACAAGGGGTACCCATTGTCGTTGAGGACCAATCTATGGTGTAGAACCTCACTCTGAGGGTAACTCCTACTGCCAGTTTGGCAAGAGAGTCAACAAGGTTCGTGTTAGTCTTGTTTACTAAAAGGCTGTATGTAAGTCAACAAGGTTCGTGTTAGTCTTGTTTACTTGGGATTCTTAAAAGGCTGTATGCTAGATGATTGGAGACTGGCTTAAAGCTCCATGGGGCTCCTACTTGCTTGCTATGGATGGGTCTGCTAATCTAAGCTTATTTGTAGTTTATGCAGAAGCTTGAATGCCCGCCATGTTGATGTAACGGCTGTTTGTGATCATTCCCCTTGCAATGAAATAACATTCACAGATTTATTGTTGACTTGATATGAATAAAATTATAGTCCCCAATTCGATCAAGAGGTTGGTGTGGCCAAGACAATTTGTGGCATCTGAAGGGTTCGAGAATGTCCTATGGACAGACGAATGCAATCCCAGCTTGAAACCCACTGACGCTTGTCGTGGGAAGATTGATCAACCTGCAAAGACTGTTTTTTCCCCTTGTATTTTAATGTCATGTGAGCAAATCCTACAAATTGGAAAATCTAAAAATGTACATAAATTTACATAATGTCCTTACAGAAGTCGACAACATAAAAACAAGACTTATGAACAAAAACAAATATTACATGAACAGCCATTCATGTTTGTAGTCCCATCCTGTTTGATGGCCAGTTGAATTGCCTCCAGGCATGTTCTGGGGTGTGCAAGTCCCCACCTTCACTCTGCAGGCATCCCCCAGCAAGGTGCCCCAGAGCTTTGCCTTGTGGGACAGAGACAGAGTCTGCCTCCATGGCCAAAATACAAAATCAATTCGATGACCACCATATATATATATATAGCTTCATTAGTACAACACTAGCTAGCTGCAACGCACGACCATTGGCCAAAGAAACGTTGAAGAAACGTACAGTACAGGGAGTTTGAACGCTCGCAGCATTTTTATTCCCAAACGCTCCCTTCCTTTGTTTTATTAAAATCACATCGCACACTTAGCTCGTGGAGAGGCGCGTGCATGGAACTACCATGTGAACAGAAGGGAAAAAGCGGGGCAAGCTCGAACTACAGTTACTTGTTCTGCGTCCTGCTTGAGTTATTTCAGTACGAGTTTAATTAAGGGTCTGTAAGCAGGTAAGTTTCCTCCTCTTACTCACTGTTTCTGTTATACTTGCTATAACATAACTTTGGTGTAACTGGAATCTGCTCGATCCCTGCAAGCTGTTCGAGCCAGTACTTGAGTCTCAGTTTTAGTCGTTTGTTTTTGGTAGCTAGAACAAATGGAATACTGGATGCTACTTCTCTAGCTAGTGTGCTATTACATGCAAGACTAGATGACTGGCACTGTTCAGTTTGGGAGGGTATGTGGAGGTGTGTCTCCACAAATACAGATTAAATATTTATGTGTAATTTAATTTGTAAAAAAATGCGTTTTTCTGATAATCGTCTGAGGGCCGGATCCGGCCCCTGGGCCTGACTTTGGGAAACAAAGACCTAAGGTGACATCGTCAAGGTAGAACATAGAGAATTCAGAGCTCAGCTTAGTACCCATATGGTGAACACAGAGACAGAAAAAGAGTGGCCCCAGAGGATCTCCTTGTTGGACACCTTCAGAGGACAGAATGATTTTGTCTCCCCAGAAAAGTGTTGATGGTGACGAGTATGCCGAATAGACGAAAGGGTGAAGCTCAGGTGTATGTGTAATGACTGCGTCCAACATTTTGTCTCTACGAATTGCATTGAATGCGTTCCTGAGATCTAACTTCAAGACTGCATTGCCAGTACCAAGATTATTCAGGTACAACCTAGCTGCATGAACAGCGGCTTCTGACTCCATAACCTAGATGTCGGGGTGCTAAGAGATCACTCATCGCTCCCACAACCTTGCTCCCAGCTACCTTGGCCACTAGACGACACAAGGTGCACCCGACGGCAATCGGTCGGTCACCCCCATGCTTCTTCTGTAGAGCAGTCAAGTCAGCTCCAAAGAAGTATGAACGGAAGGGTGTAGGGGGGCTGCCATCGAGAACCAGCTCAACAAAATTTGTGAGGGCAGGGAGGAGCGCAAGATGACTTCCATCTACTTTTAAAATGTCCTTTAGGTGTTGGGGTGAGAGGCCATCAGGACCACCAGCGGAACCATTTTTAAAAGAAAGGATAGCCCGTAAAACCTCCTACTCAGATACCTCAATGGTGGGATGGTCTTCTTCAAGGGGCGTGAAGGAGGAGTCAGGGTGCGGTGGCAGGTGTCTCTCCTGGAGAGCTTCGAAAGTAGCATCATCCACTGGGGCCAGTGTCCTCAGAGCTTGCCAACCTAACAGCTTCCTTAAAGTCCTCTTCCTCAGATGATTGCTTCCAGTTTTAGTATTACGCACGTACGAGCATTGTGACGTATTCAATTGCAAAAAAAAAAAAAAAAATCAATTGCCGCCGCGTAAGTGTTAAAAAAGAAACAAAATGGCCCAGACTGTTTTTAATTATTATTTTTAGTTTTGAAGTTACAGAAGGTCAAAGTTGGGGTTAGTTTCCTTTCTCATAGAATATTCTCCTGTGAGATTTATAGACCTTCACTGCTTGCTCTAATTCTTTGCCAGATTTATAGACCTTCACTGCTTGCTCTAATTCTTTGCAAGATTTATAGACTTGCTCTAATTCTTTGCAAGATTTATAGACCTTCACTGCTTGCTCTAATTCTTTGCCAGATTTATAGACCTTTGCTGCTTGCTCTAATTCTTTGCCAGATTTATAGACCTTCACTGCTTGCTCTAATTCTTTGCCAGATTTATAGACCTTCCACTGCTTGCTCTAATTCTTTGCCAGATTTATAGACCTTCACTGCTTGCTCTAATTCTTTGCCAGATTTATAGACCTTCACTGCTTGCTCTAATTCTTTGCCAGATTTATAGACCTTCGCTGCTTGCTCTAATTCTTTGCCAGATTTATAGACCTTCACTGCTTGCTCTAATTCTTTGCCAGATTTATAGACCTTCCACTGCTTGCTCTAATTCTTTGCCAGATTTATAGACCTTCACTGCTTGCTCTAATTCTTTGCCAGATTTATGGACCTTCACTGCTTGCTCTAATTCTTTGCCAGATTTATGGACCTTCACTGCTTGCTCTAATTCTTTGCCAGATTTATAGACCTTCACTGCTTGCTCTAATTCTTTGCCAGATTTATAGACCTTCCACTGCTTGCTCTAATTCTTGACCAGATTTATAGACCTTCACTGCTTGCTCTAATTCTTTGCCAGATTTATAGACCTTCACTGCTTGCTCTAATTCTTTGCCAGATTTATAGACCTTCACTGCTTGCTCTAATTCTTTGTCAGATTTATAGACCTTCACTGCTTGCTCTAATTCTTTGCCAGATTTATAGACCTTCACTGCTTGCTCTAATTCTTTGCCAGATTTATAGACCTTCACTGCTTGCTCTAATTCTTTGCCAGATGTATAGACCTTCCACTGCTTGCTCTAATTCTTTGCCAGATTTATAGACCTTCACTGCTTGCTCTAATTCTTTGCCAGATTTATAGACCTTCACTGCTTGCTCTAATTCTTTGCCACATTTATAGACTTTCACTGCTTGCTCTAATTCTTTGCCAGATTTATAGACCTTCACCGCTTGCTCTAATTCTTTGCCAGATTTATAGACCTTCACTGCTTGCTCTAATTCTTTGCCAGATTTATAGACCTTCACTGCTTGCTCTAATTCTTTGCCAGATTTATAGACCTTCACTGCTTGCTCTAATTCTTTGCCAGCCTGTTTTCCACTTAAATAAGCCAGTTCATATTCCCTGACACAGCGTCGAGACCAGGACTGATAATGCTGCATAAAGTTTGTATGGATTCTTGTATAGACTTTTGCTTGGCCCCAAACCTTCTCTATCGGGTTGAGTTCGCAGTGGAACTTAGGCAAAAACACACCTCTCTGTCTAAGAAATGTTCCACAAGAGTCTTTTCGGCCATAAAGTCCGAATGGTTAGCCAGAATCATTCGCATGTTATCTGCAACAAGTGTTGCCATATTTATATCCCTCTCCTTCTAGAATTGTTTTCGTCCCTTTTGGAATGCCATGTCTGTCCACTCGCTTCTGTGGCCTCCCTGCCCAAGTAGTATCTCTCATTGCAGTTGCTGTCCACCTGGTTGTACATTCATAACCTTTGTGTTTAGAGCATCTTGATCAAAGGCACGGTGGCAGCTACTCTGATCAAATATGAAGACTACATCATGCTTGTTAGGCGGATACTTAAACTTAGCAATCTTGACAGCAGTCTCTTCACAATGTTCATGAACTTGTCGCTGTTCCAGTAGCCTCCTTTTTCGACACCATACTCCAAAAATTCTCTTGCTGTTACTGGAAATGTTGGATCTGCAACGAGGGCTTCCTCGGTACTTGAGAGTCGCAAAAAGCCAGCATGTTCATCGAGTAAGCATGTCTCCCCATCGACCATCACCTGCTTCTGATACGAATCTTCTATTGTTGGGTCGTAAAAATCGTCATACTTGTTGTGGACGAATTTAATGGTCAGGACACTTTTTCCCACGCCACCATCGCCAAACACCACAATTTTGTACACGGTCATGTCTAAGGTGAAGGTGCATAAGAGCCCATTTAGATGATAACTAGAAAAATCTATAAAATCTGAAACCATTATTCCTGCACCCTTCGTTTGGGCTGTATTACCGGATAAGCCCATGCCTGGTCTGGCCTTCATTTGTACTGAAAATGCTCTCGTCATGGTAGATTAACACTTAAGTTCTTTTCTGGCTTCTGCATCCGGGGGGAGGAGTTGCTGCTCTTTCATCATTTGCAGGGGGTGGAGGTAAATGAGTATCTCGTAAATCCTTAATCATGGTCAGGAACTCTTTACGATAAGCTATCACATCATTCCTTTTGTGGCCATCCACATACGCTCCCTTCTTAACTCTGAGGTCGGTAACCCTGACGATAAAGCCACCTAGTTGCAGTTGGAACAGTAATAGAGCGGGTAAAGTGTGGTGGCAAGTTGCTAGGAGGCAACAGCTCATTATTGAGCCAACAGCAGAAGGAAGAAGCCGCCATGTTTGCCTCACCCTTCTTTACAGCATGCTCCCTGATCCACATTGAAGCCTTCATGTTTGCCTCATCCTTCTTTACAGCATGCTCCTGATCCACATTGAAGCCTTCATGTTTGCCTCACCATTGAAGCCTTCATGTTTGCCTCACCCTTCTTTACAGCATGCTCCTGATCCACATTGAAGCTGCCGTGTTTGCCTCACCCTTCTTTACAGCATGCTCCCTGATCCACATTGAAGCCTTCATGGATGCCTCACCATTGAAGCCTTCATGTTTGCCTCACCATTGAAGCCTTCATGTTTGCCTCACCCTTCTTTACAGCATGCTCCTGATCCACATTGAAGCTGCCGTGTTTGCCTCACCATTGAAGCCTTCATGGATGCCTCACCATACTTTACAGCATGCTCCGAGTCCCTGATCCACATTGAAGCCTTCATGGATGCCTCACCATTGAAGCCTTCATGTTTGCCTCGCCCTTCTTTACAGCATGCTCCCTGATCCACATTGAAGCCTTCATGGATGCCTCACCATTGAAGCCTTCATGTTTGCCTCACCCTTCTTTACAGCATGCTCCTGATCCACATTGAAGCTGCCGTGTTTGCCTCACCATTGAAGCCTTCATGTTTGCCTCACCCTTCTTTACAGCATGCCCTGATCCACATCGAAGCTGCCATTCGTAAATCTTCATCAAAAAAGAGTAAAATGCTTATACTTGCCTCTTCTCTCTGCCTTAACCGATTGCACGCCGTATTCCTAGTAGCCGCGGGCAAATTATTCATGAATTAACGAGGTATTTTACTTATTATTTTTATATCTTCCGTTCTGCAGGGACTCCACCCATGAAACTTGGGTCATATTCAGCCACATGATAGCTCTACTTCCTGTTAAAAAAATCTAGCCTTCCTTACCAACTGGGCAGAACTAACCAGCATTATAAAACCTTGTCATCTTCTTGGGGGTGAATATTTTCATATTTTCACACTATTATACACACATTATAATGCCAACACAAGATGGAGCATCTATTTACAAACCCTCTACCAGCTGCAAAGCCAGTGGGTTGTTTTCCCCATCAAAATGCTAACACATAATAATACAAAAAACAAATTATAAGAGAGTGAAAATGCTAACACATACTAGAATAAAACCATAATATAAAACACAATTATGTAAGGGAGTGTCTTGGGTAGAGCTCCGGTCTTGCTGTCACGGGTAGAGTAGAACTTGCTCAGTCTTGGGTATAGCTTGCTTGGTCTCCGGCATGATATTTCACCATGTTTTTATTCTACACAAACATGAGATACCAGGATAAGAATAACACTTGAATACTGGAGAGACGAGAGAAGTAGACGAAGGGACAGGGAACGAGAGAAGTAGACGAAGGGGCAGGGAACAAGAGAGAAGTAGACGAAGGAGCAGGGAACAAGAGAGAAGCACAGAAAGGAGCAGGGGGTGCATAAACATTACTGATAGTCCACCAAGGTATGGTATTTACGAAAACAGTCACGGCCTGTTGATCCACCACACAAAGGAACCTTACAAAAACAACACTGGGACCTTGCCTCATGCCTGTAACCTTTACTAATGCAAACTACACAGCGCTTCTTTGCACAGCACTGTGGGAAATGACCTAGTTTTAAATTGAGGCGATCTAGCTGACTATTTGCCTGACTACAACGTTGACCTGCACGCTGCCGAGAAGAGAAAGAACCAATCAAAGATTTAGCTAGAACAATCCTAGCTTCTAGATAATTACCCTTCCTTACTGATATTGGAGCTCGGACAGAAGAAAACAAAATAAATGAATTCAATAAACAAGCTTCTATCAAATACGAAAAAACCCTTTTCCACCATCTCCTAGACTTTCTACCCAAATTATAGTAGCCTATTCTCTGATCTGCTCTGTCCACACCTCTCATGAATGACTGATAATCAGGCAAACATGGGGGACATGGCAGATCCTCTCTAGAACCATCAATTTTGTGCCTTTTTACAGTAGGAGGTACTAAATTATTTTCCGCGGGATGTATATTAGTTATCATGTAGATTGACCGTTTATCTACCCAAACTAAAGCCAGGAGTGCACCATTAGACCTATAATCATAATAACCTCTATTTCTAATCGAAGCTTTTGTTACTAAATCTGGAGGAAAGTATACCTAGCTGTACCACATGCACCAAAGCCTTTACTTGTAAGCGTTTGAAATAAATTAGGACTAGTATAATAATTGTCCATGTACACATGGAAGTTCTTATGTTCTAATCCTTCTAACAAATCTAAAACAACTCTACTACACAAACCAGTTTTATCAGCTACTTCCACGTTCTTACCTGTATAAATCTGCAACCGATAAATGTACCCATTCCTAGCATCACAAAGGACAAACACTTTTATCCCCCATTTTATTGGTTTGTCCTTCATATACTGTTTGAAGCCAAGCCTACCTTGAAAGGGAATCATAGCTTCATCAATACTAAGCTCTTGATGCAAGGTATATTCACTCTCAAACTTAGGAGTAATCAAATCTAATAACTTCCTTACCTTATAAAGCCGATCATAATTCAGGTTACCCTTTGTAACCAACAAACCATCAATAGAATTTACATGTACATAACGCATTAGCTCCAAAAACCGAGTCCTAGGCATTACTTTACGAACCAAAGATCCAGACAAATCCGAGTGATTAGTGGACCAGTACAATTCTAAGTATGGAAGTGTGGAAACTCCCATTATTATCAACATTCCTACAAAAGCTTTCATTTCCTCTATATTAGTATCTACCCATGGCCTGGAGAGACTATATAGCCATCCTAGAAACGTAACTGTTCGTCTCTGCTACTAGGAGTTCCCACACTTCAAGAGTTAAAAAAAGGTAAAATGCATCTAAAAATGTACTTGATGCACCAAGCAATGAAGAAGTTGGACCAGCTGTTGCTGTATAGTCCAATTTCAAAGGAGTTGGCTCCTTTATTTCCCACTTACCTGTGACCTCAGTTAGCCTAGAACCAGTGCCAGATGCTTGGGCAGAACCAGTGCCAGATGCTCGGACAGAACCAGTGCCAGATGCTCGCACACGCCTATAACCTCTGGCCCGCCTACTACCAGTACCTTTTGGAGGACCACTAGCAACACTTACGACTCAACTACCACTTGAGCTGCTTCCCCAATCAACATCAACAACTCAACAACTCCAACCTACACTCTTAGCTATAACTTTTTTTCTATAACTATCCTGTCTGAATTTGGAATACCAACAGAATAAGCTAGTATTTGGCAATAGTACACTCTCAGTTGACTATGGTAAACAAAGGCTATGAAGCGCTAAGGTTAGAAGAAACTTACAATCGAGAAGTCCATCCAAGCGCGCCTCTTCTCTTAGAGCAACTGGATCCAGAGTGTTTCCTCGGTATGCATAGATGTCTTCACCTTCCTCCCCAAATGAATGGTCAGATTCGCCAGAATCGTCGGCTAAAAGTTGAGAAATAACGTCCTCACATGAGAGCATCTTTGAGCAGTTTTTAAAAAAAGCTCGACCAACAAAAATGGCGTTCAACCGCAGGATTTTTGTTGCACGATGCATCAACCGGAAATAATCATTTTTGTGGCGTTCTCTAGTCTACTAGGCATGTGCAGAACCCAACCGGGGCTGTTAGCTCGTAACGGTTCATTTTATATATTTTTGTGTGGCGAAGGATGTAAGGTCTCGCGCCATATGGCGCTTACGGCGTTTAATCGGTTAAATGCCTCACTGTTTGGCAAAGAAGTCATCCCTGTATCTACGGATGGTCCTTTCATTAAAACCAGTGATCCAAGCTGATTCCAGGGCAGCAGCTGTTAATGTAAGCTTGAAGTGCTTCTTCAATGTATGAGCAAGCATAAGAGAACCCAAACCTGTGACCTAATCATCAAAAATTGCTTGTGGGTCAAACTCTTCCTCGCTGCTGGAATAATCTGGCCTTTCATTTTCACTGACCAGACCTGATCTGGGTCTCTCATCATCATCACCAGTTGTAGTTGTTGAGGTTGACTCAGCTGCAGAAGGTGAAGCTTGCAGTTTTTCTTTTTTTCCACGGATTTCTGCAACCATTGTTCGTTGGAGGCGCTTCCTTTTCCATTTATGGCACCCTGACATCCTATATGGGAAACTTGCAAATCCTGTCACAAAACTCAAATATTTGTAGCTATGCACACAAAAACAATTTAGTTTATTGTGGACACTAAATAGAACGAATCGTTGCAACGGACAATCTGATTGGTCAATAAGCTCACTCAATAAGCTCACTTTTAGCTATCAATTATCAATTGCCATTTTGTTCAGAAAAATATGATTATTTTTTACTGCTAGCTGAAATTTGTTAGTTGTAATTGGAAAAAATGCTGTTTAGATTTTCATAGTGTCAAGCACTATAGAAAATCTGTTGATAACGTTGTCAATATTTAAGACACTGGAAATGTCTTTGTGGCAAAAGAGCAGGGCATTAAGGCGATCCTCTGTCATAGAATTTCTTCTTGCAGACTTGACAAATCCTAAAGCAGAATTTGTCCACTCCACAGAGGCTGAGGTCACCAGCAGCAGCAGCAGCTTAAGTATCCGCACAATGTTAGGATAGTACGTCTTCCTAACCTGGAGAATGCCAGATTTAAGGGTACCTCTATGCTGCTAGGCTTAATGGACTCATTATCCCACAACAGCCTCCAGCGCTCCACTTCTTCACCGAAGGATCAGGAAGATCATCAGCATAATGGGTGACCAGACTAGTCCTTCATCCAGCCATTTTTCCATGTTCTGTGGTAGCAAAAGCAAGTGTAGAGATCTTAGAAATTGTACCAAACCTGAAATAAAATTTAGAACTGATTTAATTAAACCACTTTTTATAACAAAGCAGTGTATTTGCATATGCACCTTTGATCTAACTCTGCAATTATATCAGTCAGATAAGGCTGAAACACTGACACCCTATAATACATCTCTGGTGTTGATGCCTTATAGTTGTGGTGCTGTGTTTGCCGTCCACATACTCGGGGCATGCTGATATCGTTGTTGCTGATATTTGCTTTGACGACCATGTGGCAGTAGACGTTTTGATTGAAGGGGGTCTCACAATCACATAAAACCTTCTCTAGCTGCGATTACTTCTTCATTACTTCTTCATATGCAGATGATATGTCCAATGAAGAACCCAGCAACATCTTGGACATGGCGTGTGTAAATCTAAAAGCAAAAAGTTAATAAAAACTTCTTTTGAAAGGTACTTGGAAGTATGTCGAGTGGATATAATTAATTTAGCTATTCTTTTTAGCGACACTTGTATTTGTAATCTGGGAAATGCCTGGGAAATGCATTACTTAGGTAGGATGTTACATTAACTCACAAAAACAATATCGCACAGTCTCGAAGGCAGCAATGAAGTCAGAACTGGTAAGTTTTGAAACATGGCCGTGTGCTTTGCTTAGAGTTTCTCTATCCCATATGGATGTTCCAGCTATACATATGTTGTCCAAACAGTTCCAACAGTGGCTCGTACATTTCGTGCACATCCTAAAAAAAGTATTCTATATATCACATATATCACGAGTCACTGTCAAATTATCAGGTTGGTTTGCACTTATCAATATTATTGTTCAGGAAAAAATCAGGCATAGGTAATTATTATTGAAGGTTAAATTTTCTTTTTGATGGCGAGCTGCTGTTGCACGTTCATTCTTGAGTCAATACAGCGACTGGTTTCATGGTACGTTTCCTGAAGCAGATAACTGTGCTGTAGCATCTTTGTGACTCTGGGAGGATTCATGGGCCTTGGCATCCATATTTGTTTTCCTGAAGTTGGTGTGAGGCTGAGTTACAAAAACTTCAGTTTGACGAGACATATATTTACAATCCTTGGCAAATAAAATGCAAGCCAGACATGCTACATGTACACCGTTGCTTAACTTGCAGTAATACATCCAGGAGAAATCATCAAGGTACCGTGGGTTAAACTGCCTCCTAGTAATACCATTTTTTTCCTTCGCGTCACCAAATTCCCGACTGAGGAGCCTAAATGATAACCCTGGTTTCCTCTCATGGACTAACCGAATCTTCATATCATCAGTCACTCTCTCGGGCAAAGCAAAAATGTTCACTGTGTTTTCCTGTGGAGCACTAGATGGTTGACTCACAGAATTTGATGGAATCATGGTATGATTATCGGATACTGAAAAAGTAAATTGAGGTCATAATAAAGAGAAGTGAGCATTTTTATTTTCCATCAAATCTCTAGCAGTATAAGCCTGGATCCCCTAGTCTTAGTTACCTGCACACTGGATCTTAGATACTACAGAACAAGTAGTTTCACAGACACTGGCAGGACCCAAAGAAGCCGAGGGAGGAGATGAGGAAGATGACTGGTTGTCATACAATTCTGTAAGAAATTTAGTTGCAAAAGTAAGCCCTGTTGTAATAAATCTGACTCAATGGGTCAAACTAGGGATATCATACCAAAGAGAAAATTGCTAAAAGAGAGAGAGGGGGCATTCTCCAGGATAGGGAAAATAATACTGTAATTACAGCCCTAGAAAAACTCGCTGAAATTTGCTAGCCAAGCAGCTACTCACCTGGCAATGCAGCTTTACGGAAGTCAAAAAGAGTGATACACTTCTGCTTCTTTTTCGGGCTTGCTATCCATGATTCCTACAGATGCAATTGATCACAAGGTCACTTTGACACGCTTTTTTTAGTTGTTGTTGGGTTGTTTTTTTGGGGGGGGGTGCGCGCCCGGGGCGCCCTATGGTAGATATGCCCTTATTTATGCGTGGCTTCCCAGTCCAGGTTTGTAACTGCACCCTGAAGAACCATACATCCTGTTCAGATGGTGTTGCAAGTGAAAAAGGATGTGCTGAATGGACACCTTGATGCAACTGATGCAACTGGAATGGTATTGACCAAATACCAAACTATAACCTGGTCGCAAGTACAATCCTGAAGGCAAAGCTTGTCATCAGTGCTCAGAAGTATCATCCGTGGATATTAGTTTTTCTTGGAGGCAAGGAGTTCCTTTCTATGTTCCTTGATCTCTCTAGCTCTGGACAGTGGGCTTGGTCTTGCCAAATCAACAGTTTTACCAGCTGTAGCAAGGTGATTAGTGCACAGCAATATATATCACTTTTCTGTGAGCTTGAATTTCTTTACTTAGTGGATTCTTTGCCATTTTGTCCTTCTGCATTTTATTGATGTGCTTGTGCTATCATGATCACTGTCAAATACTTGCTCGTAGGCAAGTCCCTTCTCGGCAAGCAATCTCTTCTGAAGGCTGTTATCCTTTACTCCACAAATGAGTATGTCTCTTGTCCACTAACAGACAGCAGTGGAGAGGGTCCACTGACAGACAGCAGTGGAGAGGGTCCACTCACAGACAGGAGTGGAGAGGGTCCACTCACAGACAACAGTGGAGAGGGTCCACTGACAGACAGCAGTGGAGAGGGTCCACTGACAGACAGCAGTGGAGAGGGTCCACTGACAGACAGCAGTGGAGAGGGTCCACTGACAGACAGCAGTGGAGAGGGTCCACTCACCGACAGCAGTGGAGAGGGTCCACTCACAGACAGCAGTGGAGAGGGTCCACTCACAGACAGCAGTGGAGAGGGTCCACTGACAGACAGCAGTGGAGAGGGTCCACTCACAGACAGCAGTGGAGAGGGTCCACTGACAGACAGCAGTGGGTGGAGAGGGTCCACTGACAGACAGCAGTGGGTGGAGAGGGTCCACTGACAGACAGCAGTGGAGAGGGTCCATTCACAGACAGCAGTGGAGAGGGTCCACTCACAGTAATATTTTGAGTGCTTCCTTTAATGGCTCTGGAAGTGGCCATAGCATTGGTAACCTGCCGTGCATTATTGCACTCCACATAATTTGTCGTGCAAGGAGAAACATTGGTCTGACGACAGAAATAACATTATATAGCGACCACAACACGGTGCAATGCAGAAAAAATTGGGTGGCGGAAATTTTCGTTTGGTTACCATAAAGTCCTTGGAAGGAAATTTCTAATTCTATACTTCCAATGTAAACCAGGTGTTAACCACACCTATTTTCCCCCATTGTGACAGCATTGATCCTCCAGGTCTAGAGAGACATCTGGGATGCCTCAATTAGATAAATATTGCCTAGCCAAAGGGAAACTAGCGACCCTACATCGACTGCTTGCTACCGTGATTCGGTAAAGGGCTTATGGGACTAGATGCCAAGCACGAGTTGTTTAACTTTTTGTTGGATTTGGTGTATATACCAATGAAACAAATCTCCGCTTGATTTCCCACGATGTAATGGAAGAGTTAACATCTAATCAAGTTCATGATTAGAGTAACATGTTGCATACATTATGCTATGACAAAAATAGTGTTCATCTTTTTCGTGTATATATTGCTGTTGTAATATTGACTTCCATGCCTCCTACAGGATGTGGCAGTTGTGCCTGTAGAAGATGACGGCTCTGGATCCTCATCAGTGGAAGAGGAAAGTGATGATGAGAAGACGGACAAGACGATGATTCTTAATTGTGAAAATATGGCGAAAACATTTGCTTTCCGATTGCCATTGGACGCAAGATCCAACAAGAAATCACTTTTGGTTGAAGAAATTATTGCATAAGATTCTTGTGCTGTGTTTTGTTTCGTTATTTGGATATATACATGTCAAGTTTATGGAGGGAAGAGGTACAGAGCTCTGAATTCCTATAATGGAGTGGGTATTAGAAATATTTGGCCTTCAGAATATATGCAGTGTATATAGTTCCCGTCTATTGAACACCTGCCATTATTGTAGGGAACTAGTTCTATTTCGTGATCTTTGTTTAAGTAAATAGTTAGAATGTGTCGCCACCTCCAAAGCATATGTTGAGAAACCTTGAATATATATCTAAGTCATCCCCACTGAAGATCCATCATCCACCTGTCATTTATAATAATGTACTTGGGCATAGCCCCTGATTATGTGCAACAATTCTTTCTGGATTGAGGAACTTGAGCAGAAAGCATTGACATGCAGTCACAAAAGATGAGCTATATAATTATGTGTCTGGATGTGGCAGAACACGGAAATTATTTTGGTATTGTATATCTTGAAATACAGCCAGGGTTAAGTATGGCAACTTCTTTCTCGTGGTTCCCCCGAGGACTATATCTGCCTGGATAAAAATTGAAAAACAAGGTGGTAAACTGGGACAACTGTCATAATAAAGAATGTTCTTCCCCAACAATAGTGATGGGGGGGGGGGGGGCTCTCCAGTGAGATGCAGGCATGGTATAGAATTTAATAGTGGATAATGTTCCCTCCTACTTGTGCTGCCTTCACTAGTGAATGTTCCTATATCCTTTACAGAATAGAAAGCTACCATTGCAGGTTGGGATTAGAAGCTTATTAAGGAAACTGTTGGGGGGAAATCCAACCATTTCAATGTTGTGCCTAGATTTCGACACAATAAGTGTTTTCCTATACATTCATAGAGTTATACAGCAACCACAGATTTCAAAGTGGATGTTTGATAATTCTCTCTTGGTATATATATATATAATTACAAGGATCGTTAATTATCATATTTAAAACATAATCAACTCACTTTTTAATTAGAGCTTGTGTATGGAAATGCTCCTATTAATTCACGAGAGCAAACACTCGCAGGAGGTACAGTCATTCAGGGGGGGGGGGGGGGGGGGGGCATGTCCCCTTGTCCCCACTGCGGCTGCGATACGTCACCCTTGATCTTGTTTTACAGACACGTCTATTGTGATGCCAGTTCTATCCATGGAGAGTGGCAATACAGTTGAGCCAGCTGAGATTCATGGTTCAACACGAGACCAACTGGGGAAAGGAGAAGTCGTTTAAGGAACCGCCCCAAAAAATCCCAACACTGATCCTGGCTATGGATGCTCAGGGTGGCCTCAGGTGAACCACCATTAGTATAATTATAGTACACAGAATGCATCTGGTCAATAATTACAGTGAATATATCAGTTCTTAAGCAGAGAATTATTTTATCACTTGTTCAGAAAGCAGATGAGAAGCACTTTCAAGATAGATTTCCCCCCCAAGATGGCGAGGTACGTAGCCTGATTCCCCAAGTGTTAATTCATGTGTATATACTTCCCAAACAAGCAGGAGCTCCTGACTGTGCTCGCTATTGAAGGGCCGACTGTCGTACCTTTTACTCGGTTACTTCAGGTAGCTTTTTAATAGCCAACACACACCTTGTACATAATACAACATGAGCAGTCCTGTCATGACAAGTTCTAGTGACAAATGTTAGAAGTGAGCATGATTTTAAGCACAGTAATGTAAACAACATACTCGACATTCTTTTACCTTTAAATTGTCTACTTCAGTTCTATTCGGGTTCAAACCTATTGGGTAATTTCCTTCTTGACGGATACTTCTTTCAGATGGATGCAGTATAGACAGGTGTAACGTTCGTGGTAGGCAGGAATTCTACCACTGTCTCTGGAGATTCAGAGGACATCGGAGATTCAGATGACAGAAAGGTTGTTGGTGGAACTTCAACTTCTTCAAGTGAATATAGAATCTGGTTCCTCCATTATCCCGGGGGGGGGGGGGGGGGGGGGGGGCGGAGGGGGCGGCCGCCTGACCAATATTTTGGACCAACTGTATCTTGTGTTAATAATTATGGAACTGGTGCATTGTTTACTTAAAATACTATTTTACCTTACATGTGGCCAGTCACACTAGCTGTATTTAAAATTAACACCCACTTAACCAGTCATTGATTGTTACATGAGATGATGATGTCACTGAGTGACTTGTTTAATGATGCATGCAATACATGTGAGCAGGTGAACATGGCAATCATTAGCTTTGATTTCTAGGAGTCTTTCTCTGTGTGTAATCAGTCACCATGGCTTCAAATTCCGCCTCACTGTCAGCTATATAACACTAGCTTTCCAGAGCAGTTCCAACCAAGAAGTAGTTTTAAGTTCCCAAAGAAGAGATATGGAGATCATTCAGAGCTGAGTGGTGTCAACAGTATTCCTGGCTTCATTATGATGTACCACTTGATTCTGCTTTTTGTTACCTATATATGTATGAGGGCTGAACATGAAGGGAAGTTCTTGGAGCACTAAGAGAGAGCCATCCTTTCTTAGCAAAGGTTACACAAATGAAAGAAGCAACATCCTCGTTCAAGAAACACCAGACCAGTGCCTGTCATCTGGAGGCACTTGAAGCTGTAGTCACACTCCCCAAACAGATCATTGGTGATATTGGTGAAGTATTGAGCAAAGAAAACAAGGAAGTGAAGGCAGTCAATAGAAAAATGCTTTTAACTGTTTTCGAGAATATTAAGTCCCTTGCTCGCCAGGGATTGCCACTAAGGGGTAGTCATGGCCAGGAGACTGAAAGCAATTTTATCCAACTGTTACCCCTGCGAAGTTTAGATCGTCCCGAAATTCTTGATAAGAAAACCAACAAGTATACTTCGCATGATATTCAGAACGAATGTCTGCAGATTATGGCAAACAAGATTATCCGGGAGGTGAGTCAAAACATTCATGACAGTAAAACTGCTTCACTATCATGGCTGATGAATGTACTGATATAGCAATTCATTATTTGCATTAGGTGGGTTGATGATGATCTTCAAGATCATGAAGATTTCATTGGTCTCTATGAAGTAAACAGCATAGATTCCGACACTCTTCCATGCCATCAAAGATACTATACTTCGGATGCCAGGTCTCAGTATCTCTCGGCCAATGTTATGATGGTGCATCTAATATGAGTGGCATCAGGAATGGTGTATCGGCAAAGATACTTTCGGAGGAAAAGCGTGCAGTCTACTATGGGCATGCTCTAAATTTGGCTGTCAGCAGTAAAGCAATTCAAGGTGTCCCTAGAAACAGCTTTTGAGATTTGTAAGCTGATAAAGTATTCTCCAAAGCAAAATACTGCATTTGATAGAATAAAGCTTGAAAATCGTGATGAAGATACTCCCATGGGCATACGAAAAAAATTCCCTACCCGGTGGACCGTTCGAGGTGAATCGATCAGCAGTATAATTGAGAATTACACCATTTTAAATCAGTTGTGGGATGAATGTTTAGAGAAAAGATTAGACCCAGATGTAAAAGGAAGAATAATTGGAGTGAAAACACAAATGGTAAAGTTTAATTTGCTATTTGGTCTGCATCTCAGTGAACGCATCTTAAAGATTACAGATAATTTGAGCAAGACATTGCAAACAGAGTCTCTGTCTGCATCAGAAGCGCAATTTATTGCGAATGATACAGTCAAAACCTTAAAAGCAATGAGGAGTGATGAGATGTCTGAGCTATTTTATAAGCATGTTCAATGTTTATGTGTTCGTACACACGTTGAAGAGCCCTCATTGCCAAGGAAAAGAAGAGCACCAAGCAAGTTCGAAGTGGGTGAAGGAGATGGTTACCACAGTCCTACAGTTGAAGATCACTATCGCAAGCTCTATTTTGAAGTACTGGATTTTGCTATTTCAAGCATTCATGATCAGCCAGGGTATGCTGTCTACCAGAACCTTAATGAAAGCAGTTAATAGGAAGGACTACTCTGCAAGCTGTCATTGACTTTTATGGTGATGACTTCAATGAGAGTGATCTTTCACAAGTCTTCAGTTCAAGGAATGAACAAAGCAAGATTATCACTCGACACAAAATTCTACATTTTCTGCAAGGTCTATCTAAAAGTCAAAGGGTTTTTTAGTTTGCTGGATAGCCCGTCTGATCCTTGTTTTGCCTTCAACAAATGCGGCCAGTGAAAGGAGATTTTCTGCTATGAAGCGAGTGAAGACCTACTTACGTAGTACAATGAGTCAACCAAGGTTGAACCATTATTATGACTCTAAATATCTACAAGGATATGTTGGATAAAGTAGACCTTACCGATATTGCCAGTGAATTTGTTTGTGGTAGTGAACAGACTTCGAATCTTTGGTAATCTTTGGTAGCTATAAATAAACTCATGACTCACTCATGACTCACTGTAATTTATTAGTATTCCTTTGTCATTGAAAGTAGTTCTGTTTTCATGTTCTACCTAAATTTTTGCCTGACTAATACAAAAGAGCTTCCTCCACCACTGTATCCTAGGCAGTATTGAGACTTGCCTGAGTTACGACTTCTCCCAGAACTGGAGTCGGCAATATACTTGTCTTCTGGCGAAGCGTAAATCATCCTGATGAGTCTTTCGAATCTTTCCGTATCCAACTCCACTGTGAAGGTAACAACGCCAAACTTTCTGTTGTCTTTCCCGGAAGCCTAAGTTGACCACTACCAATATTCTTGAACCAAACGGAATCACCTATTTGAAACATTTACAATCTCTAGTAGTTATGTACATCATGCTTCAACTTCTGCTTTCCTTGTTCGTCACCACACGCTCGGCTGTGTGAGGCTTTACTACATCCATTCATGTTCTTGGGCTCCTCCCCAATAACATACCTGCAGGAGCCAATCCTGTAGTTCCTTGTGATGTGATTCGGTAGGATAATAACACCTTAGCCAGCCTAGTAGCAATACTAACCAGCATTCACCTTCTTCAATCCTTTCTTAACGATCTGTAAGGCCTGTTCTGCTAGACCATTAGAAGCAAGATGGTAGGGTACGTAAGTTATGTGAAGACCATTTTATCTGCAAAAGAAATTATCTGGAAACGTAAGAGCTCTGAATTTGTTCAAGAATTGACCACCACCAAAGTTATCTTCAAACTTTTGCACTCATCATTTTCACTTAGTGGCAGGAGGCTGCTCACAGCTAGACATTCGATAACTTGAAAGATTGCTGTTGTATACTGTGCAGATGACTCTTCATGCTTCTTCAGCCTTCGCCCATTCTCCTGCTATTGTGCAGATGACTCTTCATGCTAACCTTCGTCCATTCTCCATCGCAACCTTCCCGTTTCTGAAACCCGTCTCGCTAAAAGTTTTCACATTTGAGGATGGGTGACCAAACTTTCCGCAAGGATATATAACATAAGCAGGTCTCAATACTCAAGCCATTCATAGAGCATCAGCCACGACTTATGAAATGAACGCTCTTTAGTCCCAAATTTAGTTTTAGGAAGCCTCCTCAGGTTCTCATTCTAAAGCACTCCGAGTGACATATTGGATGGGGGAAATCCAACCATTTCAATTTCGTGATGTAACTGCCAAGAATAACTAGATTTTGACACACCAAGTGTTGGAAAGATCTTTGTATAATTATATATACGTTCTCAGATAGTTTTACAGCAACCACAAAGATTTCAAAGTGGATGTTTATTCCCTCTCTTAGTATAATTATATCACAAGTGGTTAATTATCATCATCCTTAAACCTTAACACATAATCAACACACTTCTTAACTAGAGTTTGTCAAGCAATCGACTACTGAGATTCACGAGAGCAAACACTCACAGGAGGTATATACACACCAAGTCATTCGGGGGGGGGGGGGGGGGGGGGGGGAAGGGGCACCCTTGTCCCCACCGTGGCTACGATACTGCACCCTTGATTCCTGTTTAGTATGCTCTCCCATCTCTCCTCTATTGACAATATAATCAGACTCTTTCCTACATGTCAATTGTGATGCCAGTTCTCTGTCCATGTTGTAGTGGCAATACACCCGAGATTCATGGTTCAACATGATACCAACTGGGAAAAGAGAAGGATTAATTCATTTAAAAGGAAATGCCCCAAAACCCTACACTGATCCTGGCTATGGATGTTCAGGGTGGCCTCAGGTGAACCACCATTAGTATATATATATATATATATAGTACACAGAATGCATCAGGAAGGACATGAAGTGCCTACCACCAGTAATGTGACATTTTAGTGCCCTTATTGGTAAGACAACTTAAGGGGGGTGGAACCCTTTTTTTTTTGACAAAAAGAGGTTTTTGTGTTTTGTTGCTTATATAATTGCACATCTGTACAAGCTGTCTTTCAAATATGAAGCAATTTGGATGATCCATTGTTGAGTTATGGTGGATTTTATCTTCAGGAGTAAGACCCGTGAAGGGGGGGAGGAGACATCAAAGGGAATTTTTTAAATATCAACTTTCTAATGCCATAACTTTCCCCCCCTTACTTCTATACAGTTAACTTTGTTATCAAAGTGTTGCTTCTTCTGTGTGCTTTAAAATGATATGTTGAATGACTCTATAGGACCAGTATCTTAGAAGATACATGCAGAAACATCCAGGTCCCTCAAACCTGTACCCTAATTACTGGCTAGCTCCATGCCTGTGGCTTTTCACAAGCTCAAACTTGGTCGAGTGGTTTCCTTATGCTCTGAAGCGTGTAATGAGCAGACTATATTTGGTATGCGCTATACATAGCAAAAGTGAGAGCATGCTGATTTTCCCTGGGAAAATCCTATTTTAATCAACACGGCATGCTCTCACTTTTGCTATGTATAGCGCATACCAAATATAGTCAGCCCATTACACGCTTCAGAGCATAAGGAAACCACTCAACCAAGTTTGAGCTTGTGAAAAGCCACATTTATGGAGCTAGATTTGTTCCAGTAATTAGGGTACAGGTTTGAGGGACCTGGATGTTTCTGCATGTATCTTCTAAGATACTGGTCCTATGCAGTCATTCAACATATCATTTTAAAGCACACAGAATAAGCAACACTTTGATAACAAAATTAACTGTATAGAGGTAAGGGGGGAAAAGTTATGGCATTAGAAAGTTGATATAAATTTATAGTATTGAGGAAGGTGTGTGTCTGTGGTCCAATGAAATTACCCATACTAAAAGGTGATTTTCCTGATAATGTGGATTTTCGGTCTTAGGAACACCTGTATCTTTGTGAAAACTTTAGGAAAAATACTTCATTATATATCATCATGTAGCCCTTTCTTTCCTCTATCTTTTAAGTCAAAAGATTGAGCACAAAACTTCTCATGGTTATCACTGTATAAGTGGCTCTGTAGTGTATGCCTGGCATATGAATGTATTACTAGTGACACAAACACTTCAAACAGCTTTTGCTCCACTTAAAAGATAGAGGAAAGAAAGGGCTCCATAATGATATATAATGAAGTATTTTTCCTAACATTTTCACATTTTCACAAAGATACAGGTGTTCCTAAGACCGAAAATCCACACTATCAGAAAAATCACCTTTTAGTATGGGTAATTTCATTGGACCACAGAGCTCGAGTTGTTCCAGTAATTAGGGTACAGGTTTTGAGGGACCTGGATGTTTCTGCATGTATCTTCTAAGATACTGGTCCTATAGAGTCATTCAACATATCATTTTAAAGCACACAGAAGAAGCAACACTTTGATAACAAAATTAAATTAACTGTATAGGAGTAAGGGGGGTAAAGTTATGGCATTAGAAAGTTGATATTAAAAAAATTCCCTTTGATGTCTCCTCCCCCCCCTCACGGGTCTTACTCCTGAAGATAAAATCCACCATAACTCAACAATCGATCATCCAAATTGCTTCATATTTGAAAGACAGCTTGTACAGATGTTGTGCAATTATATAAGCAACAAAACACAAAAACCTCTTTTTGGGGGGGGGGGGGGGAATGGGTTACATCCCCCTTAAAGCACTAAGGGGTCATCTAACTGGTTAACGATTGTGGTCTTCATGGCACATATTAAAGGTCATTTAACTGGTTGTGGTCTCCAAGGGTAGTCTTGTTTTCCTCGTTTATTTTTCCCGTCAATCCAATCCCGTTGTTTGTTTCTATTTTTTTTTAAGTAGCGTATCAAGAATTCATTTTATGATAGAATAAAAAATAGAGGACTGCAGAGGTCAATCAGAGGTCAATTTAGAAATTACAACACAAAAAAAAAGAGAGAAAAAATGTTATCAACAATACTTCAACAATACTTCTATCATCAATGCGTACTTGACGATGATAAAAATAAATAAATGGAACACAATCTCTTCAATTGCTTGGTGATTCTTTAGTGCCTACCTTCACCCCAACCTGGATGGCAGGTTTTTGAGAAGTAGGAACGGTAGGAGGTTTCCCATACAAGTAAATAGCGAGAATTACCAAAACAGCTCCAAAGGTGAAGTTCGTAGTTATATGGTAATTGAAGAGATACACAGAGCCAATACACGACAAAAAGATGGACAAAGAAGTAGCGAATCCCTTGAGGATGTTGTCCGCATATCGTACCACGACCGCTACAATTAAGCCTCCGATTGCTTGCTGGGAGATGACAAACACAACAAGATAGCTATACCCATAGAAAACGCCTTTGCTGGATATCTCGGAACCATCCTTGATGAACATGCCCAGCAGGGCTGTGATAGAGCCAAACATGCCGAGTTGAACGTTCCTAAGCCACAAGCTTACATTTGACCCTTTGAGCATCATCTCGAAATAAACACCAGCAAAGCCAGAAGACAGGCAAGAAATGATAACTGCTATCACCCCCAAAATGTGATTCTGTTGGTTAGCGGGTGAGGTTGAGGAAGAGGTTGTGGAAGACGAGAAAGAGGATTCAACCTGAACAAATGCCACGCCCACAAATAGGATGGCGAGGGATGCCCACTTAAGGTAACTGAGTTCCTTGCGGAGAATGATAACGGAGAAGACAGCAGTCGTAAGGATCTTCAGCTGGTAGGTAACCTAAGATAAATATAAATGACAATTGGATTTTTACATTTTACATGTCTTATATATTATATATATATATATCCTTGGAATTAGCCCTCCAGTTGCAACAGCCCCTCCAATTATGCGTGGCTTAGTCGCAATTGGTTATAGGAACCATTACAATTGTACCTGCTGAAGTAAATAAGTAATAGGCCACACCCATCAATTAATTTGACCTAATGAGGTGAAGTATACTATCGAGGTTCATAATATATCACAACTAAGATAATAGCAGAGATCCAGTGCAACAGGTCCATGAAGAGAAGCTACGCTGAAGCTTTCAAACATCAAGTATATAGACCCAGTGCAGCAGGTCCACGAAGAGAAGCTACATTGCAGCTTTCAAACATCAAGTATATAGATCCAGTGCAGCAGGTCCATGAAGAGAAGCTACGCTGAAGCTTTCAAACATCAAGTAGTTCAATTGAAAAGCAATCGAAGTGCAGGCAGACAGTTTGGAGTGAACGAAAGGCAGTGGGAGATTGGAGGAAACAGGAGGAACAGCTAGAGGCCGGTAAAGAACAGGAAGCTGGAGGGTGGTGTGTGGACAGAAGGTAGCTCTTCCTGAGATGGAGGAGGAGGAGTTGCCAACAAGGTGGAGTCTTGTGAGGGATACACAGAGGAAGGCAACTAACTACGAGAAACGGAACAGAGTAGTTTTTGAGTGAGTGACAGAGATAGCGAGTTTTAGACCTACAGCGTAAACTGAGCTAGTTTAGTTTTGAGACATACATATTGGTTTGAGACTAGTGTATGATTATTTAGCACTATTTATTTATGTTTATATTGTATTTAATGGTTTAAACCTACTACAGTTCTTAATTATACTCTTCGTGAGTGGGAGACAGCAGGAAAGCTGATTTCGGCTTAGACAGAGTTTTGTTGTTTAGGCGTCGCAGGACACTAGACTACTTGGAGATAGTAGAAGTATTTGCCTGACAGTTGGAAACTCCTTTAAAAGTTTTCCTTACATACTAGGACAATGCTAGGACAATGCTTAGCCAGAGACTCCTTGATGACTTTGTTCTCAAACTTATTAGCTTCACCATGAGGACTCGATGGCTTCGCAACACAAAAGGTTATTACATCATCTCTGCTATTTGTAACATGGGGAGATGCCCGATATGCCCGAGGAGAGCGAATCGTGAAAGGTCATGTAATTCCGCACGGGCCATGATTTACTACTGAGCCGTCTGCCATGGCGGATGGTAGAAAACTGAAGCCCTTTGTAGTCTTCAAAGGACTGCATCCAGTGCCAGAGCTCATCAACATCAAGGTTCTATTGTGGAATACAATGAAATGAAGGGATGAACTCTGACCTGACGAAGGAAATCGAGTATGGGAACATTCCTTTGGCAGGAGACTTCTGGTATGAGGACGGCATCAGGGCACACATGTAGGGGAACACCAACATTGACTATGTGTCATTCCTGGGGGGTTGACAAGTCTTGTGTAGCCAACAGACATGTCGTGGAGAAAGCCTTTCAAAACAGCATACAAAGACTAATACAGTCAATGGATGGCGTTGGGGCAGAAATCTTATATTGCTGGTGGCAGTGTGCGTGCTTCCCAGCAAGACAGCATGCTTCAGGTGGATGGAAGAATGCTGGGATGGCTTGTCTGCTGAGCTGGCCCAGAAGTCTCCGTGCTTGTGTCATCTCTGTGAGAAGGTAGATGGATCAGAAGCTAACGAGGTTCCGTCTAAAAGAAGGTGAGAAAACTGCTTTAGCCAGCCTGCCATCGTAGAAGCCACTCAACAACTTTTGGAGGATCATGCTGATAAAGACGATCCGTTTGCCTCCTTGGAGGAAGAACAGGTTGAACAGGTTGCAGGTGATTAGCTGTAGATCCTAGCGTGTTATGCACTCTAAAATCTATAGATTGGCTACGTAGCTCGAGTGCTGAGCTCGACTGTTGACGTATAAACTTGGTTGTGCACTTATTGTTACTAAACAGCAATTACCACCCACAGCCTGTGTCTGCACAATGAATGACTCAGCAAATAGAGAACAACACCCTGCACAAACTCAGCAGGCTTGCAAAACCACGTAAGTATACCAGCTCGGGTCAGCTTGTACACACACTGCACAAGCGCCTCACCTATGGATTGCACAAACCACAATCTCTCTACAGGTAGAGCTAATCCAGCACTTAGATATTAGTAACCGCAGGTATGGGACTGAAATAAATGGGAACCGTGGTATTCGAGGAATATACGCATCTGACACGACTACATAAAAGAGGTCAAATCACTCATTGTCACCATCACAACAATACCTCTATACGCTCAACCTTCACCTTGTGCACCACTAACCCATTATCCCTCTCACCATCATATTGCTGAGATAGTAATAATACTTCACTCGTTTCCAACAGAGAAATAATTTTTTTACTTGCATGATATTTCACTTGACACCCCCAGCTTCTTCAGACAACTGATCTCACTTTCATGTTTTGAGGTTAGTGACGACCTTTAGGACATAAGCTATTAAGAACAACGTTCAAGATATTGGAAGCTTTTTGCCGGCCCCTGTCTCGGTTCAATGTTGGTTGGTTGGCTCTAATGTGGACAGCTTCTTTCATCCCTCCCTCGAAGGATCTAGGTTCTTTATCTAAGATTTTCACATGTCCATGTGCTATGATAACTCAATGCGGGTGTGCTGTGCAACCTCAGATGAGGTCACTGAGCTTGGACAGCGATGTTCCAGGAAACATATCCTATGGATTCTCTCTGTCCCACTGATATAAGTCTCGGTGCAAGGGACTTTGGCATTTTTGCCTTGTCAGGGAATGAAACTTTCCAACATCTGTAAGGCTGTTCACAAGTCCTGTATCCAACACAGACACTGACCTCAAAACATCCAAGTGAGTTGTCTTAAGAAGCTGGAAGTGTCCAGTAAAATATAACGTGAGTGAGAAATTTCTGTTAAATGACCTTCTCAATATTGAAATTTACTCTCTACGTTTCGACTAGATGCTCTAGCCTTCATCAAGAATAATTGGAAATAAGTTCAAAATTCAAGTATTCGATCTACAATCACAAAAGAATTTTATATTTTTTAAATCTAATATTGTCATGTTAATAATGACAATGATAATAAAAGGAACAGAAATTTAATAAATAAATGTGCAGCTGTTAGTTTGTTAGAGTTTAGAGAAGTTGTTTTGTTTCAAGTACAGACAAGAAGGTTATAAGACGAGACTAGCTATAGAAAATCGGCAAGAGAAGGTGATTTTAAGATCTATGCAGGAATGCAATAAAGTCCATAGTTGATAAAATTGTGGCACAAATCTCTCGACACAAGCCAACCAGACACATGCATGTTCCTCTGATATACAGAGTCTAACAAAGTTGTTTATAATGTTCAATATAATGCTGAAATACATTTAGGTGTCAAATTTATCGCAATGAAAACATAAGGCTTTAGTCATTTGCTTTAGTCATTTGTTTCAGTAGAAAAAGTATGACTAAGTATATGATACCTTATAAAACAATCCAATTACTAATGACCCATACACTAAAGATTCTTAATGCCAGCAGACCCATCACTAGAGATGACAGCAATTTAACAACACTCATACACTAGAGATTCTAAATGACAGCAGTATAACAATACCCATACACTAGATATGACAGCAATTTAACAACATCCATTCACTAGAGATTCTAAATGACAGCAGTATAACAGCACCCATCACTAGAGATGACAGCAATTTAACAACACCCATACACTAGAGATTCTAAATGATAACAGAACAACACCCATACACTATGGATTCTCAAGGAACCAGAGAGCTGAAATCATCATTGGCCTTGATGATAAAAGGGAGATGACAACACTTCTTGGAATTTCTCTCTCTGGTGGGCTATTACTACCTTAGGTCATTCATGTATGCTGGAACCCCCCCCCCCCCCCCCCCCCCTCCCCCACCCTACCCCGAAATGTCACCCTTCAGTCAGTGTTCCTTCAGGTTGTAGTGTTACACACTCACCCAATCATTCATCCACGATGGAGATAATGGTGGAGTATGTTGATACTACTCTAGCCCCCTACATGGTGATGCAGAGGAAGTATCTTGATCTCTGGTTACATTGAAAGCTTCAAAAGTCATTGGCCATCTTTTTTCAAGTTTGTGAATCAATGTTCATTCTATCCTTCCCCACATCTTTGGGCCCAATACAAAATGGTATTGGTGGGTATATACTTGACCTTAAAGCTTTGTCCTTAGGGATGGGGCTCCCTGTTTTTGTGGAAGACAATTACTACATTTTAAAAATACTTAAATAAATAAAGATTAACTGCTTTACCACCGTAGATACCACATAGTGTTTGTTTGACCACAATTTTTAAAAAAAGTTCGTTTGAGTTATGCACATGCTAAAGATAACTGGGCATGCCCAGTGCTCTGCTTGAGCTCCATTTAAAATATCTAACTTAAAGTAAGTTAATCCTGATGTCAAACTCGCCTGTTTGAATGAAAAAATGGCTTCGAGGCTAAACATAGACGATTTTTTGTGATGGTGTAACTAGCTATGTCTATAAGCTACCTTATATATGGGCTGTGGTGATTGTGAGGAACAGGAGCTCCCAGGTAAGTAACTAGCTATGTCTATAAGCTACCTTATATATGGGCTGTGATGATGGTGAGGAACAGGAGCTCTCAGGTAAGTAACTAACAAGCTGGCTTAGTAACTTTTTTCGTTTGTTATTTTTTCATAAGTACTGCTGATAGACGATGATTTTGGACTCTCTGATGTAGGAAGTAGTGACGAGGAAGAAGGGATGTTTGCCGGTCATGGGCAATATACAGAACTAGAAACCCCTAAGAACTAGCGGCTCTGAGTGAAGTCGTGGATTCACAACACGGCCTGGATACAGTTGTGTTGACTTGCCTAGGGATCTATGTAGATATAGACTGTGGTGATGGTGAGGACCAGGAACAAGAGCTCTCAGGTAAGTAACTAGCCATGTCTATAAGCTACCTTATATATGGACTGTGATGATGGTGAGGACCAGGAACAGGAGCTCCCAGGTAAGTAACTAGCTATGTCTATAAGGTAGCTTATATATGGGCTGTGGTGATGGTGAAGAACAGGAGCTCCCAGGTAAGTAATTAGCTATGTCTATAAGGTAGCTTATATGGGTCATTCCATATGAAATCAACCAAATCAAAAAAAAATTCCAGGGTCATTTTCTCAGAATTGGTTCATACTCATCCTACAAGTTCTTATGTATGAGATATGTTGCTATGCAAAAAAAATTCTCTCAACTGTTCCTGAGATATGGCCCCGCCCAATTTTGGTCCCCGCGACCGTCGCGTCACACTGCCATGTGACTAAAGTTACCATTTCCCCCTAAATATTATGATTTCAGGTTTAAAAACTACATGCAGTAGCTAACATTGCACCAGGAGTCCATTTCTGGCATCAGAATTGGCCTAACTGCTGTAGTTATTGAGTAATAAAGGATTTCCTGTTTTTGAGTTGCCTGATTTTGACCGACCGACCGATTCACCGGGTTCGCATATCACAATCATATTCTGCTTTTGCATGTTGCTTCAGGCATCTCTGGGGTACAGCTATGCAAAATATCAACTTGGGTTTATGCCATCTTCACTGTGACATGCTGGTCACAAGAATGTGCGATTTCACATGCGCACAAATGGGAATCTGCACATTCTTTGATTCTTTCTCGTTTCTTTTTAGGCATTGTCATTGCCAAAGATCTTATGTGGCAAATTTGGTCGAAATTGGTCCAGCGGTTTGGGCCAGTTACGGCAGCTGGTATGCATAAGGTGTGCGTTTGTCAGTCACACCAAAATGCCATACTACTGACCAGTGTCATCCCCGGCAAACCACATTACTCAGACCTGCTGGAAAAGAATGTATGCTCAGTGGAAAATCGTGAGTGCATGCCGTTGTTGTGTGATAATTGTCCCTGTGGTCTCACATTGTACTTGTCGGACACTTTCTCGGAGGACTATGACATGGACGATGAGATATCGTACAAGCAGTGGGTGTCATGAAGTTGACAGTAAAGCCATGCTGATGACAGTCATTTTAACTGTTCAAGACTTCATCGAAAAAACATGCGAATCCTTTGACAATTTGAGACAGCAACACTACATCTCAAAGGCACAAGCCAGCTATCTATCTAAGCTGAAGGATGAGCTCAAGGCACAAGCCAGCTATCTATCTAAGCTGAAGGATGAGCTCAAAGACAATGAAGCCATCACTTTACTCGACTTCGCAGAGAACTATTCATTTGTAGCCCAGTGTGGTGCAGTCGTTCCACTGGAATAACTTGCAGGCAACACTGCATCCATTTGTAGTCTAAATCCAAGGGTGAGCTAAAGCACCTGAATCTGTGCATGATTTCTGACTGCCTGAAGCATGACACCCTCGCAGTTCACGCATTCATAAACAATGGGATACCTTACATCAAAGAACAGCTTCCCTTTGTGACCAAGTTGCACTATTTCAGTGATGGATGTGGAGGACAGTACAAAAACTATAAGAATCTGTACAATGTCTGTCTCCACTTCAAAAACTTTGGAATTGAAGCAGTCTGGCATTTCTTTGCTACGTCTCATGGTAAAAGTCCTTGTGATGGTCTGGGTGGTACTGTGAAGCGCCTGAATGCTAGAGCTAGTTTGCAAGCACTGACTGACCATTAGATTCTTACTGCTATGGCCATGTTTGAATGGTCGTCAAAGAACATTCCAGGCATAAAGTTTTTCTTTGTCTCAAAAATAAGGATGTCGATAAAAATGCACAGCGATTTAGTCTCCACGAGCGTTGGGAGTCCAAGAGCACCATTCCAGGGACCAGGTCTTCACACTGCTGCATTCCGACATCAGAAACATCCCTGGAAATGAAACGAATTTCTGCAGATCTTGTTGGTACGGCCATTGGTGAGAGAAATGTTCCAGATGAGAAGGACTTTGACAATGCAGAACTGCAGGTTGGCAAGTACATCGCCTGTCTGTACGACAAGGAGTGGTACATTGGATGTGTTGTGGACAGATCAGATGAGGAGGGAGACGTCAATGTAAATTTTATGAAACGGAATGCTCAAGGCAGACTATCGTGGCCACTCATCATGCAGGGGCATGCCTGCTGGGTTCCCTTTGACAATGTGCTCTGCATTGTAAATGCACCAGACTTCCATAAAAGTGCACGCTTCTACGAGTTAAATGCTGAAGATCATAAGCGCACCACGCACAAGTTTGAAGCATAGAGAGTGACTCTAGGAAATCCTCAGGCTAGGAAATCCTCAGGTACTGCAGTGATATGCATTTGCTCTTGCAAAAGGACAGCTTCTATGTTGTTAGTAATCTGTTATGTAGCCTGTTTGTTCAATCAATATATATATTCACGTCTTGTCAATGCCAATTTAGTTAGTAGCCATGCGTATGCTGTTTGGTGTCCGTTTAAAGTGTATATTTGAGTTTGTGTTGTGTATAGTCACTCATGATGACTTAAAAGGTACCCTATTGACTCTAATTTTCATCCTTTAGCATTTCCAGAGAATTTAAAGCACATATTAAAAATAATGGAAGCAATTCAATGAGAAAACTATTGATTCGCATTCGTGCGCATGCGAAATCACACATTCTTGTGACCGGCATATCACAGTGAAGATGGCAAGTTGATATTTTGCATAGATGTACCCCAGAGATGTCTGAAGTAACATGCAAAAGCAGAATATGATTGTGATATGCCAACCCGGTGAATCGGTCGGTCAAAGTCAGGCAACTCAAAAACAGGAAATCCTTTATTACTCAATAACTACGGCAGTTAGGCCAATTCTGATGCCAGAAATGGACTCCTGGTGCAATTTTAGCTACTGGATGTAGTTTTTAAACCTGAAATCATAATATTTAGTCATATTTAGGGGGAAATGGTAACTTTAGTCACATGGCAGTGTGACGCGACGGTCGCGGGGGCCAAAATTGGGCGTGGCCGTATCTCAGGAACAGTTGATAGTTGGGCGATTTTTTTTTGCATGGCGACATATCTCATACATAGTAGGATGAGTATGAACCAATTCTGAGAATATGACCCCGAAGCCCCTGATAGGGAATGACCCATATATGGGCTGTGGTGATGGTGAGGACCAGGAGCTCCCAGGTAAGTAATTAGCTATGTCTATAAGCTACCTTATATATGGGCTGTGATGATGGTGAGGACCAGGAGCTCCCAGGTAAGTAATTAGCTATGTCTATAAGCTACCTTATATATGGGCTGTGATGATGGTGAGGACCAGGAGCTCCCAGGTAAGTAATTAGCTATGTTTATAAGCTACCTTATATATGGGCTGTGATGATGGTGAGGACCAGGAGCTCCCAGGTAAGTAATTAGCTATGTCTATAAGCTACCTTATATATGGGCTGTGATGATGGTGAGGACCAGGAACTCCCAGGTAAGTAACTAGCCATGTCTATAAGCTACCTTATATATGGGCTGTGGTGAGGACCAGGAACAGGAGCTCCCAGGTAAGTAACTAGCCATGTCTATAAGCTACCTTATATATGGGCTGTGGTGAGGAACAGCTCCCAGGTAAGTAACTAACAAGCTGGCTTAGTAACTTTTTTCAGTTTGTTATTTTTCTCACAAGTACTAATCTGACCAAAATACCACTCACCTACTCCGCAAGCTCTACCAAGATCTTCACTCTGCTGCCACAGTTCACTCACATTGTTGTTGTTGTTGTTGTTGTTGTTGTTTGTGTGTTCTATCATTTGGTAAGTATATTTTGTGTTTCCTGGCTAAATGATTGTAATAAAATTATTCAGCAAAGACAACATCTTCATCACAGAACAAGAATATAACTGCACGTTATATACAGTACACAGTGTATAATGTTGAGTGCAATATATAGCAGATAGTGAGCATG
This sequence comes from Cladorhizidae sp. MBARI D1340-BT2, assembly GCA_028752905.1. Classification (NCBI taxonomy): domain Eukaryota; kingdom Metazoa; phylum Porifera; class Demospongiae; order Poecilosclerida; family Cladorhizidae; species Cladorhizidae sp. MBARI D1340-BT2. The sequence continues at coordinate 21,735,451 of JAQNBH010000001.1, forward strand.
TGCTTACATATTCATTATCCAGTGATCGACATCTTTTCTGCCAAAAATACTCAAAGGCTCTAATTAAATATGGTATTCATTGTGGTCCCACCTACTATTGACCACAATGCTTGACAACACCAAATGCTACAACACCAGCCATGGTTGCTAGGGATATTTGCGCACTGCTGATCGAATATAAAAGGTCACAATTTTAAAGAGATGCTGTATAAACCAGCAGTAGAAAGATTTATATATTATATATATATATATATTTAACTATAATATCAGATTTATTTGTCAAGAAGGAAATGGGATTGTAACCATATTGACCACAATCAGCACACTACTATTTAAAATCATGTGTACCATTCAAATTGTGTACATCATAAAAGATTTCCAAGGTCGGTGGTCTACACTGGATAAATGCTTGCTCTTTTTAAATCAGGATTTTTTAAATCAGGAACAGGTCTGTACTATTTATTAATCACAAGAGTCCACCTGTTAATGATGTCAAGCCAGAGAATTTGCTACCACTTTTGATGGAATAAAGAAGGGGGGGTAGGGGGGGATTGGACATTCCCAGGCTACATGATAAATCGCTGCATAACTTTAGCTTGCTTGCTCGCCCCAATTCTTGCACCAAACTGCAGCTAGCTTCATTCTAACAATATGAAGCATTATTCCTGTGGGGTAAGAAACAACTAAGAGAACCCACAAAGTAAGCCAAGGAGGCAAATCAGGTTTCTTTGTGAAAAAAATTAAGGGGTGTGTTTAATGGATAATCAAGATCTCTCAATCCACACCCACACCTCCCCCCCCACACACACACAACACACCCATGACAGTTTCTAGACACTGTTGCTGTTTGGAAACACTTACGGCAGTGAGCATGAAACAAACTGACCTGAAAGACAGCCGCTTCCAGGTTAGAAACGGCCACATACTGCAAGTTGTTCTGGAGCATGTAGACGATGGCAGGCACGGACATTTTGAGAGTGTCCTTCCAGTTCACAACCAATGCCTCGTGCAAGTGGGAGAGCCACTTGCGGAAGGACCCTTGCTGCACAAAGATGATGATGAGACACACCACCATCTTTGCAAACTCCGAGAAGACGACAGCGGTGGTGGCGATGAACATGCCGCCTTCCACCAGCCTGGAGTAGCGCATGCTGATGATGAGGAGAGCATTTTGGATGGTCAGGACCACCAAGCTGATATACTTCAGATACCCTGAGGATTCGCCTGTCAGGAAAGATATACAACACACACACACAACAGATAGTTTGCAGAGGCAGGATGATGAAGTAGGTTGATAATAGCTCTTGAGCACACACACTGGACCAACACCACACTGGGTTGAGGCAGGTTGAAGTAGGTTGACAATAGCTCTATGGGACACACACTGGACCAACACCACACTGGTTGAGGCAGGTAGAAGTAGGTTGACAATAGCTCTATGGGACACACACTGGACCAACACCACACTGGGTTGAGGCAGGTTGGAGTAGGTTGACAATAACTTTATGGGACACACACTGGACCAACCCCACACTGGTTGAGGCAGGTTGAAGTAGGTTGACAATAGCTCTATGGGACACACACTGGACCAACACCACACTGGGTTGAGGCAGGTTGAAGTAGGTTGACAATAGCTCTATGGGACACACACTGGACCAACACCACACTGGATTGAGGCAGGTTGAAGTAGGTTGACAATAGCTATATGGGACACACACTGGACCAACACCACACTGGGTTGAGGCAGGTTGAAGTAGGTTGACAATAGCTCTATGGGGACACACACTGGGTTGAGGCAGGTTGAAGTAGGTTGACAATAGCTCTATGGGGACACACACTGGACCAATACCACACTGGTTGAGGCAGGTTGAAGTAGGTTGACAATAGCTATATGGGACACACACTGGACCAATACCACACTGGGTGGAGGCAGTTTGAAATAGGTTGACAATAGCTATATGGGACACACACTGGACCAACACCACACTGGGTTGAGGCAGGTTGAAGATAGTTCTTCAAGGAATACTGGCAGTCCAAGCCGTCTGAGAAAGAACTGTTATAATCCCAGTCATGCAATGTAGCCACAGAGCAGAGCTCATACAGCAACAGTCCAAGAAAATGGCCAGTATCCACTTCACAGGCAATGCCGCTGTGCAGAGGTAATCATTTCTCACAGGTGCTAGTCGCTATGTCTATCTACTGGGCTAGCCAGAGTGGATGGCAAATAGTTCAACCGGCACAGAGCAGGCCTACATAGTGTCACACGTTGACAACCCACTCACAAATCTGTCTGGTTTCCAGCAGTGATATATATTGTTATGTTGCCCACCAGATAATCAGCAAACTACACAGAGAAGGAACAGCTTTAAGGGGTGTGTATACCATGTTATCTGTATAACCTTAAAACCACATTAACTTTTTTGTTTTTTACTCCCTGCAGGTATTTTTGTTGTCAACCTGTCCTGTGGCTCATTCTATGTGCTTTCTAATAATCTGATCAGTTTTAGTATATCTACTTTCTAGGTCAAGTTGTGGCATCAGACAGTCAGCTGGGTTACCTCACAGAAAAATTTATAAGTCATGACATACAAGTGCTAACCACTTCCCTCTTAGACACCAATTACAGAACCCACAGATGTGTTGATAGAGTTGACAGATTAGGATAGTGGGTCTAGTTAGGTTTTTTTTTTCAACATCAAGTTTGGCCCATAGGGGAAAAACTAAATGGTGGATATCTATACAATGGGGAGGCTTAGTGCTTATCTGTCAACTCAATAGATAGAGCAAGAAAAGATCTTCAAAATGATACCAAGAAAGTTAGGTGTACTAAAAAATTATGTCAGTTATGATTTTTTTTTTACATACAACTTCGAGAAAAGGTAAGTGTGGTAAAAGCGCTCCCAAAGTTTGGGCAATCATTTTTTGATTTCTTCTTGCTCTTTTGTATTATCCATCCATCTACTGTAGTGTAATGTGTGCATAAACAAAGTAAGGAAAGTGTAAATAGCGTTTGCAATACAAAACATGCCTGGTATTACTTGGGGCCAGATCTATTTGGGGGTTTCAAATAACGTTTTTGGTATAGCTGTTGACGTATTATATACACTCAGTTGACTCTTCATTGCCCACTGGTCTGCTCTTGTAATGAATTCAGAATCCTCCTGCTGCATAGGTCACCCCCTCTGTCTCAATGTGTGCCTCTTCAATAGCCAACTCTGACCGTCGCGACTTCACCCGCCTTTTCTTGGACACTTCTGCTTCCTTGTACCGTGACCTCTGGAGACGAATTTTGTCCTTAGACTCCAAGTAGGCAGTGAATAAAGGGCCAGGATGCACATTCAGAAGTTTCATGGTTTGAGCCACTGTGCACTGACCGCTGTTAAAGACGACTACAACTTGTCCAACTGCAATCTTCATGGAATCCAAGGAGACAAATTCCGTCTTTGGTGACCGAGCCCATATGAGGTTATTGAAACTCTCGTTTCTGTTCTGAGTGGCCCCAAGCAAACATTTCTCCAATAACTCACTCTTAGATAGAGCTGTGAATGTTGGTAGAAGATATGGAAGTAGATAAACTGGTAGAAGGGGGGTATGTGATGCAGCTCATCGAACTGTAACAAGGATATGGCTCGTTGATATTTGCACCAGCTTGAAGGACCAGTAGGGCAGTACTCGTGCTGAGGATCGCCATCAGTAGACACACAGTGGTGAGGCACTGCCATGACAGCATTTGTCATTGATTGCAGGTCGTTGGTGTTGCGTTTGATGGCAAGACCATAGTATTCCTGCAGCTTGTCAATCCGATCCTTGGTCAAACGTCCAATCCCACCAATCCTGACCCTATTGCCATCTGCATCAAAATGGGGGAGCTTCACCATAGCACGGAGACGAGTGCCACACCTCTTCTTGACATGCCCCACACATTCATGTTTCAAAATCTCCACACCTTCACCATAAGGTTTAGCTTTGTTCAAAGCCAACACTGTCTTTGAATCGCCATCTGATATTACTTCAGTGTACCTTAGGTGAAGTTTCTCCTGAGACCTGTCCCATATCCTCAGGGCTCCTTCTTGCTCCATTGCTGGGGAAGAACCTGCATGGTTTTTTTCGCAATTCAACTTGTGAGTTTCCCACCATTCCATGAACTCATCTGAGTCAGCAGCCACTGTCTTGACTTTGTTTGCACAAACTGTGCATCGCTTGCTGAGGATCTCGAAGTCCAGGACTTGCCCAGTATCCCACGAGATTACCACTACCACTCCATATGTTGCCATGAATCCTCGCTTGGACCATGTCCCGTCACAGGTGACCACACCATTCTTTAGAGCAGAGGGCTGGATACCAAACTTGCGGTGAAGGTTTGGGGAGGCAGCTTGCATATTAGCTTCAGCAGCTTCCATACATGCCACAGCGATACGTTCGTTGTGGATCTTGTAGGAATTTGCCGTAACTGGAGGCAACATGTCCATATATCCACAGAAGGTCTCAAGGCCAGCTCTCCCTCGTCCAATTTCCCGCATCCCCATTATCGACCTGGTGTTCAGAAGCTTAGACTCCGGGGAATAGGGATCACATACCACAGCCTCCTTGTTACACATTGCATTGGTGCAACAGATCACAAGCTTGGATACTAGCCCTCTCCTACTAACTAAGCCTTCCTTGAGAATGAGGGTAGATCTGCATGCAGAGCACTTCCCAATCTCGCTCAGTGCTCGAGAAAGGCTCTTGCAGCTTACAATACGGTGGCCTTCCATCGTTCCCACATACTCAAGATTGTCAGGCTTACCAGGTTTAGTAAGTCTTTCCGTTCTTAGGACCATTGAGGTGTCACTGGAAGAACAAGCTGGAGAAATCGCCAACTTCTTGGAGCTAGCGGTCACCAGGGGGGTAGGCCTCACAAATGTTACTTCATTTTGCTCTTCGCTAGCAGCTGACTGAGGGGTAGGACTTTTATCCACGGCAGGAGAACCCTGACTTTGGGCACCAAAAAACCCTCTAGGGCGCTTCTTGAAGGCACGCTTCGGCATCAAACTCTCAAACTCGCTAGATAAACAAACACTTTCTCCTCGAACAAAATAACAATGTCAGTGAATGCGCAGTTCGAAATTACTTTTCGAGGGATGCGCAGTTGCAATAGCAATAGGCATCGTTTAATAAGCTTCAAAATGGTCCTACCCCCAGTCTTCTAGCATAAGCGGTTACCGATTAGCGCTTACCTTAGGATTGAGATTCTTCTCCGGTTATCTTCTTCCACGGGGTAACGAATAGCAAGCAAATGGCTCCACCAAAACTGTCATAACTTTAGAATGCATCATTCAATTGCTCTCAAATTTGATATACAGATACTATAATAATAGACAATAGTATAGAATGGATGACAATTTTTTTAAATTTTTTTTTTACAAAAATCATAAATAAAATGGTATACACCTCCCTTAAGGGAGACCGAAACCTCTCTGTGCAGGCAAAGAATTCCCGGGTTTTTAAAATTCTAACTTCATTTTTTATTATTATGGTCCAGTGGCACGTGCGTATGGAGGGTTGCTAGGTATTAGGTCAATGGCACGTGCGTATGGAGGGTTGGTCAGTGGCACGTGCGTATGGAGGGTTGCTAGGTATTAGGTCAGTGGCACGTGAGTATGGAGGGTTGCTAGGTATTAGGTCAGTGGCATGTGAGAATGGAGGGTTGCTAGGTATTAGGTCAGTGGCATGTGAGAATGGAGGGTTGCTAGGTATTAGGTCAGTGGCACGTGAGTATGGAGGGTTGCTAGGTATTAGGTCAGTGGCACGTGCGTATGGAGGGTTGCTAGGTATTAGGTCAGTGGCACGTGCGTATGGAGGGTTGCTAGGTATTAGGTCAGTGGCATGTGCGTATGGAGGGTTGCTAGGTATTAGGTCAGTGGCATGTGCGTATGGAGGGTTGCTAGGTATTAGGTCAGTGGCACGTGCGTATGGAGGGTTGCTAGGTTTAGGTCAGTGGCACGTGCGTATGGAGGGTTGCTAGGTATTAGGTCAGTGGCATGTGCGTATGGAGGGTTGCTAGGTATTAGGGCAGTGGCACGTGCGTATGGAGGGTTGCTAGGTATTAGGTCAGTGGCACGTGCGCATGGAGGGTTGCTAGGTATTGGGTCAATAGCATGTAAAGTAGAGGGTTTCCCAAACATGCTCTTGACCACATACTTAATTAAGTTCTAATGCTGGTGCATAGAGTGTGGCTTCCTCTAGCCACAGGTGCTAATTTCAGCTCTTTAGCACTTGGCAATCTGGAGAGGCAAAATCAGGCACTCGGGGGTTTGAGGTACCCTTCCAGTAACTTAGCTATAGTTAGACCTATGAAAACGTTTTGGTATTAAAAGAGAGCTCACAGAGAGACCTATCTTTTGAGCTATACATCAAGTGAAGTTTGCAGAATCTATGGAGCTATAAAGTTGTAACCACAAGTTTTGTTTTACACTTGACTACTAAAATGGTTTCGTCTCCCCCCCCTTAATTAAAGCTCATAAAGAGGCTAACAATCCATAGGATGGAAAAAGTTACACGTCTTGGAAAACACAACATTTTCATTTGGCCTCTATTTAATGATCGATGCTAAGTGCCCTGCCCAACAATTAGCTTTCATTGTATTGCATTAACAGCTGATGAGCAACACAGTGGCCATCACTGGGCTCTAGTTAGGTCAGCCAATTGATTAGCACCTTAGGATTACACTCAAAACCTGCATTGGTCACGAATACACTGAATTTGAAATTGCGTCCCAATGCGCATCCGATCCAATGCACTTCGAGAGGTGTTTAAGGGTAATTATAGGCATTAAAATAAGTGGGTATTAGATAGAACTTCTACCTCGCTACGGCCGCAAATCAGAGCTTGCAGGAGACGAGAGTGCCAACCAGGTACTACTTGCTAGAAACTGTTCATTGGCTGGCTAGAAGTATACTAATTACACCGCAGCTGTTAGAGCTAGCAAATGGTACCCGATTCTTTTCACAGGTAGCCTCTTTAAAGGGGGGACTACACCTGAAACCACCGAAATTTGAACGCATATTTGTAGCCGTCATAACTTTCCCCCCCTTTCTTCTGTGAAGATACTTTTGAAACCAACTTGTTGCTTATTCTGTGTGCTTTAAGGCCAGTATGGCCCATTTTTTTCTTCAAAAAACTCGCACCTCTTTCAAGGGCCATAACTCCTGAACTACATCCCCTATGCCAGTGATTTTATGCTCAAAAGATAGATCTCTCTTAGTGCTTCAAAACAACATTTAAAAAGTGAGGATAGGGTCTGTATACAGTGTGTGACATGCAGAAAAGCTGGGAAAAGTGAGAAAAATCAACCTTAAAACCCTACAAAGCCTAGCTAAAAAAATAAAACCGCTATGGCTTCCAAAACTCTTGGTAATATTGCTTAGACACTAATGAGTGATTTAATAGAGTTAAATAGTGCTTGCTAAGTGCACTACCAGCTGTACAATTGGCTGCGTGCCAGCGCTTTTAATTGCCACTAAGACAGTTGTGAATAAACTTATAACTTTGAAGTGCTTATAGCTACTACTTAACTAACTCTATTAAATCATAGAGCAAAGACAGAGCTATAAAATGATATATAATTAAGTAGGTACACACTAATTTTTCTTAGAGATATCCTTTTTTGAAATTCAAAAAGGCTCTTTTTTTTTGGAAATGTGGGAAATCGCTGCTGAAGTTGGACTATATACTTTCAAGGGGAGACAATGGTATTTTTTAATATTTTTTTAAAAACTTGTGATTACAACTTTAGAGCTCCGTAGATTCTGCAAACTTCATGGTATAGACTTGATATATAGCTCAAAAGATAGGTCTCTCTGTGTGCTCTCTTTTGATACTAAAATATGTTTCATAGGTATAACTATAGGCAAGTTACTAGACCCTGAAGTGGAGGGACCTAAAAAACCTGCATCCCAAAGTCCCCATCCAGAATAACTCCAGATTGCTAAGTGCAAAAAAATTGAAATTGGTACGAGTGGCTAGAGGAAGCCCTAGAGCATGCAATGACCTTTTTCATTAGGCGTTAAAAATTTATTACCTGGTCAAGCGCACGGGTAGAAAATTTAGGGTGTTGCAATCAACGCCCTCAATTTTCCAATAAACGCCCTCAATTTTCTACCCGCCGCTTGACCAGGTAATAAATTTTTAACGCCTAGTGAAAAAGGTCATTGCATGCTCTAGGGCTTCCTCTAGCCACTCGTACCAATTTTAAAAAAATTGCACTTGGCAATCTGGAGTTATTCTGGATGGGGACTTTGGGATGCAGGTTTTTGAGGTCCCTGGTCTAGTAACTTGCCTATAGTATACCTATGAAACATATTTTAGTATCAAAAGAGAGCACACAGAGAGACCTCTCTTCTGAGCTATATATCAAGTCCACACCATGAAGTTTGCAGAATCTACGGAGCTCTAAAGGTGTAACCACAAGTAAAAATTAAATTAAAATTAAAAATGCCCTCCTTCAATTTTTCAGTTGAATGAAGTGTAGGCCTGGATAAAATCCACCATAACTTGAGACTTGTGCTTCCTAATGTTTCCAAATTTGAAAGAGAATTTGTACAGATGTTCAGAAATTATATAAGCACACAAAAAAAAAGGTCAAATATTGAGGAAAAATGGGCCATACTGGCCTTATTAAGATGATATGTGAAATATCTCTATAGGTCTTAGCCTAGAAGATACATCCAAAAAGGCAAGGTCACTCCAAAAATTGCACCCCCCAAACTGAGGCAAGGATAATTCTTAAGTGCCTGGTCTACAGATGCCCAAATTTGGTTTGTGGCTTACCTAAGCTGTGATATGATGGTGGCATATTTATCAACACATCTCTTGTTCATTAGTTCTAAGGCATTTCATTTCCAACCACGCAAAATACACGCAAAATCTGTGCAAAATCGGTGACGGTCACCTCTTCTAATCACCATAACTCGTCAAAGCTTCAAGTAAAAAAAGAATTGAAACCGTCATATTACAGAGCAGCTCTCAAATGAACTCTCAAATATTAATGGATTTTCAAAATTCCTGGGAATAGGTGTAAAGGAGAGACAGTTGCATTTTGGGGGAGAGTGACCCACATGTATTTCCCCCCTTTTTTCTTCTTGTGGTTACCACTTTATAACTCCATAGATTCCGTAAACTTCATGGTATGGACTTGATATATCTTGATATATAGCTCAAAAGATACGTCTCTCTTTGTGCTCTCTGTATTCATACGTATAATTATAGGCAAGTTACGGGAGCTACAAGTGGAGGGAACCTCAAAAACCTGAATGCCTGAACTGGCCGCATAAATATCTCCAGATTACCAAGTGCTAGAGAGTTTAAATTAGCACCAGTGGCTAGAGGAAGCTCTACTCAGTTTTTTCATTAGGCGTTAAAATGTAAGTACGTAGTCAAGCAAGCGGGTGGAAAATGAATTTCGTTAATAATCCATAAAACTCATTTTCCACCCACGCGCTTGATCACGTAACTACAGTTTCCCAAGACTAGCAGTGCACACCTAATCCACATTGCTGGGTCAGTGATGGTTGTCGATCAGTTTACTTCAGGGGACGGCAATATTAAGCACTCGTTCTAACATTGGCACGTGGCTGCTCAACCAATGGCATGCTGGCAATAACTGCAGCGCTGGAAACAACGTTTTAAACACAAGCATTCACGTTGATCGGCAGTTGTGATTTTCTGCCAATCAAACAAAATCTTGCCAATCAAACAAAATCTGGCAGATCACGAAGTCTACAAAATTCTGATAAATTACTCGGCTTTATTTTGCTCGTGTCTCATCCCTCTCATCTAACCGTAACTTAGCATATTTATTTGTAGCACACATGGCTCTGCATATGCATGTTGCCTGTAAGGATGCATTAAAATAAGATTCGTTTTGGAGATTTAAATTTTGATGTTGACCTCGGCATACTAATTGACAAGAAAATTTGAAAATGGCACTCTATATTAAAAAAAAGTTGCCTACACCTGTTTACTTAGACCGCTTGCGAAAATACACCAACAGTGCAAAAAAAGAGAGAAACATATCCCTTTAGATCTAGGCTACTAAAGAAGACCAGGGCTAGGGCTGGGGCTAGGGCTAAGGCTAGGCCTGGGGCTAGGGCTAAAGCTTGGGCTAAGGATACTAGGGCTAAGGCTAGGGCCAGAGCTCTGAGGTGCTGGGGCATCCCAGGGTTGTCTGGGGTTTGCACATAATTCTGCACCTTTGAGGTTTCTCCTCCGGCCACCTTTTTGTTTTAAAGCCAAGTACATGTCCTTTGGTTGGAAAATTGGCATCAAACTAGAAACCTCCAAGTATTTGATATCAGCTGAAAATAATCCTAGCAGCAAGCCTTTGGGAGCAGTTACGACAATGACATCTTGGGGGGAATCTACCAAGCAATAGCTACAGCTTGTTAAGCGCATGAGGCATGCTGCTCATCCTATATATACTTCCTTCCACTGTTTACCTTGCTGTTCCAACGATCATTCTCTTGAATATTTCGCGAGATATTTTCCACAGTCAACTGCACCCAGAAAAAGTATTTTAACAAGTGAAATGATCAATACGGAAGCCATAGACGAGTGCAATGAGTCGGATTTTATGAGTGGGAGGAGAGGTCGGAGGAAATAAATGCAGTGCCTGGTACTGGGTTTCAGGGTTTGGATTTCATTGAGAATAGCACTTTTATATGTTGTTCTTGATTTGATCATCTTGCTACCACATTTCAATGCCTTTTGCATCGTCATGCCCATCAAAGCTTTGCATAGTCGCGCCCATCAAAGCTTTCTGTTATCTAAAGTGGCTGAAATGGTTGCTTCAGAACTCTATGGAAAACACTACAGGGCACGATGCCTTGATTTAACCACAATCCCTGAGAGCCGAAAAATCACTCGCATGCACACACACACACAACATACACACATTGCTGGGTCATGAACTCCCTCCTTCACTGAAATTGAGTGGATTGCTTCAAATATAACAAAAGATGCCTTGTCTGCACTAGGACCAGCTGGCCCTAGCCCTAGTGCATAGATGACAATACACATTTGTGAAGGCATAACTAACCCAAGCAGTTGGGTGATTAATCTACGTGGCTAGCCACATGTCCAGCATAAATTCTTACGTGGCTAGACAAAACATAATCCTTAATCATAATCCTTACCTGCCATGACCTAGAAAACTATATCCGCTCCTTTATGATGGCATATCACACTACCGACTTGGGAACAGCAGAAGTTCTTTCGTCACTCCAAAGTATCCAATTAGTGCCCACGTCGGTCCCGCCCTTACGCGGTCTAGATAATAAATTGGTCAAGGGAACGCATTGAAAGTCGACAAGGGTCCACTATAATTATGTGCAGTCGGGCTCAATTAAATCAAGTTAACTAATTAATTCAAATAAATTTGAAATAACAGTTTAACTAAACAATTCAACTAAAATTGACATGACAAGTCTACTAAAATGATTGAATTAAATAAAGAGACCATAAGATTGACTTTTTTTAGGCAAGTCCGTTCATTTCATTTTCATGTTCGTTTTTCCCACCTGCTTGGAAGTGGGCTTTGAAAACTCTATTTGAGGGCTTTGAAAACTCTATTTGAGGACTTTTTCAGTTTCACCAGACCTTATGTTCGGGTTTTGTGGCCACTGGTTTGACACACACCCAAATTGGTACTGCTATTTACTTGTTAGCACTATTAAATTCCATGTCAAGAAGAATGCAAACAAAAGCTCTGGAAAGACGAAAGTATGGAGTCATTAAGAGTTACGAAGGATCTTCTGGGTTAGAATCGTGGGAGAAGAAGAGATATCTAGAAGCTGAAGACTCAAATGATCTGAAAATTTGGAACTAGTATTAACGGCTTTACCGTTTATGCTCCACCCTTTACCTTCAGATGGCATCTGTAGCTGGTCCTTCCCTAGCGCTGGCTATGATCACACAGGCATGCCTGCTCCTGTGTCAACCCTGCTCAGTCACTGTATTTCTGGTGAGTCTGATGAAAGAGTGCAAGAATGATAGTCATGATCAAGAGCAAAATGAGGGGTTTACAACCACCCTGGATCTAACCCTGCCCTCTGGAGTGTTGTATATTTTCTCATGATTCAAAGAAATGTGTATTCCCGACATTATTCACAGTTTTGCTCACTCAATTTTTGTCCATAGTATATACTTTTTATATCATTTGAATGCTCTCTCTTTGCTCTTCAAAATGAATGATCACTTTTTCAATCCAGCCAATTTTCCATGAGATACGGTTCATTCTGTGGGCTCACTTTTCCTGCTGAATGAAAAAGGGGGGGAGAAACTGACTGACAGCAACATAAATGGCAAGTCTTGATGAGGCTGAAAATTTGTAAAAAAAAACACCTCTGTACTATTGCCAGTGTGTCAGGCTGTCAGACAGATGTTGATGGCAACACTGCTTTGCCTATAGGCTATAAATATCATTGTAAAGCACAGAGAATGAGCTACCTTTTGAGATAAAAACCATTCAAAATGGATGAAGCGTTAAATTGGTGACCACAAATATGCCTTAATTCAATTTTAATTCAACTTTGAATTAATGGCCTCAAAAACCAGTTTAAATAAATAAAATAACTGTGACAAACTAACCAGGTGAATTAAATATACCTAAATGACAGTCTAACTAATTCAACTTTGAATTAATTGAACCCCACTGATTATGTGGCTTTCAGCTAGCTGAAGATCTAAAGGTTTTTGCTTTCCCTGTTGAAGCTAGGTGATTTGAGGCGATCTTGCCCCTCTGATCAACTCGGGCGGTTCCTCAACAATAAAGAAAATGTTCTGTAATGCCAGAGGACGGATAACATGGTGGGTGCTTTAGGAGAGCATAAGTCAAGACAAAGATTATAGTTTCTTTGTAGGATACACTCACTGATTACCGTTCTCGTTGTTTATCGCACAAAAAAGTCGGCGTTGCTAAATTTGTTTGTGTTTGCCCATTAGGTCCATGAATTATAAGTCACGTTGTCCACTATCCCTACAGTCATCGACAAACTTCAACAAACATTGAGGCGAGAATTTTTCTAACGTCTATAATAATTATTTAATTGTTCTGTTGAGCCTTGATATAGGCCATCACTAAGTATGTACAAACAATGAATGACAATGACTACTAGAAAACAACAGCATGAATAATGATTATTACAGCAAAATAATGAATTACAAAAAATTTGTTTGCGGATGATGATGGGTGGTATCAAAGACATAAGACCCTAGGTGCCAAAAATTAAGTATTTCCTCTTCTCCCACCATTTGAGCACATTTCCCATTACAATTCTGTCTACTGTCCAACACCCTCTTCCTTCACCCCTGCTACTGATCTACCCAACATTAGGCCTAGTCTCCCTTTTTCATCATCTTCATTTCTCCACTCTTCAGACCCTTCAATGCCCTCAATCATATCCAATAATCTTTCTCGAACACCAGAAAACTCCCCACAGTACAACAAGAAATTCACAAAACCTTCATCACATAGGTACATCTACCATCCCGGCACATACCACACCTCACCTTGTCACCCAAGAGTCCTGCTGATGCCATCCTTAACCTGAATCTCAGCCTCACTTCACCTGTGTTACTGAATCCTCTTACATATCTATCTTGTCCAAACTCTTCTTTAGCTAACTTATACCACTTGAGACTTGATTTCCTTCCTACTTCTTCCCGCCACTCTTCCTTATGAATATCCCTTACACAATTCCTCCGTGTCGCACTTGAGCCTACTATCTCCCATGCTCCTTCCCCCCCAAACTTCCTTTTCAGCTCACAAAACTCTGCCCACCAATCTGGACAATCACTTAACAGTGCCATAACTTTTTTCTCTAGCCTATCTCCACTCATTCTCTGCAACCTCTATCCAAATAACACTTTCTTTTCTTCCCTTCTCTGCTCCAGCCTTCTCCAGTCCAGGTCCCCTCTTACTGCCACCCGTCCAACTGTATTATTTCTTCAACCAGTTTCCTCCCAACGTTCTCTTGAATTTTTTCCAATCCTTGCAGGCTGTCTTCCCTCCTGTCCACCATACTTCAGATGCATGCTCTAGACATGGCCTAGCTAGCAACTCTCATATTAGTTTACCTCTGTCCGTCTCCATTTCTCCATTTACCTTGCTCATATAACCAATTCTTGCCCTCCATTTCTCTGCCCTTCATCTTCTCCAAATGAACATTTCCTCTCATCCCCCTGTCAAACCACACACCAAGATATTTGAAGGCTTCCACATTCTCCATTCTCTCCTCATTAATCTTCCACTCTCCTCCACTGCACTTTCTGTCCACTGTCATTGACTTGCTCTTCTCACTATTAAACCTAAATCTCCATTTCATTGCATACTCCCCCACCACATCCAACATCACTTGTAACTCCACCTGATCTCTCGCTAACAGTACAATATGATCTGCATACAGCAACCCACGACACCATGTTATTTCCACTTCAATCCCTAACCTTTTCCCCTCCAAATCCTCAACAATCCCATGACATACACACTATAGAGAACTGGTGACAAAGGATAACCCTGTCTCAGTCCTGCCTCTACTTCAAACCACCTGGACCCCTCTCCACCTAACAACACGTTACCGAACCTTTTCCCTATTGTTGATTTTAATTTAATTTTAATTTTAATTTATATTTCATTCTAGGACACATAATGTGTATAATTATACAGAATATATAGTGTGTAAAGGCAAAGTTCTATCAGTGTCTGATACAATTGAAATTACATTAATCAAATTGACTTTTAAAATATTTGTCTAGTTGAAATTTGAAAGACCATACAGTGGAAGCCTTTCTCAGTTTATGTGGTAGGTCATTCCTGACAGAGATGACCTGATTACATAAGAACTGAGGTCAAGTCTTGATCTTTGCACTGCTAGAGATGCATTTCGGGTTGAGACTGGATGAGATTCAGTGACACAGGTGAAGAAGTCCGACTTGGGAAGATCATCAAACCCATGCAATATTTTGAATGTTTCAATCAAATCAAAGCGCCGGCGCCTATCAACCAATGTTTAAGTCCGACTTCTTTTAATTGATTTTCATATTTCCCACTCAATGATGGTATCAGTCTAAGAGCCCTCCTTTGAACTTTTTCAATAGCTTGAATGTCTTTCTGATGACTTGGGTTATAATATGCTTGAATACAATAGTCTAAGTGTGGTCGAACATAGGTCACATAGAGCTTGATAATGACATATTTTTCTCTGGACAGAAAATTTCTCCGAATCTTTCCAAGAACAGAATTGGCCTTCTTCACTGATAGAAACACTTATTGGTGAAATTTACCATTTGCTTCAACAATAATACCCACATCCTTCTCTTGTTCAGTCACATCCAGTTTACTAAGTTTACTTTACTTTACTTTTTTTAATTTACTTTTTAAAAGAAACACTCATAATGAGCAAAAATGGTACAACTAAAATAAATGAGTAATGTATAAAACCTCACATACTGTCCACAGACCTAATAAAGTCTGTCAAACTTTCCAGAGGAGAGCGTGCTCCACAAGTCATGACATGATATTTTTCAGTTAGGTGTAAAATACACTGGCAGTCATCGCCCACCTCATAATAGTCCGTATGTATACACAATTTATGATGAAACCCATGGATGGTCGCTCATGTGTAAAGATGTCTTGTCTTTTGTCCTCATCTTTTCCATTCATCAAAATGAAAAGTCGGCCCATTCGTGAACTTTGCAATGCAAAACTTCATGCCCCTCTCCTCTCTGTCTTCCATATAATCATTCCAAACTGAGGCCTCAAATTTCACTCCTGCTGTCCGCAGATCATCACATAGCCATGAGGTGCCCACCATTTCATGCACAGCTGTCGAGGATGCAGATTGATGGACAACCAGGGCTCTTTTTAGAAATACAGACTTGACTTTGTCGAGTTCAATTAGATGTCTGGCAGAAAGATACAAGGATATCAGATAATCCACAATCGGGAAAATTTTCATCGAGTAGATCTCAAGTGCAGTTGCTATGCTTACAAGTGATAGCTCTTTCATTGTGGCAATCACAGAGAGTGCCTTCTGTTTCTTTTTCTGGATGTGATCAGTGAATGTGAGGCGAGACTGCATGGTTAGACCAAGATATTCATAGCTTCTGACAAATTCTATAGGGTGATTCCGATATATAACTACATCCTTGCTGGAGAGCCTGCCACCTTTCCGAAATTTTATGCACTTTGTCTTGTCTATGTTTACTTCCATTTTATTCAGGTAACACCAGTCAGAGAGTTTATCCATTGGGCTTGAATGGTTGTCAGGTTTGCTGAGTAGAACACAAGATCGTCAGCATAAAAGGAGAGTCCTATATCATCTGACCTGAGGGTATCAGCTAGATCCGAAATGTATATATAAGATGAAGGCAGTCGGAGAGAATGAATCTCCTTGTGCAACCCCTCTATGTTGCCTGATGGGATCAGAGAAACAGGTTCCATCATAGATACGAAATTCATTCCATTTAAGTAGACTATGTATCAATCCTAATATCCGACCTTTGATGTTGAATTACTCTCTGAGTTTGTGTATGAGGATTGATCTATTAACATAGTAAAAGGCTTTTCTGAAATCCACGAAGACTGCATAGAGACACCCTAGTTTCCTGCTGAGCTCCTCCTTCACGCGTCTTAAAAGAAGGTACACTGGTTCTCGTGTGCTTTTGTGCGGTTGGAACCCGTGTTGCTCTGGAGGGAGGAGATGGAAAATATGTCTTCTAAGTCGATGATTGATAAGGGAGGTCATGACTTTCATTGGCGAATTGGTAAGTGCTATTCCACAAGAATTGGGTGAGAGGGGATCCCCTTTTCCCTTGTAGAGGGCTTTGAGAGTGCTCTTTCTCCAGGGGGTAGGTACCGTCATAGTAATCAGGCAAAGATTGAGGATGTCAGTCAAAAGTGGGAGCACCACTGGTAGTGCCTGCTTCAGGTGTTCGTGACATAGGCTATCTGGACCAGGTGCCTTCTTGTTGGGCATTTTGACCACCACTGTCTCCACCTCCTTCACCAGAAATAGTTGGTTGTACCAGTCATTTTGTTCTTCAAGAACTGTCCACTGTGTAGGTGGAGGTGGAAGGTCAGGTGGTTCATGCTCCGGATCATACAGAATTTGAAAGTGATGCAACCATACTTCTGGTTCAACGAGAGAGGGTGCCTCAATTTTCCTTTTGCTAAATAACGCATCATTAATACGTTTATTCAGTTTGAATTCATCATAATCCTCTCTCTTTTGTTTGATAATAGCTTTGTATTTTTTCTTCAAGGTCCAACATTGTGATTTTCTTAGCCACAGAAGTGCCTGCTTTAAGGTGAGGCATTCTGCATCGAACCATGGTTTGTGATGATTTCTGGAGGGATTAAAAGTGGGAATTGCACTAACCATTGCTATGGTAAAGCAGTTCACTGCCCTGTCTAAGTGACCATCTGCAATGCCATAGAAGATATCTGGTATTAGAGGGTGGGATCCTAGTATATCAGCATCCAAACAACATTTAAGATTTTAAGAGATTTTTCTGGTATTTTACTGGTATTTTACTCTTAGAGATAGCACGATTTGTTGATGTCTCTTTGTCAGAATTGGCACTATTTCCACAGGGTTTGACAACCGAGGACCAAGATTGTGGAAAATCAGATCTATTGTGTTAGAGCCTTTCTGGGTTATGTATGTCTTGATGTTGGGGTCATTAGCCAGAGAAAAGCCATATCCTTCAAGGGTTCTATTAAGTAGTGCCTCTGTTTCCTTTGTCCATGCGACAGTTAAAATCCCCACATATGATCGATGGTTTAGAGGAGTCCCCCATCAGTAGACCTACTCCTAGATCAATGTCTAGGTTCATCATTGGTGGGTAATAGCAGCATACTACATTGAAATATTCAGTGGTCACGCAGACATGGTAAGTAGAGTGGCCTTGGAGATATTTGTTCATGTTCGGTCTTGATAAAACGGCTATCACGTTCTAGCCGAAAGGCACTTCCCTTTACTGCAGGCACCGGAGGTACTAAGGGGGGGGGGCGGAGGGGGCGTCCGCCCCCCCCAACCAACACAGCTTTACCAGCAAGCTAGCAAGCTCTATCATTCACACAAAAATCAGTCACACGGAATTTAATGCCGAGGCAATAATTTTGGACGCCGTTTGTGAGATCATTATGACCACTATCACGAGAATAAGATTGAGTCGAGTGCTGCTTGCTATTGCAAATTGTAGCTTTGAGCAGGCAGCTAGTGAATGTGCTTGTGTCGTAGACTCGTAGAGACCTAGTGAATAGTGTAGTATAGAGCGGATCATTCACCTGACCGGGTGCGGGTTTAATGATTTAATGTTGCTATTGCTGAGCCTGTTAAGGCCATCACATATATAATACAGCACAGTGTGAAACTATTTAGTAACTAACCTAATAACAATCTATATTTTAAAAAGAAGTCAACAGAATAAAATTATCCACAATATTAAGTTACGAGTGTCCCGCTGCTCAGGAAGGGGGGGACAGGAGTGGACCAAAGATCATTCCTCAGCTGACCATACAACAATTCCTTTCTCCTCTGCCACCACTTCCCTACCCAATACATAACACACTCACCCACCTCCTCCATCACTGCATCACTTACTCCCTCCACATCTTTCCCCAAAAGCAATGCCATCTTTCCCCAAAAGCAATGCCACCTTTCCATCCTTACTCACTCTTCTTAATTCATCCAGCCACTGTCTTGCCCCTGCAATTCTGCGTACCTCATCTATCACAACCAGCCGATCCCTCTCAAATTCCCCGCATGTCACCAAGAAATGTTCCACATCCTCCCCTGCTCCACTATCACACATTATACACCTCTCATCCCTAACTATCCCACATCTCTTCTTATCCTCTAACAACCCAGCTGATGCAGTCCTCAGTCTAAATTGCAGCCGCACACCTTCCTGACCATGCATGGACCTCACATACCTCTCCACCCCTGCACCATTCTTTGCCGATTTATAATAATTCAGCGTACTTTTCCCGTCTACTTCCTCCTCCCAGTCCTTCTCATTTCTCACCTTCACTTTCCCCTTCCACTTGCGCACTGACCCAACCTCGTTGTTTATCTTGTACTTTCTCCTCAAGATCTCATATTCTTCCCACCATCCAATTCCTCCATCCTCTCGTAGTTTATTTACAACAACTTTAACCAATCTGCTCTGTTCCAACACCTCTAATCTCTTGCCAAACAAAACCTTCATCTCTTCCCTCCTCTCCTCTAGCTTCCTCCACCCCATATCTCCCCGTATTGCCACTCCTGCTACTGTATCACTTGCCCCCAACAGTCTCCTACCCACTCTCATCTGTGCTGACTCCAACTTCTTGCGAGCATTCCGTCCTCCTGTCCACCACACTTCGGCTGCATGCTCTATACTGGGTCTCGCTAGAATCTCCCACACCATTCTTCCTCTGTCTACTTCCACCTGCCCATTCACTCTACTCATCCATATTACCTTTCCAACCCACTCTTCTGCCTTCTTCTCTAACTGAACATTACCCCTTAGCTTCCTATCAAACCATATTCCTAAGTACTTGAATTCTTTGACCTCTTCCAATATCTCCTCACCAATCCTCCAATGCACTTCTGATTCCTTCTTCCCTACTACCATGACCTTGCTCTTCTTGCTATTAAATTTCATCTTCCACCTTAACACATACGCCTGTACCACATCCAACATAGCTTGCAGTTCCACCCCTGAGTCAGCCAGAAGAACAACATCATCTGCATACATGAGTGCCCCACACCAGCAGCCTTCCACTTTGACTCCTAGCTCAGCTCTCTCCAATTCCTCTGCCATTCCCATCAGATATATATTGAAAAGAAGTGGAGACAAAGGACATCCCTGCCTAAGTCCATTCTCCACAGTGAACCACCTTGACCTCCTTCCATTCAATACCACCGTCGTCTCCACCCCACTATACAATCCTACACATGTCCTCACAAGCTTCTCTTCTACTCCATACTGCCTCAACTTCTGCCACAGTCCCTCCCTCCACACACTGTCATATGCCTTACTTATATCCAGGAAAGCCAGATATGAAGCTTTTTTCTCGCTCTTCCTCACTTCACAAACTCCTCTTAACACCAACCACTGGTCTGAACATCTCCTCTGTCTCCTAAATCCTCCTTGTGCTTCCGTCAAAATCTTATCCTCAGCGAACACTCCTAACCTCCTTGCCAACACTCTCGCAAACACCTTCACCACATTACAACACAATGAAATTCCCCTATAATTCCCTACTTCATCCTCGTCACCATCCTTGTGGAGAGGTACTAGTAAACTCCTCTTCCAGTCCACTGGGCAGCACTCAATCCTCATCACCACATTCATCACCTGCACCATCACTTCCACCAACCTTCTACCTCCATACATCAGCATCTCATTCAACATTCCATCAGGGCCTGGTGCCTTTCCTCTCTTCAAACACTTTAATACCTCTACTACTTCTTCCCAGCTTACTTCTTCACACATACCCAGCTCATGCCCACCCACTTCTCCCATCTCTACTTCTTGTACTGTGGCATCCTCTTTTTTCCTCCCCAGCTCTTCCCAGTGTTTTGCCATCACCTCCAACACCTTGACTTCCTCCTCTACCATCCTTCCCTCTTCATCTCTCACTCCTTTTATCCTTCTCTCCTTCCTCTTTGCTCTTAAATCATTCCAAAACAGCTTACAACTAGTCCCACCCTGCTCTCTAATCTTCTTTATAGTTCTCTTCCTCAATTCCTTCTTCTCTATCCTAATAGTCTTTTTCACTTCCTTTCTTGCTTCTCTATAGTCATTCCATAGTTGTCTTAATGTAGCCTCTCTCTCCCATCTCTTTGTGGCTTCCCTTAGCCACTTACATTTCTCCTTCCTGACACCAATCAACCACTCCACATCCCCTGACCACCATCCCTCTGACCTGTCTGTAATCTTCTTCCTTCCAATTCCTTTCTCCGCTGCAGCCAAAACTTTCTCCTTCCACCTACCCCACACCTCTTCAACTATGTTTCCTCCCAACTCTTGCTCAAGCTCTCTCACCTCCTCTTCCCACCCCATGAACATTTCCTCCACTGCCTCCTGATACTCCATCCAGTCTAGCCTATTGTCAACTCTCCATTTATGTCGCTCTCTTCTCACTTGTACCTCTCTCCTACCCCACGTAATTTCTCCCCAAATAATGTTATGGTCCGACCCCACATCCAGCTTGCCTGAGTCCTCAACTACCACCCTAGCTACATCCATGTCCTCACTAATCAACATATAGTCTATGACCGACTTTCTCTCCCCACATTCCCACGTCCACCTGCCCTCACAGCACTGCAACTCGTTCCCCACAACCAGACCTCCAACCCTAACCAACTCCAACAACCGCCTTCCATTACTGTTTGGGTTGTCCTCCACTCCTAATCCAATCTTTGCATTGAAGTCCCCCATCATAACAACATCGAACCCTTTCTCTTCATACTTCACCACATCCTCCTGCAATACCTCAAACAATACCTCCATCTCACTCACTCTCACTCCTTCTGGGTTCACATACACTACCCCTACCATGGTTTTTCTTCTCCCCGCTCCGCTTAACTCCACCCACAGCAAACCTTCTCTTGACTTCCTCACCCTAGATTCCAAACTCTCATGCACCAGAACTCCCACACCTCCACTCGCCCGCCTGCCACCCTCTCTATTCCTGCCATACCACTCATATCCTGCCACCACTCACCTAATCCTCCTTCTGCAAAAATGTCTCCGCTAATCCCAGCACATCAAACTTCTTCGTTTAATTATTCGCGTTATGATTTAATGTTGCTATTGCTGAGCCTGTTAGCCATCACATATATAATACAGCACGTGAAACTATTTAGTAACTAACCTAATAACAATCTATATTTTAAAAAGAAGTCAACAGTACTTAATTAATATAATTATCCACAATATTAAGTTACGAGTGTCCCCTGCTCAAGGAGGGAGGGACAGGAGTGGATCATTCCTCAGCTCACCATACAACAGTTCCTTTCTCCTCTGCCACCACTTCCCTACCCAATACATAACACACTCGCCCACCTCCTCCATCACTGCATCACTTACTCCCTCCACATCTTTCCCCAAAAGCAATGCCACCTTTCCAACCTTACTCACTCTTCTTAATTCATCCAGCCACTGTCTTGCCCCTGCAATTCTGCGTACCTCATCTATCAGAACCAGCCGATCCCTCTCAAATTCCCCGCATGTCACCAAGAAATGTTCCACATCCTCCCCTGCTCCACTATCACACATTATACACCTCTCATCCCTAACTATCCCACATCTCTTCTTATCCTCTAACAACCCAGCTGATGCAGTCCTCAGTCTAAATTGCAGCCGCACACCTTCCTGACCATGCATGGACCTCACATACCTCTCCACCCCTGCACCATTCTTTGCCGATTTATAATAATTCAGCGTACTTTTCCCGTCTACTTCCTCCTCTCAGTCCTTCTCATTTCTCACCTTCACTTTCCCCTTCCACTTGCGCACTGACCCAACCTCGTTGTTTATCTTGTACTTTCTCCTCAAGATCTCATATTCTTCCCACCATCCAATTCCTCCATCCTCTCGTAGTTTATTTACAACAACTTTTACCAATCTGCTCTGTTCCAACACCTCTAATCTCTTGCCAAACAAAACCTTCATCTCTTCCCTTCCTCTAGCTTCCTCCACCCCATATCTCCCCATATTGCCACTCCTGCTACTGTATCACTTGCCCCCAACAGTCTCCTACCCACTCTCATCTGTGCTGACTCCAACTTCTTGCGAGCATTCCGTCCTCCTGTCCACCACACTTCGGCTGCATGCTCCATACTGGGTCTTGCTAGAAGCTCCCACACCATTCTTCCTCTGTCTACTTCCACCTGCCCATTCACTCTACTCATCCATATTACCTTTCCAACCACTCTTCTGCCTTTTTTGCCATCTTCTCTAACTGAACATTACCCCTTAGCTTCCTATCAAACCATATTCCTAAGTATTTGAATTCTTTGACCTCTTCCAATATCTCCTCACCAATCCTCCAATGCACTTCTGATTCCTTCTTCCCTATTACCATGACCTTGCTCTTCTTGCTATTAAATTTCATCTTCCACCTTAACACATACGCCTGTACCACATCCAACATAGCTTGCAATTCCACCCCTGAGTCAGCCAGAAGAACAACATCATCTGCATACATGAGTGCCCCACACCAGCAGCCTTCCACGTTGACTCCTAGCTCAGCTCTCTCCAATTCCTCTGCCATTCCCATCAAATATATATTGAAAAGAAGTGGAGACAAAGGACATCCCTGCCTAAGTCCATTCTCCACAGTGAACCACCTTGACTTCCTTCCATTCAATACCACCGTCGTCTCCACCACACTACACATGTCCTCACAAGCTTCTCTTCTACTCCATACTGCCTCAACTTCTGCCACAGTCCCTCCCTCCACACACTGTCATATGCCTTACTTATATCCAGGAAAGCCAGATATGAAGCTTTTTTCTCGCTCTTCCTCACTTCACAAACTCCTCTTAACACCAACCACTGGTCTGAACATCTCTAAAATAAAAAAATCATTTTAATACTTTTTTTTTTTTTTTAATGCTCGAGTCCAGATTATTTTTAGTGTAAAGGGACAAACTTTAGACAATAACTGGAGATGCTGAACTGTCTACTTTCCCACTTATTGTCATTAGTTGCCCACAAATCATCTAATCATCAGCTCTGAAAACAGAGTTTTCCCTGAGAGACCTTCTTCAAAATTGCAAAACAGTTCTGGATGTATTACAAGTTTTGCATCAGACTGATCTGCACAGTGTATGGAGGACTATACCAACTTTATCGTTTGTTTGTCACACTTCCTGTGACCACAGCATCCTATGAGAGAGCTTTAGTAAACTCACCATTGTTAAAAACAAGCTTCGATCCACGACATCTCAAAGAGAGTTTGATTCTTTTTGTTAAAAATGATATCACTGCTAAGCTAAATTATGACTCTATTACTGACACCTTTGCGTCCATGGGACCTCGACAAATACAATTATGATTCCAAAAAATATAAGATATAATATAAATCAATGGCCTTGATGTTAATTTCTGTATGACATAAAAAATTAAAAAATTCCTGGAGGTGATGTAGCTATATACCTTGTAGAATGCAGACCATCCCTAGCTATTTTGAATGCACCATGCAAATGTTTCTCCCCCCCAACATAGTAATGCTGTGCACACCTGCAGTCTGCTGGCGATAGGGACCATTGATAACCTGGGGTAATGATTGGCTCTGCAAGAAAGGTTTCAGTTAGGCCACACAATATCAGCATTTATGAAGATATCCACTTCCGGAGCGTTGGGTATAGTGCTCTTCAGGCCTTCCACATTCCATACTTAGAAGTTTCATTTTGAGTGGGGTGGGGGGGGGGGGGGGGGGCATGGGGAGGATGGGGGTGGGGTTGGGGGGGAAGATGGGAATAGGGGTGGAAGAATTGGATTCCTGGGCCTAACAAAGGATAGTCATGAGGTGGAGATATTCTTGTAGGTCTTTCTATGACTTGACCCCTCCTGATCATCCAATCCTTGCTGGGTTCTTCCTTTTTTTTGTTCCGGAGATATTGCCGAAGGTGGTAATCTGCTTCCTCCTGGGCCCGAGTAAGGTGGGGACTGACTCCTTCTATTTTTCCACGGGGGAATTCCCTAGACCGCGTAAGGGCGGGCTGACGTGGGCAGTAATTGTATACTGAGGTAGACGACGAAGAACTTCTGCAAGTCAGTAGTGTGATATGCCATCATAAAAGAGCGGATATAATTTCTAGGTTCATGGAAGGTAAGGATTATGATTAACTATGTTTTGTTTTGTCTAGCTTATTTATGCTGGTATGCTTTGTCTAGCCACGTAAGAATTTATGCTGGACATGTTTTGGCTAGCCACGTAGATTAATCACCCAACTGCTTGGGTTAGTTATGCCTTCACAAATGTGTATTATCATCTATGCACTAGGACTAGGACCAGCTCTAGTGCAGACAAGCATCTTTTGTTATATTTGAAGCAATCCACTGAATGTCAGTGAAGGAGGGAGTTCATGACCCAGCAATGTGTATGTTGTGTGTGTGTGCATGCGAGTGATTTTCAGCTCTCAGAGATTGTGGTTAAATCAAGGCATCGTGCCCTGTAGTGTTTTCCATAGAGTTCTGAAGCAACCATTTCAGCCACTTTAGATAACAGAAAGCTTTGACTGGTGCGACTATGCAAAGCTTTGACGGGCATGACGATGCAAAGCTTTGACAGGCATGACGATGAAAAAGGCATTGAAATGTGGTAGCAAGATATAGCAAGATAGATCAAATCAAGAACAACATATAAAAGTACTATTCTCAATGAAATCCAAACCCTGAAACCCAGTACCAGGCACTGCATTTATTTCCTCCGACCTCTCCTCCCACTCATAAAATCCGACTCATTGCACTCGTCTATGGCTTCCGTATTGGATCATTTCACTTGTTAAAATAATTTTTCTGGGTGCAGTTGACTGTGGAAAATATCTCGTGAAATATTCAAGAGAATGATCGTTTGATCGTTGGAACAGCAAGGTAACAGTGGAAGGAAATATATATAGGATGAGCAGCATGCTAACAAGCTGTAGCTATTGCTTGGTAGATTCCCTCCAAGATGTCATTGTCGTAACTGCTCCCAAAGGCTTGCTGCTAGGATTATTTTCAGCTGATATCAAATACTTGGAGGTTTCTAGTTTGATGCCACCAAAGGACATGTACTTGGCTTTAAAACAAAAGGTGGCCGGAGGAGAAACCTCAAAGGTGCAGAATCATGTGCAAATCCCAGACAACCCTGGGATGCTCCAGCACCTCAGAGCTCTGGCTCTAGCTTTAGCCCTAGTATCCTTAGCCCAAGCCTTAGCCCTAGCCCTGGTCTTCTTTAGTAGCCTAGATCTCAAGGGATATGTTTCTCTCTTTTTTTTGTGGAGCACTGTGGGTGTATTTACGCAAGCGGTCTAAGCCAACAAACAGGTGTAGGCAACTTTTTAAATATGGAGTGCCATTTTCAAATTTTCTTGTGTGTGCTACAAATAAATATGCTAAGTTACGGTTAGACGAGAGGTATGAGACACGAGCAAAATAAAGCCGAGTAATTTATCAGAATTTTTTGTTGCTTTGTAGACTTCGTGATCTGCCAGATATTGTTTGATTGGCAAGATTTTGTTTGATTGGCAGAAAATCACAACTGCCGATCAACGTGGATGCTTGTGTTTAAAACATTGTTTCCAGCGCTGCAGTTATTGCCAGCATGCCATTGGTTGAGCAGCCACGTGCCAATGTTAGCACGAGTGCTTAATATTGCCGCCCCCTAAAGTAAACTGATCGACAACCATCACTGACCCAGCAATGTGGATTAGGTGTGGCGCTGCTAATGTAGTCTTGGGAAGCCACAGTTCTTTGCGAGCAGATTCTTGGATGACCACCCTAGCGCCTTGCAAGCTAGTGCTGCAGGCAAGGGCATGTGGAAGGTGGCTGACGCTTGTGAGTCCCTCTCTGAGAAGCCATGTTTGCCCATGCTTTAAAGGGAGCTGCAAATAAGGCCCTGTCCACTATATGCAAGAGTGAGAGCTCATCGGAAGTGCATTCAGTTCTACGATGAATCAATGCGTGTTGATTGGTTATATCAGCACAAACAATGTTCCTCCCTCTTGTGGATGAGTGACCGGAAGGACAGCGGTGTGCCGCAGAACAGGAGGAGGGTGGAAGTTGAGGAAAATGCAGAGTATCGTCGAAGTTCCACAAATTCCGGTAGCTATTAAAGAAGCTACTTGTGAAAAGAATCGGGTACCATTTGCTAGCTCTAACAGCTGCGGTGTAATTAGTCTACTTCTAGCCAGCCAATGAACAGTTTCTAGCAAGTAGTACCGGGTTGGCACTCTCGTCTCCTGCAAGCTCTGATTTGCGGCCGTAGCGAGGTAGAAGTTCTATCTAATACCCACTTATTTTAATGCCTATAGTTACCCTGAAACACCTCTCGAGGCGCATTGGATCGGATGCGCATTGGGACGCAATTTCAAATTCGGTGTATTCGTGACCAATGCAGGTTTTAAGTGCAATCCTAAGGTGCTAATCAGTTGGCTGACCTAACTAGAGCCCAGTGATGGCCACTGTGTTGCTCATCAGCTGTTAATGCAATACAATGAAAGCTAATTATTGGGCAGGGCACTTAGCATCAATCATTAACTAAAGGTCAAATGAAAATGTTGTGCTTTCCAAGACGTGTAACTTTTTCCATCCTATGGATTGTTAGCCTCTTTATGAGCTTTAAGAGGGGGACGAAACTATTTTAGTAGTCAAGTGTAAAACAAAACTTGTGGTTACCACTTTATAGCTCCATAGATTCTGCAAACTTCATGGTATGGACTTGATATAGCTCAAAAGATAGGTCTCTCTGTGTGCTCTACCAAAGTTTTCATAGGTATAACTATAGCCAAGTTACTGGAGCTAAAGTGGGGGCACCTCAAAACCTGAGTGCCTGATTTTGCCACATAAATATCTCCAGATTGCCAAGTGCTAGAGAGCTGAAATTAGCACCTGTGGCTAGAGGAAGCCACACTCTATGCACCAGCATTAGAACTTAATTAAGTATGTGGTCAAGAGCATGGTTGCTACTTTACATGCCACTGACCCAATACCTAGCAACCCTCCATATTCATGTGCCACTGACCTAATACCTAGCAACCCTCCATATTCATGTGTAATACCTAGCAACCTCCATACGCACGTGCCACTGAGCCAATACCTAGCAACCCTCCATACGCACGTGCCACTGAGCCAATACCTAGCAACCCTCCATACTCACATGCCACTGGACCATAATAATAATAAATGAAGTTAGAATTTTAAAAACCCGGGAATTCTTTGCCTGCACAGAGAGGTTTCGGTCTCCCTTAAAGCTGTTCCTTCTCTGTGTAGTTTGCTGATTATCTGGTGGGCAATATAACAATATATATCACTGCTGGAAACCAGACAGATTTGTGAGTGGGTTGTCAACGTGTGACACTGTGTAGGCTCTGCTCTGTGCCGGTTGAACTATCTGCCATCCACTCTGGCTAGCCCAGTAGATAGACATAGCGACTAGCACCTGTGAGAAATGATTACCTCTGCACACCGGCGAAGTGAATACTGGCCATTTTCTTAGACTGTTGCTATATGAGCTCTGCTCTGTGGCTACATTGCATGACTGGCATAGTAACAGTTCTTTCTCTGGACTGCCAGTATTCCTTGAAGAACTATCTTCAACCTGCCTCAACCCAGTGTAGTGTTGGTCCAGCGTGTGTCCCCATAGAGCTATTGTCAACCTATTTTAAACTGCCTCCACCCAGTGTGGTATTGGTCCAGTGTGTGTCCCATATAGCTATTGTCAACCTACTTCAACCTGCCTCAATCAGTGTGGTGTCGGTCCAATGTGTGTCCCATATAGCTATTGTCAACCTACTTCATCCTGCCTCAACCAGTGTGGTGTTGGTCCAGTGTGTGTCCCATATAGCCTACTTCATCCTGCCTCAACCAGTGTGGTGTTGGTCCAGTGTCTGTCCCCATAGAGCTATTGTCAACCTACTTCATCCTGCCTCAACCAGTGTGGTGTTGGTCCAGTGTGTGTTCCCATAGAGCTATTGTCAACCTACTTCAACCTGCCTCAACCCAGTGTGGTGTTGGTCCAGTGTGTGTCCCATAGAGCTATTGTCAACCTACTTCAACCTGCCTCAACCCAGTGTGGTGTTGGTACAGTGTGTGTCCCATAGAGTTATTGTCAACCTACTCCAACCTGCCTCCACCCAGTGTGGTGTTGGTCCAGTGTGTGTCCCCATAGAGCTATTGTCAAACTATTTCAACCTGCCCCCTCCCAGTGTGGTGTTGGTCCAGTGTGTGTCCCATAGAGCTATTGTCAACCTACTTCAACCTGCCTCAACCCAGTGTGGTGTTGGTCCAGTGTGTGTCCCATAGAGTTATTGTCAACCTACTCCAACCTGCCTCCACCCAGTGTGGTGTTGGTCCAGTGTGTGTCCCCATAGAGCTATTGTCAACCTACTTCAACCTGCCACCTCCCAGTGTGGTGTTAGTCCAGTGTGTGTCCCATAGAGTTATTGTCAACCTATTCCAACCTGCCTCCACCCAGTGTGGTGTTGGTCCAGTGTGTGTCCCCATAGAGCTATTGTCAACCTACTTCATCCTGCCTCCATCCAGTGTGGTGTTGGTCCAGTGTGTGTCCCATAGAGCTATTGTCAACCTACTTCATCATCCTGCCTCCGCAAACTATCTGTTGTGTGTGTTTTGTTGTATCCTGACAGGCGAATCCTCAGGGTATCTGAAGTATATCAGCTTGGTGGTCCTGACCATCCAAAATGCTCTCCTCATCATCAGCATGCGCTACTCCAGGCTGGTGAAAGGTGGCATGTTCATCACCACCACCGCTGTCGTCTTCTCGGAGTTTGCAAAGATGGTGGTGTGTCTCATCATCATCTTTGTGCAGCAAGGGTCCTTCCGCAAGTGGCTCTCCCACTTGCACGAGGCATTGGTTGTGAACTGGAAGGACACTCTCAAAATGTCCGTGCCTGCCATCGTCTACATGCTCCAGAACAACTTGCAGTATGTGGCCGTTTCTAACCTGGAAGCGGCCGTCTTTCAGGTCAGTTTGTTCCATGCTCACTGCCGTAAGTGTTTCCAAACAGCAACAGTGTCTAGAAACTGTCATGGGTGTGTGTGTGTGGGGGGGGGGGGTGTGGATACAGGAATAATGCTTCATATTGTTAGAATGCAAATACAATAATCTAGCTGTAGTTTGGTGCAAGAATTGGGGCAAGCAAGCTAAAGTTATGCAGCGATTTATCATGTAGCCTGGGAATGTCCAATCCCTCCCAACCCACTAACCCCCCTTTTTTTAAACTCAAAATATTCCATCAAAAGTGGTAGCTAATTCTCTGACTTGACATCATTAACAGGTGGACTCTTGTGATAAATAAATAGTACAGACCTGTTTCTGATTTAAAAAAAGCAAGAATTTATCTATATACTTGATGTTTGAAGCTGCAGCATAGCTTCTCTTCATGGACCTGCTGCACTGGGTCTATATACTTGAAGTTTGAAGCTGCAGCATAGCTCCTCTTCATGGACCTGCTGCACTGGGTCTATATACTTGATGTTTGAAGGCTGCAGCATAGCTCCTCTTCATGGACCTGCTGCACTGGGTCTATATACTTGATGTTTGAAGGCTGCAGCATAGCTTCTCTTCGTGGACCTGCTGCACTGGGTCTATATACTTGATGTTTGAAAGCTTCAGCGTAGCTTCTCTTCATGGACCTGTTGCACTGGATCTATATACTTGATGTTTGAAAGCTTCAGCATAACTTCTCTTCATGGACCTGTTGCACTGGATCTCTGCTATTATCTTAGTTGTGATGTATTATGAACCTCTCTAGTATACTTCACCTCATTATGTCAAATTAATTGAGTGGGTGTGGCCTATTACATATTTACTTCAGCAGGTATATACAAATGTAATGGTTCCTATAACCAATTGCGACTAAGCCATGCATAATTGGAGGGGCTATTGCAACTGGAGGCCTAATTCCTAATCAAGGAGATATATAATAATTATATAAGGCATTTAAAAATCCAAGTAAAAATCCAAGTTTTATAATTGTCATTTATATTTATTTAGGTTACCTACCAGCTGAAGATCCTTACGACTGCTGTCTTCTCCGTTATCATTCTCCGCAAGGAACTCAGTTACCTTAAGTGGGCATCCCTCGCCATCCTATTTGTGGGCGTGGCATTTGAATCCTCTTTCTCGTCTTCCACAACCTCTTCCTCAACCTCACCCGCTCACCAACAGAATTACATTTTGGGGGTGATAGCAGTTATCATTTCTTGCCTGTCTTCTGGCTTTGCTGGTGTTTATTTCGAGATGATGCTCAAAGGGTCAAATGTAAGCGTGTGGCTTAGGAACGTTCAACTCGGCATGTTCGGCTCGATCACAGCCCTGCTGGGCATGTTCATCAAGGATGGTTCCGAGATATCCAGCAAAGGCGTTTTCTATGGGTATAGTTATCTTGTTGTGTTTGTCATCTCCCAGCAAGCAATCGGAGGCTTAATTGTAGCGGTCGTGGTACGATATGCGGACAACATCCTCAAGGGATTCGCTACTTCTTTGTCCATCTTTTTGTCATGTATTGCTTCTGTCTATCTCTTCAATTACCATATAACTACGAACTTCACCTTTGGAGCTGTTTTGGTGATTCTCGCTATTTACTTGTATGGGAAACCCCCAAGTGCTCCTACCGTTCCTACTTCTGAAAAACCTGCCATCCAGGTTGGGGTGAAGGTAGAAGCACCAAGCGATTGAAGAGCCATTTATTTATTTTTATCATCGTCAAGTACACATTTATGATACATTGATGATAGAAGTATTGTTGGTTTTTATTTTCCTCTTTTTTTTTCATTGTAATTTCTAAATTGACCTCTGATTGACCTCTATTTTTTATTCTATCATAAAATGAATTCTTGATACGCTATTTTTTTTAATAGAAACAAACAACGGGATTGGATTGACGAAGATAAAACAAGACTACCCTTGGAGACCACAACCAGTTAAATGACCTTTAATATGTGCCATGAAGACCACAATCGTTAACCAGTTAGATGACCCCTTAGTGCTTTAAAAGTAGTCCTATATTGGTACTAAAATGTCACATTACTGGTGGTAGGCACTGGGTATATATTCATGTCCTTCCTGATGCATTCTGTGTGCTATACATGTGACCTTTCTCATGGGAAAAAGGTACTTTCCAATTATTGAGAAATCGCGTACTGTTTGCCCAGCCATTACTAGCCTGTTATTACAAGCCTCAGGAATGTAACACTGCAGAGGCCTGGATATAACATTGACCAGTGTAGCTGCATTAGTTTAGGAGCTACAGCATTTGAAGTTTGTTGGTTATTTGGGGATGGCAGCAGAAGTTACCAGACCTTCAAATGCTTTAGAAGAAGTAGTTCTGGCCCTGGAACAAGACTTTTTAGAGCTTGAACATGAGTATGGAGCAGCTGATATACAACAGCAAAGCATGGAAGATCCTGATAGCTCCTCCATCATGTCTGAAGTGGAGAGTGATGAATAGGAGCAAATCTTCATACCATTGGAATCTGTGGAGGTTTAAGCAAGAGAAAGTGACTTACAAGAAGAAGGCAGAGTTAAGACATTCTTCTCAGACACATGTAATGCCATATGGCTACGGGAAATAAGCCTTGTTGTCTGACACTTTCAGCTGACGCCATTCGTAATTGTAGACAGTCGTGTTTTGAACTTTCACATAATGAGCTAGACTTGGTGATCATGTCTCGGGTTCACTTTTTCAGAACTGCACTTAGGGAAAATGCATGTACTAGGCCTGTTTTTAGCAAACAAAGCCACCAAACAAAAGCCACCAAACAAAGCCACCAAACCAAAGCCACCAAACAAAGCCACCAAGCTTCTGCTTTCATGGAGTTAAAAAATTTGCCAGGATACTTTGCTTTTTGTGCACTGCATTAGTCGTAACCGATACTTGCGTGTTTTGTATATAACTGTACAAAAAAGAAGGCTTGACTGTGACTAAACATGGCAATACTGGTGGGGTACCAAAGCACACATGTACCTTTGAGCAAGTCAAAGAGGTTACAACTTTCGTTAAGAACTATGCAAGTGCCCGTGGCTTACCTCTTCCTGGTCATTTACTAAACACGAAAGACAAATTGTTGTTACTTCCTTCTAAAATGTTTATATTTCAAATCTACAAAAAAGCATCACTGCGCCCAGTTCATAAAAGTAAGTTTTATAAACTGTGGTCTCAATTTCACCTTATGTAGCTGTAATGAAGCCAGCGAGTGATCTTTGTTATAGGTGTCAACAAAACAACTTGTCTATCATGAAAGCAGCACTAATGTCTGAACATGTAAGAAAAGAGAGGCACCAAAAGGCATGTTTACACCTTGATCAAGCCAGGGAAGCAAGACATTAGCAGTGTGAAAAGGCCAAGGATTCTTGGAAGGCTTACCTGGATGACAGTAAAAATGTATGCTTCATGCATTATTCATATGATAGTGCTCAGCGGGTTCATTTTCCTTTTGATTCACAACAAACAGGACCAGCATGTTTTAAAACTGCACGCAAGTGTGGAATATTTGGTGTATGCTGTGAGGGGAAAAGTGAATAAGTGAACTACATATTGATGAGGCACAGAACCCTGGAAAAGGAGCTGATTGTACGCTCAGTCTTCATCATTATCTGGAGAAGTATGGCTGTGGTGAGAACAATGTTGTTTTTCATGCAGACAATTGCACATGGCAAAATAAAAATAATGCAAATGTCCAATATTTACTATGGAGGGTGATGACAGGTATGCAACTACAGAACTCTGGTTGGACACAAAGTTTGCTCCAGACAGGTTCTTTGGGTCGATAAAGAAGTGATATAGGAGATCATGTGTGACACCATTACCCACTTGACTGCAGTTGTCGATGAGTCTACCATTACAAAGCAGAACGAAGCAGAGACCTTAGGACGCAAGCATGTGAATTTTTATCAAACGATGTTCCTTAAGCAATTCTTCAAACCGATTTCTAATATCCTGCAGTATCATAGTTTCTTTTTTGACGCTAAGAAACCAGGTGTAGTTACAGTGACAGAAACTGCATTGTCAACAGATTCTACTGTATCTGTACTGAAGGTTGAACATCAGTTCATCCTTGATGTTCATCCTTGATGCTGGTATGCCACAGCTGTCAAACATCAAAGGCCTAGATGAACAACGTCAACGGTATCTTTATGAACAAATCCGCCCTTTTTGTAAAAGTGTTCTCTCAGCTGATTTCACATGCCCTGTGCCAAGCTGTCCAGCCTGCAGCTAAAAGCAAACCAACAATGGTGAGCAGTACATCTGCAGAGTCAACAGTCTCTCAAACAGCCACGTGACTGTGGAAAAAGGAAATGTTCGGTGTGCCATGACATCGGACATACTAAAAGAACATGCAAAGGCATAAGGATGTCATAAACTTGCTTTCATACTTTGTGTAAATGTATTATAAATTCTGTTAAAAAATGTCATTGTGATTGATCTCTTACATTTGAACCATATACATTTTATTCTAAATAACGCCACTAATTATTCACAAGCTTATAACTTGCAAACCACAACACATCATTCATAAAAAAAAATTGTTTTTGAAATTTCATTGTGTGAATATTACAGAAATGTGAAAAACTAGAAATGTGAAAAACTCAATTTTCAAGAATAATGCACAAGTATATACCCTTTTCACATGGAAGGTCACTAATATATACTAATGGTGGTTCACCTGAGGCCACCCTGAGCATCCATAGCCAGGATCAGTGTAGGGTTTTTGGGAGTTTCCTTAAATGAGTTAATCCTTCTCTTTTCATAGTTGGTATCGTATTGAACCATGAATCTCGGGTGGTTCAACTGAAGCCACTCTACATGGACAGAGAACTGGCATCACAATTGACATGTAGGAAAGAGTCTGATTATAATTATTGTCAATAGGGGAGAGATGTCTAATGATGGAGAGCATACTAAACAGGAATCAAGGGTGCAGTATCATAGCCACAGTTGCATGCCCCCCCCCCCCCCTGAATGACTTGGTGTGTACCTCCTGTGAGTGTTTGCTCTCGTGAATCTCAGTAGTCTATTGCTTGACAAACTCTAATTAAGAAGTGTGATGATTATGTGTTAAGGATGATGATAATTAACCACTTGTGATATATACTAGGAGAGGGAATAAACATCCACTTTGAAATCTTTGTGATTGCTGTAGAACTATCTGAGAACGTATATATAATTATACAACAAAGATCTTTCCAACACTTGGTGTGTCAAAATCTAGTTATTCTTGGCAGTTACATCACAAAATTGAAATAGTTGGATTTCCCCCATCCAATATTTCACTCGAGTGCTTTAGAATGAGAACCTGAGGAGGCTTCCTAAAACTAAATTTGGGACTAAAGAGCGTTCATTTCATAAGTCGTGGCTGATGCTCTATGAATGGCTTGAGTATTGAGACCTCTGCTTATGTTATATATCCTTGCGGAAAGTTTGGGCACCCATCCTCAAATGTGAAATTTTTTACCGAGATGGGTTTCAGAAACGAGAAGGTTGCGATGGAGAATGGGCGAAAGTTAGCATGAAGAGTCATCTGCACAATAGCAGGAGAATGGGCGAAGGTTGAAGAAGCATGAAAAATCATCTTGCACAATAGCAGGAGAATAGGAAGGCTGAAGAAGCATGAAGAGTCATCTGCACAGTATACAACAGCAATCTTTCAAGTTATCGAATGTCTATATAGCTGTGAGGAGCCTCCTGCCACTAAGTGAAAATGATGAGTGTAAAAGTTTGAAGATAACTTGGGTGGTGGTCAATTCTTGAACAAATTCAGAGCTCTTACGTTTCCTGATAATTTCAAAGATTTTTTGCAGATGAATGGTCTTCACCACATAACTTCTGCACCCTGCTTCTAATGGTCAAGCATAACGTGCCTTACAGATCATTAAGAAAGCGAATCCTGGTAGTATTGCTACTAGGCTGGCTAAGGTGTTGTTATCCTACTGAATCACATCACAAGGAACTACAGGATTGGCTCCTGCAGGTATGTTATTGGAGAGGAGGCCAAGAACATGAATGGATCTAGGAAAGCCTCACACAGCCGAGCGTGTGGTGACGAACAAGGAAAGCAGAAGTTGAAGCATGATGTACATAACTACTACTAGAGATTGCAAATAGGTGATTCTGTTTGGTTCAAGAATTTTGGTAGTGGTCAACTTAGGCTTCTGGGAAAGGCAACAGAAAGTTTGGCGTTGTAACCTTCACAGTGGAGTTGGATACGGAAAGATTCGAAAGATTCATCAGGATGATTTATGCTTCGCCAGAAGACAAGTGTATTGCAGACTCCAGTTCTGGGAGAAGTCGTCACTCAGACAAGTCTCAATATTGCCTAGGATAATGGAGGAACCAGATTCTAGATTCACTTGAAGAAGTTGAAGTTCCACCAACAACCTTTCTGTCATCTGAATCTCCGATGTCCTCTGAATCTCCAGAGACAGTGGTAGAATTTCTGCCTCCCACGAACGTTACACCTGTCGATACTACATCCATCTGAAAGAAGTATCTGTCAAGAAGCAGGAAATTACCCGATAGGTTTGAACCCGAATACAACTGAAGTAGACAATTTAAGGGTAAAAGAATGTTGAGTATGTTGTTTACATTACTGTGGTTAAATACATGCTCACTTCTAACATTTGTCACTAGAACTTGTCGTGACAGGACTGCTCATGTTGTATTATGTTCAAGGTGTGTGTTGGCTATTAAAAAGCTACCTGAAGTAACCGAGTAAAAGGTACAACAGTCGGCCATTCAATAGCGAGCACAGTCAGGAGCTCCTGCTTGTTTTGGAAGTATATTATACACATGCATTAACACTCAGGGAATCAGGCTACGTACCTCGCCATCTTGGGGGGGAAATCTCTCTTGAAAGTGCTTCTCATCTGCTTTCTGAACAAGTGATAAAATAATTCTCTGCTTAAGAACTGATATATTCACTGTAATTATTGACCAGATGCATTCTGTGTACTATAATTATACTAATGGTGGTTTACCTGAGGCCACCCTGAGCATCCATAGCCAGGATCAGTGTTGGGATTTTTTGGGGAGGTTCCTTAAACGACTTCTCCTTTCCCCAGTTGGTCTCGTATTGAACCATGAATCTCAGATGGCTCAACTGTATTGCCACTCTCCATGGACAGAACTGGCATCACAATAGATATGTCTATAAAACAGGATCAAGGGTGAAGTATTGTAAATTCGTAGCTGCAGTGGGGACAAGAGTGCATGCCCCCCCTCCCCCGAATGACTTTGTGTGTGTACCTCCTGTGAGTGTTTGCTCTCGTGAATTAATAGGAGCATTTCTATACAATTGCTTGACAAGCTCTAATTAAAAAGTGAGTTGCTTATGTTTTATTAACGATCCTTGTAATATATACCAAGAGTTAAATATCCACTTTGAAATCTGTGGTTGCTATAGAACTCAATGAGAATGTCTATAAACAAAGGAATTTCCAACACTTATTGTGTCAAAATCTAGCTATTCTTGGCAGTTACATCACGAAATTGAAATAGTTGGATTTCCCCCTAACATTTACCTGATTTTGGTGTATTCAATATTTCACTCTTGTGCTTTAGTCAACTCTGGTTGTTCAGCTTCTAATCCCAACCTGCAATGGTAGTTTTCTATTCTGTAAAGGATATAGGAACCTTCACTAGTGAAGGCAACACAAGTAGGAGGTAACATTATCCACGTAAATTCTATCACCCTTTGTATATATATATGTGGGGGAGGGGAATGATATTCACTGAAGAGGCCCTAGTGATGTGTCCTAGGAGGACCTTACTTGAATAAAAGCTAGTAAACGTAACATAGGAGCGGCGGCACAGCCTAATTCAAAGTGGTGCTGCGAGAATGTTGACCTAGGAAGATGTTTATAGTTTTCAGACGAGGAGTATCATTGATGCTCCCATAAAATGCTAGTGCATATTGATGCTATGAGAGAAAGGAACAAGTAATAGGGATTCAACCACAATAATAGACAGTGAACTGTTACTTTCCAAATGTTTGTATACGTTCCTGGTTACAAGTAAATTCTTGGATCGCTTCATCATAATCAATCTTTCTGTCTTTGTGAATGTAGAGCATCATCAGATGATTTAGTCTATCTTGACTCATTGTACTGCGCAAGTATGACTTTATGTGGCGTAAAGAAGAGAAAGACCGTTCACTTGTTGCAGATGTAGCAGGCATTAACAAGAGTAGTCTTAGAAGTATTCCATGGAAAGAAGCTATTTTTTCTTTTAAATTGTTTATAGTGAAATAGTACTTTCCATCACATTCTTCAGCAAGCTCAGCTCAGTACGTAACTATGCTCATGCAGATCTTCTTTGAAGTGGTCTAAAAATTCTCTTAGCAAGTGACCTGGAACATGCTCTCCAGTTGCAGCATTCTTCAAGACATTTTCCACTTAGGCATAAAAATTGAATGTTGAGGACTGCAACTTGCACTCAATTTCTCCTGTAAGTTTATCCAAGACTTCAGAGTAGAACCTGTGATACATACTCCTTGGAGAGTGATCAAAATAAGTAGTTGCAGCATTTTCGTCATATCTTGCAGGTCCCCGTCGTTTACGGCGTAGCTCAGGCTCGTTTACATGCAATTCTTAACTTTTTTCTTGAAGCTTATCCGAAAACTCTTCATTAGTTCTAAATTCTTTTAATTTAGAAAGAATGACAGATGCACAACCTTGTGCTTCCAATCCACATATTTATTTTGCCTGAAGAGCTTTGCTGAGAGTATCCGTGACAGAAAAAAACTTATCAGCTACAACTATATATACCAAATAAGAATGCAAATTTTTCTATGGTAGCCACAACATCTCGTGCTGATGATGTCTCCTGTACTCTTCAATGATTTCCTTCAACACAGAAATAATTACATGGTAGTTTTCTTTAACTGTCCAGCGAGTAGGACAGAGGGGTCTTAAACCCAGGACTCTCTGGGGAAAGGTCACTTTTAAGTTTTAGTATATAGCATAGCCTTTTTCTTTGCACTATACTTGAAATTTTTTGATAACTCCAACATGGTGTCGAAACAATCACTCATAATTTTAATAGTGCGACAAGAATCTTGTATATATTGCAAGGTTTAGAGAGTGTGCCATGCAATGAAGATAAAGGGCTCTTGGTTCCTCTTGCAGAATTCGAGTGGCTACACCAGAGCGTCTGCCAGACATGTTGGCAGCACCATCATAACACTGACCTCGCAAATGTAGGTTAGAACGCATCAAGACATAATTAAGACAGTGAGTTGACTAGCATTTGTTTTATCTGTAGCATAAAGACCAATGCAATCCTCGTACACTTCAAACTTTTGTGGGCAGACATAACGGATGCAAATAGTCAACTATAAAATACAAAAGTACATTATGCAAACTAATTATTTGTGTAAGAAATATAATTATTATAATATCATACCAGCTCACACAGAGATGCATCTACTGTTTCGTCAGCGCTAACACAATACCAGCCACTAGAATTAACATCCTTTAAGATAGAAAGTATCTGGTGGGAGATGATCTTCAACATTTCATTCTGGATCTCATGAGAAGTGTATGCCCGTCTTTGTTTTAGTCATGATTGTAAATAATCAGAATCTTGAGCTCGAAGTTGTAACAGCTGAGAGTAATTTCCATTATCCTCTGTATGCCCTCTTATAGCAAGTCCTTGCCGGCCCAGGTATTCGAGAGATGTAAACAGCTTCATAAGGCAATCCTTGCTTTTTCCTGCTCAGCTTTCAATTGGTATTGTCTTATAGCAAGTCCTTGCCGGCCCAGGTATTCGAGAGATGTAAACAGCTTCATAAGGCAATCCTTGCTTTTTCCTGCTCGCTAACATTTATATCAATCCCTAACATGGTGAGCTCATTTCATAAGTGCTTCCTTGTGGCATGCACCGATCATGGTCGCATCCCTCCAGTTACTGTAGCCAGTCGTAATAAATGAACCTTCCACATTCTTAGATATTGTTAGCTGTTTTAAGGTATGAATCTTACGACAAATTATGCAATATGCTCTTTCGTTTTTGGTTTCCCAATGAAGCCAGGGTGACCACTGTGGATTGTCAAACCATGGGCTCTGAAAGAACGGTACTCTGTTTTCTTACTACCAAATGCTTTCTTAGGAAACATACCGAGGCTTTGGTTTCATCAAAACCTTAAACTCCATTTCAGTAGTGACAGGTCAAGTTTCTTCACTATCAAGTAGAGAAGCATCTTCTTCTGTTACTATTTCCTCTGTTGTTAATGAAGCACTAGCACCATCTTCCACTTGTGAAGAAGTTTCAGATGAAGACATAAATATTTCCAAAAGTAGCTGCTGCTCGAGTCTTTTACTAGCCATTTCAGTTTGAAACAAAGCCCTATATCATATAATCATGTGCGCAAACAACAAACCCAACTATGTGGTAAGATAGTGTTGATTAGACCAGAATGTGATTGTGTTATCACTTGTAGTTGTTAATGAATCTGTACTTGCTACTGTACAAAAGCATAATTATAGCAACTTAGTACAAACTTAGTCCTAACCCAAATCTTAATATTAGTGGAGGAGAAAAGAGAAAATGTGTTATGGGTCTGATGCAGCACTCTAAGAAGTGGTCCGGCTGTCACCGGACCCTCTGTGCCGCCTATGGATGTGATCCTAATCAATCTTACCATGCCTACATCTCACTGGAGGGCCCCCCCAATCACTATTCGTTGAGGGGGAACATTATTCATCATGACAAGTGTCCCAGTTTACCACCTTCCCGTTTTTATAATTTTTATTCAGGCAGATAGTCCTCGGGGGAACCACGAGGAAGAAGTAGCCATCCCCGGCTGTATTTCAAGAGATCTTACAAGCCCAAAATAATATCCGTGTTCTGCCACATCCAGACACATAATTATATAGCTCGTGACTGCATGTCAATGCTTTCTGCGTACAAGTTCCTTAATCCAGAAAGAATTTTTACACATAATATTATGCTGATGTTGACATTGTAGATTATCACCTAGAAAGTCTCTAGCATGCCATTGATTTCCAGAATTCACCTAAAATACTAGTTTGCGTAGCAAGAATGAGAACATGCTCAGATGTTACCAGTGCTGCACACTAACCCCATCAATAAAATGCAGAAGGACAAAATGGCAAAGAATCCACTAAGTAAAGAAATTCAAGCTCACAGAAAAGTGATATATATTGCTAATAACCTTGCTACTTGGAACCCATACCTCCCTCATTTAGAGTATGCAGTACAAGCTTGGAACCCATACCTCCCTAATTTAGATTATGCAGTACAAGCTTGGAACCCATACCTCCGGAAAGATACTGAGGTAGTGCAGAGAAGAGGGACAAAAATGGTGGCGGGGATCAAGGAAAAATCATGTGAGGAACGGCTGACATATCTAGGGCTGACAACACTGGAGGAAGGATGGGCAAGAGGAGATAACCTGTTCACTCAAGTGATCGATGTCCACAATCAGAACTCAAGAAGCCATGAGAGAGGAGCATTGTATGTCAAAAGAGCAAATACAGAACTTAGAAAGAACTTTTCACAAACAGGGTTGTGAAGTCCTGCAATGAGATACCAACAGAGATCCGGGAATTGAACAGTGTGAACAGTTTCAAAAATGCATAAGACATCTGGAAGAAAAACAGTAAAGTAAACTTCTAAAGACGATCATCACTCAAAAACACATATTGTGTATAATTATTAATATATAGTGATGTAAAAATTCTATTAAATTCTATTAATTCTATTAAATTCTGTGTGACTGTCAGAGTATAGCACCAGCAACATTGTTGAACAAGAAGGCAGTTCTACTAATGAAAATATTAAAAAGCCAAGGTATGTTTGTGCATTCAAGCCAGACTATTCTAATAAGTTCAAGTGGGCTAAGCTATCAAAAAGGGGTTCATGTTATGTATTATGCAAATTATGTAATCATGATATTGGCATTGCATATGGCGGCACCAGAGACCTGAGAAAACATGAACAGACTGCTGTGCATATTTCAGCAAGTAAAAGTATGGAATCTGCAAGCTCTCTTACCTCATACATTTGAAACAGAGATGGACCAAAGCGAGAAGAAGCTGTCATAGCAGCAGAGGTTAAGTTATATCTAGCAGAGCATCACCTTCCATTTTTGGTAGCTAATCACTGATCAAAATTGTTTCCTGCCCTATTTCCAGATTCTGCAATTGCAAAATCTATCAAATGTGGCTGGACTAAAGCCACGGCTATTGTGAAAGTAGTAGCTGAATAAGTAGTTTCTGATTTACTTACCTGTCTTGATGAATCTAAGTTTTTCAGCTCACATACAGATGAAACCACTGACATTACCA
Organism: Cladorhizidae sp. MBARI D1340-BT2; assembly: GCA_028752905.1. Classification (NCBI taxonomy): domain Eukaryota; kingdom Metazoa; phylum Porifera; class Demospongiae; order Poecilosclerida; family Cladorhizidae; species Cladorhizidae sp. MBARI D1340-BT2. Next base: position 21,777,521 of record JAQNBH010000001.1, read on the forward strand.
TTAACCAACAATGCGGCATTGTGATCTGGTTCTTTGACAATACCACTGGAAAGGTTTGTTGCTTTTTCCTATAGTTGGAGTCAGTGCAGAAGACTGATGCAGCAAGTTTATTCCAGGTCCTCGACTCTAATTTCAGTGCCAATGGACCTATAAAATATGTGGGACTGGGCTCTGATGGTGCTAATGTCATGCTGGAAAAAAGAAATTCTGTTATGACTAAATTAAAAACTAATCAACCCTCTTATGGCCTTTCACTGTAATTGCCATATAGCAGCCTTAATTGCTAATCATGCATGCAGTGTCTTGCCTGATATTCTTGATGACATTATAGTTCAAATTTGGTATTTCTTCCATAAAATCCCAAAACGTCAACGCACCTTTGAAAATTCTCAAGTTTTCACCAATACAAAGCCACACAAGTTGCTTAAAACAGCACAAACGAGGTGGCTAAGATTAGAAGTCTGTGAACAGTTTAATGCTCTTCTTTCTTATTTCAGAAGTACAAAAGAGAAGCAAGCTATTATTCTCAGAATAAAAACTGGTCTTGAGAATCCACTTTGTAAATAATATTTAATGTTTCTGAGTGATTCATTGCTCGTTATTAACACCTTTAACAAAACAATGCAATTGCAATCACCTACAATACATTTCCTTTGCCAAGAGGACCAGTCATTTAAAAAAAAGATTTTGCTACGTTTTTTTCCACCCTCTTCTGTGCAAAATGCTAGTATTTCAGCTCTTAATCTAGATGACGAGGACAAGTTTCTTCTCCTAGAAGAAGTATTTGTGGGTCAAAAAGCAGAAGGCTTTCTCTCTGGTGAGAATGATCTCTTGTCGAATGAAGCCAGAAAGTTCAGGGGGACATGCACAAATTTTTGGGCGGCTTCAGCAAAGTATGCTATTAAAAAACTGCCAGTTGATAATGACTTTTTGAAAAACTTAAGTTTGATTTCTCTTCACAACTAAGAGTATTGGATAGGTACTGTTTGTTGCATCATGCCTTAAACAAGTCATCAAAGAAGACGAAAAAGGTCGGCTTTAATGAAGAATTTATTGACACTGCACTGCTGAGCTCCCTCCTGAAATTGTTGCTACAAAGGACAGTGATTGCTACTGGCATCAAGTTGGGCAAGTCAAAGATGTTTCTGGAGAATTTCGTTATCAGCTCCTCAGTAGGTTAGCTAAAGCAATGATAATAATTCCCCATGGCAAGAGGACATTTAGTCATATTGGGCTGAATAAAACCAAGGTACAAAATAGTTTGAGTGTGGATACTTTATCTGCATTGCAAGTGAACACAAAGGAACCTTGTTTCGACTTCAAACCAACAGCATGAATGCTTCAAAGATTCAAGAATACTATTTCTGAACTCAGTAAACTTATTACTCTAACATTCTTAAATATCAGTATTGTATTAATTTTATAATAATACTTTGGATATATTTGGAGTTTTAACTGGTATAAAATTCAGAGTTGAATAATATGCGTGGCTTCCCAGTCTAGGTTTGTAACTGCACCCCGAAGAACCAAAAATCCTGTTCAGATGGTGTTGCAAGTAAAAAAGGATGTGCTTATGATGAGAATGGATACACCTCGATGCAACTGGAATGGTATTGACCAAATACCAACTATAACCGGGTCACCAGTACAATCATGAAGGTAAAGCTTGTCATCAGTGCTCAGTGGATATTAGTTTTTCTTGGAGGCAAGGAGTTCCTTTCTATGTTCCTTGATCTCTCTAGCTCTGGACAGTGGGCTTGGTCTTGCCAAATCAACAGTTTTACCACTGTAGCAAGGTTATTAGTGCACAGCAATATATATCACTTTTCTGAGTGCTTGAATTTCTTTACTTAGTGGATTCTTTGCCATTTTGTCCTTCTGCATTTTATTGATGGGGTTAGTGTGCAGCACTGGTAACATCTGAGCATGTTCTCATTCTTGCTACGCAAACTAGTATTTTAGGTGAATTCTGGAAATCAATGGCATGCTAGAGACTTTCTAGGTGATAATCCACAATGTCAACATCAGCATAATATTATGTGTAACAATTCTTTCTGGATTGAGGAACTTGTATGCAGAAAGCATTGACATGCAGTCACAAAAGATGAGCTATATAATTATGTGTCTGGATGTGGCAGAACACGGATATTATTTTGGGCTTGTAAGATCTCTTGAAATACAGCCGGGGATGGCTACTTCTTCCTCGTGGTTCCCCCGAGGATTATCTGCCTGAATAAAAATTATAAAAACGGGAAGGTGGTAAACTGGGACACTTGTCATGATGAATAATGTTCCCCCTCAACGAATAGTGATTGGGGGGGGCCCTCCAGTGAGATGCAGGCATGGTAAGATTGATTAGGATCACATCCATAGGCGGCACAGAGGGTCCGGTGACAGCCGGACCACTTCTTAGAGTGCTGCATCAGACCCATAACACATTTTCTCTTTTCTCCTCCACTAATATTAAGATTTGGGCTAGGACTAAGTTTGTACTAAGTTGCTATAATTATGCTTTTGTACAGTAGCAAGTACAGATTCATTAACAACTACAAGTGATAACACAATCACATTCTGGTCTAATCAACACTATCTTACCACATAGTTGGGTTTGTTGTTTGCGCACATGATTATATGATAGGGCTTTGTTTCAAACTGAAATGGCTAGTATAAGACTCGAGCAGCAGCTACTTTTGGAAATATTTATGTCTTCATCTGAAACTTCTTCACAAGTGGAAGATGGTGCTAGTGCTTCATTAACAACAGAGGAAATAGTAACAGAAGAAGATGCTTCTCTACTTGATAGTGAAGAAACTTGACCTGTCACTACTGAAATGGAGTTTAAGGTTTTGATGAAACCAAAGCCTCGGTATGTTTCCTAAGAAAGCATTTGGTAGTAAGAAAACAGAGTACCGTTCTTTCAGAGCCCATGGTTTGACAATCCACAGTGGTCACCCTGGCTTCATTGGGAAACCAAAAACGAAAGAGCATATTGCATAATTTGTCGTAAGATTCATACCTTAAAACAGCTAACAATATCTAAGAATGTGGAAGGTTCATTTATTACGACTGGCTACAGTAACTGGAGGGATGCGACCATGATCGGTGCATGCCACAAGGAAGCACTTATGAAATGGGCTCACCATGTTAGGGATTGATATAAATGTTAGCTTACAATACCAATTGAAAGCTGAGCAGGAAAAAGCAAGGATTACCTTATGAAGCTGTTTACATCTCTCGAATACCTGGGCCGGCAAGGACTTGCTATAAGAGGGCATACAGAGGATAATGGAAATTACTCTCAGCTGTTACAACTTCGAGCTCAAGATTCTGATTATTTACAATCATGACTAAAACAAAGACGGGCATACACTTCTCATGAGATCCAGAATGAAATGTTGAAGATCATCTCCCACCAGATACTTTCTATCTTAAAGGATGTTAATTCTAGTGGCTGGTATTGTGTTAGCGCTGACGAAACAGTAGATGCATCTCTGTGTGAGCTGGTATGATATTATAATAATTATATTTCTTACACAAATAATTAGTTTGCATAATGTACTTTTGTATTTTATAGTTGACTATTTGCATCCGTTATGTCTGCCCACAAAAGTTTGAAGTGTACGAGGATTGCATTGGTCTTTACGCTACAGATAAAACAAATGCTAGTCAACTCACTGTCTTAATTATGTCTTGATGCGTTCTAACCTACATTTGCGAGGTCAGTGTTATGATGGTGCTGCCAACATGTCTGGCAGACGCTCTGGTGTAGCCACTCGAATTCTGCAAGAGGAACCAAGAGCCCTTTATCTTCATTGCATGGCACACTCTCTAAACCTTGCAATATATACAAGATTCTTGTCGCACTATTAAAATTATGAGTGATTGTTTCGACACCATGTTGGAGTTAATCAAAAAATTTCAAGTATAGTGCAAAGAAAAAGGCTATGCTATATACTAAAACTTAAAAGTGACCTTTCCCCAGAGAGTCCTGGGTTTAAGACCCCTCTGTCCTACTCGCTGGACAGTTAAAGAAAACTACCATGTAATTATTTCTGTGTTGAAGGAAATCATTGAAGAGTACAGGAGACATCAGCAGCACGAGATGTTGTGGCTACCATAGAAAAATTTGCATTCTTATTTGGTATATATAGTTGTAGCTGATAAGTTTTTTTCTGTCACGGATACTCTCAGCAAAGCTCTTCAGGCAAAATAAATATGTGGATTGGAGGCACAAGGTTGTGCATCTGTCATTCTTTCTAAATTAAAAGAATTTAGAACTAATGAAGAGTTTTCGGATAAGCTTCAAGAAAAAAGTTAAGAATTGCATGTAAACGAGCCTGAGCTACGCCGTAAACGACGGGGACCTGCAAGATATGACGAAAATGCTGCAACTACTTATTTTGATCACTCTCCAAGGAGTATGTATCACAGGTTCTACTCTGAAGTCTTGGATAAACTTACAGGAGAAATTGAGTGCAAGTTGCAGTCCTCAACATTCAATTTTTATGCCTAAGTGGAAAATGTCTTGAAGAATGCTGCAACTGGAGAGCATGTTCCAGGTCACTTGCTAAGAGAATTTTTAGACCACTTCAAAGAAGATCTGCATGAGCATAGTTACGTACTGAGCTGAGCTTGCTGAAGAATGTGATGGAAAGTACTATTTCACTATAAACAATTTAAAAGAAAAAATAGCTTCTTTCCATGGAATACTTCTAAGACTACTCTTGTTAATGCCTGCTACATCTGCAACAAGTGAACGGTCTTTCTCTTCTTTACGCCACATAAAGTCATACTTGCGCAGTACAATGAGTCAAGATAGACTAAATCATCTGATGATGCTCTACATTCACAAAGACAGAAAGATTGATTATGATGAAGCGATCCAAGAATTTACTTGTAACCAGGAACGTATACAAACATTTGGAAAGTAACAGTTCACTGTCTATTATTGTGGTTGAATCCCTATTACTTGTTCCTTTCTCTCATAGCATCAATATGCACTAGCATTTTATGGGAGCATCAATGATACTCCTCGTCTGAAAACTATAAACATCTTCCTAGGTCAACATTCTCGCAGCACCACTTTGAATTAGGCTGTGCCGCCGCTCCTATGTTACGTTTACTAGCTTTTATTCAAGTAAGGTCCTCCTAGGACACATCACTAGGGCCTCTTCAGTGAATATCATTCCCCTCCCCCACATATATATATACAAAGGGTGATAGAATTTACGTGGATAATGTTACCTCCTACTTGTGTTGCCTTCACTAGTGAAGGTTCCTATATCCTTTACAGAATAGAAAACTACCATTGCAGGTTGGGATTAGAAGCTGAACAACCAGAGTTGACTAAAGCACAAGAGTGAAATATTGAATACACCAAAATCAGGTAAATGTTAGGGGGAAATCCAACTATTTCAATTTCGTGATGTAACTGCCAAGAATAGCTAGATTTTGACACAATAAGTGTTGGAAATTCCTTTGTTTATAGACATTCTCATTGAGTTCTATAGCAACCACAGATTTCAAAGTGGATATTTAACTCTTGGTATATATTACAAGGATCGTTAATAAAACATAAGCAACTCACTTTTTAATTAGAGCTTGTCAAGCAATTGTATAGAAATGCTCCTATTAATTCACGAGAGCAAACACTCACAGGAGGTACACACACAAAGTCATTCGGGGGAGGGGGGGCATGCACTCTTGTCCCCACTGCAGCTACGAATTTACAATACTTCACCCTTGATCCTGTTTTATAGACATATCTATTGTGATGCCAGTTCTGTCCATGGAGAGTGGCAATACAGTTGAGCCATCTGAGATTCATGGTTCAATACGAGACCAACTGGGGAAAGGAGAAGTCGTTTAAGGAACCTCCCCAAAAAATCCCAACACTGATCCTGGCTATGGATGCTCAGGGTGGCCTCAGGTAAACCACCATTAGTATAATTATAGTACACAGAATGCATCTGGTCAATAATTACAGTGAATATATCAGTTCTTAAGCAGAGAATTATTTTATCACTTGTTCAGAAAGCAGATGAGAAGCACTTTCAAGAGAGATTTCCCCCCCAAGATGGCGAGGTACGTAGCCTGATTCCCTGAGTGTTAATGCATGTGTATAATATACTTCCAAAACAAGCAGGAGCTCCTGACTGTGCTCGCTATTGAATGGCCGACTGTTGTACCTTTTACTCGGTTACTTCAGGTAGCTTTTTAATAGCCAACACACACCTTGAACATAATACAACATGAGCAGTCCTGTCACGACAAGTTCTAGTGACAAATGTTAGAAGTGAGCATGTATTTAACCACAGTAATGTAAACAACATACTCAACATTCTTTTACCCTTAAATTGTCTACTTCAGTTGTATTCGGGTTCAAACCTATCGGGTAATTTCCTGCTTCTTGACAGATACTTCTTTCAGATGGATGTAGTATCGACAGGTGTAACGTTCGTGGGAGGCAGAAATTCTACCACTGTCTCTGGAGATTCAGAGGACATCGGAGATTCAGATGACAGAAAGGTTGTTGGTGGAACTTCAACTTCTTCAAGTGAATCTAGAATCTGGTTCCTCCATTATCCTAGGCAATATTGAGACTTGTCTGAGTGACGACTTCTCCCAGAACTGGAGTCTGCAATACACTTGTCTTCTGGCGAAGCATAAATCATCCTGATGAATCTTTCGAATCTTTCCGTATCCAACTCCACTGTGAAGGTTACAACGCCAAACTTTCTGTTGCCTTTCCCAGAAGCCTAAGTTGACCACTACCAAAATTCTTGAACCAAACAGAATCACCTATTTGCAATCTCTAGTAGTAGTTATGTACATCATGCTTCAACTTCTGCTTTCCTTGTTCGTCACCACACGCTCGGCTGTGTGAGGCTTTCCTAGATCCATTCATGTTCTTGGCCTCCTCTCCAATAACATACCTGCAGGAGCCAATCCTGTAGTTCCTTGTGATGTGATTCAGTAGGATAACAACACCTTAGCCAGCCTAGTAGCAATACTACCAGGATTCGCTTTCTTAATGATCTGTAAGGCACGTTATGCTTGACCATTAGAAGCAGGGTGCAGAAGTTATGTGGTGAAGACCATTCATCTGCAAAAAATCTTTGAAATTATCAGGAAACGTAAGAGCTCTGAATTTGTTCAAGAATTGACCACCACCCAAGTTATCTTCAAACTTTTACACTCATCATTTTCACTTAGTGGCAGGAGGCTGCTCACAGCTATATAGACATTCGATAACTTGAAAGATTGCTGTTGTATACTGTGCAGATGACTCTTCATGCTTCTTCAGCCTTCCTATTCTCCTGCTATTGTGCAAGATGATTTTTCATGCTTCTTCAACCTTCGCCCATTCTCCTGCTATTGTGCAGATGACTCTTCATGCTAACTTTCGCCCATTCTCCATCGCAACCTTCTCGTTTCTGAAACCCATCTCGGTAAAAAATTTCACATTTGAGGATGGGTGCCCAAACTTTCCGCAAGGATATATAACATAAGCAGAGGTCTCAATACTCAAGCCATTCATAGAGCATCAGCCACGACTTATGAAATGAACGCTCTTTAGTCCCAAATTTAGTTTTAGGAAGCCTCCTCAGGTTCTCATTCTAAAGCACTCGAGTGAAATATTGGATGGGGGAAATCCAACTATTTCAATTTTGTGATGTAACTGCCAAGAATAACTAGATTTTGACACACCAAGTGTTGGAAAGATCTTTGTTGTATAATTATATATACGTTCTCAGATAGTTCTACAGCAATCACAAAGATTTCAAAGTGGATGTTTATTCCCTCTCCTAGTATATATCACAAGTGGTTAATTATCATCATCCTTAACACATAATCATCACACTTCTTAATAGAGTTTGTCAAGCAATAGACTACTGAGATTCACGAGAGCAAACACTCACAGGAGGTACACACCAAGTCATTCAGGGGGGGGGGGGGCATGCAACTGTGGCTATGATACTGCACCCTTGATTCCTGTTTAGTATGCTCTCCATCATTAGACATCTCTCCCCTATTGACAATAATTATAATCAGACTCTTTCCTACATGTCAATTGTGATGCCAGTTCTCTGTCCATGTAGAGTGGCTTCAGTTGAACCACCCGAGATTCATGGTTCAATACGATACCAACTATGAAAAGAGAAGGATTAACTCATTTAAGGAAACTCCCAAAAACCCTACACTGATCCTGGCTATGGATGCTCAGGGTGGCCTCAGGTGAACCACCATTAGTATATATTAGTGACCTTCCATGTGAAAAGGGTATATACTTGTGCATTATTCTTGAAAATTGAGTTTTTCACATTTCTAGTTTTTCACATTTCTGTAATATTCACACAATGAAATTTCAAAAACAATTTTTTTTTATGAATGATGTGTTGTGGTTTGCAAGTTATAAGCTTGTGAATAATTAGTGGCGTTATTTAGAATAAAATGTATATGGTTCAAATGTAAGAGATCAATCACAATGACATTTTTTAACAGAATTTATAATACATTTACACAAAGTATGAAAGCAAGTTTATGACATCCTTATGCCTTTGCATGTTCTTTTAGTATGTCCGATGTCATGGCACACCGAACATTTCCTTTTTCCACAGTCACGTGGCTGTTTGAGAGACTGTTGACTCTGCAGATGTACTGCTCACCATTGTTGGTTTGCTTTTAGCTGCAGGCTGGACAGCTTGGCACAGGGCATGTGAAATCAGCTGAGAGAACACTTTTACAAAAAGGGCGGATTTGTTCATAAAGATACCGTTGACGTTGTTCATCTAGGCCTTTGATGTTTGACAGCTGTGGCATACCAGCATCAAGGATGAACATCAAGGATGAACTGATGTTCAACCTTCAGTACAGATACAGTAGAATCTGTTGACAATGCAGTTTCTGTCACTGTAACTACACCTGGTTTCTTAGCGTCAAAAAAGAAACTATGATACTGCAGGATATTAGAAATCGGTTTGAAGAATTGCTTAAGGAACATCGTTTGATAAAAATTCACATGCTTGCGTCCTAAGGTCTCTGCTTCGTTCTGCTTTGTAATGGTAGACTCATCGACAACTGCAGTCAAGTGGGTAATGGTGTCACACATGATCTCCTATATCACTTCTTTATCGACCCAAAGAACCTGTCTGGAGCAAACTTTGTGTCCAACCAGAGTTCTGTAGTTGCATACCTGTCATCACCCTCCATAGTAAATATTGGACATTTGCATTATTTTTATTTTGCCATGTGCAATTGTCTGCATGAAAAACAACATTGTTCTCACCACAGCCATACTTCTCCAGATAATGATGAAGACTGAGCGTACAATCAGCTCCTTTTCCAGGGTTCTGTGCCTCATCAATATGTAGTTCACTTATTCACTTTTCCCCTCACAGCATACACCAAATATTCCACACTTGCGTGCAGTTTTAAAACATGCTGGTCCTGTTTGTTGTGAATCAAAAGGAAAATGAACCCGCTGAGCACTATCATATGAATAATGCATGAAGCATACATTTTTACTGTCATCCAGGTAAGCCTTCCAAGAATCCTTGGCCTTTTCACACTGCTAATGTCTTGCTTCCCTGGCTTGATCAAGGTGTAAACATGCCTTTTGGTGCCTCTCTTTTCTTACATGTTCAGACATTAGTGCTGCTTTCATGATAGACAAGTTGTTTTGTTGACACCTATAACAAAGATCACTCGCTGGCTTCATTACAGCTACATAAGGTGAAATTGAGACCACAGTTTATAAAACTTACTTTTATGAACTGGGCGCAGTGATGCTTTTTTGTAGATTTGAAATATAAACATTTTAGAAGGAAGTAACAACAATTTGTCTTTCGTGTTTAGTAAATGACCAGGAAGAGGTAAGCCACGGGCACTTGCATAGTTCTTAACGAAAGTTGTAACCTCTTTGACTTGCTCAAAGGTACATGTGTGCTTTGGTACCCCACCAGTATTGCCATGTTTAGTCACAGTCAAGCCTTCTTTTTTGTACAGTTATATACAAAACACGCAAGTATCGGTTACGACTAATGCAGTGCACAAAAAGCAAAGTATCCTGGCAAATTTTTTAACTCCATGAAAGCAGAAGCTTGGTGGCTTTGTTTGGTGGCTTTGGTTTGGTGGCTTTGTTTGGTGGCTTTGTTTGCTAAAAACAGGCCTAGTACATGCATTTTCCCTAAGTGCAGTTCTGAAAAAGTGAACCCGAGACATGATCACCAAGTCTAGCTCATTATGTGAAAGTTCAAAACACGACTGTCTACAATTACGAATGGCGTCAGCTGAAAGTGTCAGACAACAAGGCTTATTTCCCGTAGCCATATGGCATTACATGTGTCTGAGAAGAATGTCTTAACTCTGCCTTCTTCTTGTAAGTCACTTTCTCTTGCTTAAACCTCCACAGATTCCAATGGTATGAAGATTTGCTCCTATTCATCACTCTCCACTTCAGACATGATGGAGGAGCTATCAGGATCTTCCATGCTTTGCTGTTGTATATCAGCTGCTCCATACTCATGTTCAAGCTCTAAAAAGTCTTGTTCCAGGGCCAGAACTACTTCTTCTAAAGCATTTGAAGGTCTGGTAACTTCTGCTGCCATCCCCAAATAACCAACAAACTTCAAATGCTGTAGCTCCTAAACTAATGCAGCTACACTGGTCAATGTTATATCCAGGCCTCTGCAGTGTTACATTCCTGAGGCTTGTAATAACAGGCTAGTAATGGCTGGGCAAACAGTACGCGATTTCTCAATAATTGGAAAGTACCTTTTTCCCATGAGAAAGGTCACATGTATAGCACACAGAATGCATCAGGAAGGACATGAATATATACCCAGTGCCTACCACCAGTAATGTGACATTTTAGTACCAATATAGGACTACTTTTAAAGCACTAAGGGGTCATCTAACTGGTTAACGATTGTGGTCTTCATGGCACATATTAAAGGTCATTTAACTGGTTGTGGTCTCCAAGGGTAGTCTTGTTTTTTCTTCGTCAATCCAATCCCGTTGTTTGTTTCTATTAAAAAAAATAGCGTATCAAGAATTCATTTTATGATAGAATAAAAAATAGAGGTCAATCAGAGGTCAATTTAGAAATTACAATGAAAAAAAAAGAGGAAAATAAAAACCAACAATACTTCTATCATCAATGTATCATAAATGTGTACTTGACGATGATAAAAATAAATAAATGGCTCTTCAATCGCTTGGTGCTTCTACCTTCACCCCAACCTGGATGGCAGGTTTTTCAGAAGTAGGAACGGTAGGAGCACTTGGGGGTTTCCCATACAAGTAAATAGCGAGAATCACCAAAACAGCTCCAAAGGTGAAGTTCGTAGTTATATGGTAATTGAAGAGATAGACAGAAGCAATACATGACAAAAAGATGGACAAAGAAGTAGCGAATCCCTTGAGGATGTTGTCCGCATATCGTACCACGACCGCTACAATTAAGCCTCCGATTGCTTGCTGGGAGATGACAAACACAACAAGATAACTATACCCATAGAAAACGCCTTTGCTGGATATCTCGGAACCATCCTTGATGAACATGCCCAGCAGGGCTGTGATCGAGCCGAACATGCCGAGTTGAACGTTCCTAAGCCACACGCTTACATTTGACCCTTTGAGCATCATCTCGAAATAAACACCAGCAAAGCCAGAAGACAGGCAAGAAATGATAACTGCTATCACCCCCAAAATGTAATTCTGTTGGTGAGCGGGTGAGGTTGAGGAAGAGGTTGTGGAAGACGAGAAAGAGGATTCAACCTGAACAAATGCCACGCCCACAAATAGGATGGCGAGGGATGCCCACTTAAGGTAACTGAGTTCCTTGCGGAGAATGATAACGGAGAAGACAGCAGTCGTAAGGATCTTCAGCTGGTAGGTAACCTAAATAAATATAAATGACAATTATAAAACTTGGATTTTTACTTGGATTTTTAAATGCCTTATATAATTATTATATATCTCCTTGATTAGGAATTAGGCCTCCAGTTGCAATAGCCCCTCCAATTATGCATGGCTTAGTCGCAATTGGTTATAGGAACCATTACATTTGTATATACCTGCTGAAGTAAATATGTAATAGGCCACACCCACTCAATTAATTTGACATAATGAGGTGAAGTATACTAGAGAGGTTCATAATACATCACAACTAAGATAATAGCAGAGATCCAGTGCAACAGGTCCATGAAGAGAAGTTATGCTGAAGCTTTCAAACATCAAGTATATAGATCCAGTGCAACAGGTCCATGAAGAGAAGCTACGCTGAAGCTTTCAAACATCAAGTATATAGACCCAGTGCAGCAGGTCCACGAAGAGAAGCTATGCTGCAGCCTTCAAACATCAAGTATATAGACCCAGTGCAGCAGGTCCATGAAGAGGAGCTATGCTGCAGCCTTCAAACATCAAGTATATAGACCCAGTGCAGCAGGTCCATGAAGAGGAGCTATGCTGCAGCTTCAAACTTCAAGTATATAGACCCAGTGCAGCAGGTCCATGAAGAGAAGCTATGCTGCAGCTTCAAACATCAAGTATATAGATAAATTCTTGCTTTTTTTAAATCAGAAACAGGTCTGTACTATTTATTTATCACAAGAGTCCACCTGTTAATGATGTCAAGTCAGAGAATTAGCTACCACTTTTGATGGAATATTTTGAGTTTAAAAAAAGGGGGGTTAGTGGGTTGGGAGGGATTGGACATTCCCAGGCTACATGATAAATCGCTGCATAACTTTAGCTTGCTTGCCCCAATTCTTGCACCAAACTACAGCTAGATTATTGTATTTGCATTCTAACAATATGAAGCATTATTCCTGTATCCACACACACCCCCCCCACACACACACACCCATGACAGTTTCTAGACACTGTTGCTGTTTGGAAACACTTACGGCAGTGAGCATGGAACAAACTGACCTGAAAGACGGCCGCTTCCAGGTTAGAAACGGCCACATACTGCAAGTTGTTCTGGAGCATGTAGACGATGGCAGGCACGGACATTTTGAGAGTGTCCTTCCAGTTCACAACCAATGCCTCGTGCAAGTGGGAGAGCCACTTGCGGAAGGACCCTTGCTGCACAAAGATGATGATGAGACACACCACCATCTTTGCAAACTCCGAGAAGACGACAGCGGTGGTGGTGATGAACATGCCACCTTTCACCAGCCTGGAGTAGCGCATGCTGATGATGAGGAGAGCATTTTGGATGGTCAGGACCACCAAGCTGATATACTTCAGATACCCTGAGGATTCGCCTGTCAGGATACAACAAAACACACACAACAGATAGTTTGCGGAGGCAGGATGATGAAGTAGGTTGACAATAGCTCTATGGGACACACACTGGACCAACACCACACTGGATGGAGGCAGGATGAAGTAGGTTGACAATAGCTCTATGGGGACACACACTGGACCAACACCACACTGGGTGGAGGCAGGTTGGAATAGGTTGACAATAACTCTATGGGACACACACTGGACTAACACCACACTGGGAGGTGGCAGGTTGAAGTAGGTTGACAATAGCTCTATGGGGACACACACTGGACCAACACCACACTGGGTGGAGGCAGGTTGGAGTAGGTTGACAATAACTCTATGGGACACACACTGGACCAACACCACACTGGGTTGAGGCAGGTTGAAGTAGGTTGACAATAGCTCTATGGGACACACACTGGACCAACACCACACTGGGAGGGGGCAGGTTGAAATAGTTTGACAATAGCTCTATGGGGACACACACTGGACCAACACCACACTGGGTGGAGGCAGGTTGGAGTAGGTTGACAATAACTCTATGGGACACACACTGTACCAACACCACACTGGGTTGAGGCAGGTTGAAGTAGGTTGACAATAGCTCTATGGGACACACACTGGACCAACACCACACTGGGTTGAGGCAGGTTGAAGTAGGTTGACAATAGCTCTATGGGAACACACACTGGACCAACACCACACTGGTTGAGGCAGGATGAAGTAGGTTGACAATAGCTCTATGGGGACAGACACTGGACCAACACCACACTGGTTGAGGCAGGATGAAGTAGGCTATATGGGACACACACTGGACCAACACCACACTGGTTGAGGCAGGATGAAGTAGGTTGACAATAGCTATATGGGACACACATTGGACCGACACCACACTGATTGAGGCAGGTTGAAGTAGGTTGACAATAGCTATATGGGACACACACTGGACCAATACCACACTGGGTGGAGGCAGTTTAAAATAGGTTGACAATAGCTCTATGGGGACACACGCTGGACCAACACTACACTGGGTTGAGGCAGGTTGAAGATAGTTCTTCAAGGAATACTGGCAGTCCAGAGAAAGAACTGTTACTATGCCAGTCATGCAATGTAGCCACAGAGCAGAGCTCATATAGCAACAGTCTAAGAAAATGGCCAGTATTCACTTCGCCGGTGTGCAGAGGTAATCATTTCTCACAGGTGCTAGTCGCTATGTCTATCTACTGGGCTAGCCAGAGTGGATGGCAGATAGTTCAACCGGCACAGAGCAGAGCCTACACAGTGTCACACGTTGACAACCCACTCACAAATCTGTCTGGTTTCCAGCAGTGATATATATTGTTATATTGCCCACCAGATAATCAGCAAACTACACAGAGAAGGAACAGCTTTAAGGGAGACCGAAACCTCTCTGTGCAGGCAAAGAATTCCCGGGTTTTTAAAATTCTAACTTCATTTATTATTATTATGGTCCAGTGGCATGTGAGTATGGAGGGTTGCTAGGTATTGGCTCAGTGGCACGTGCGTATGGAGGGTTGCTAGGTATTGGCTCAGTGGCACGTGCGTATGGAGGTTGCTAGGTATTACACATGAATATGGAGGGTTGCTAGGTATTAGGTCAGTGGCACATGAATATGGAGGGTTGCTAGGTATTGGGTCAGTGGCATGTAAAGTAGCAACCATGCTCTTGACCACATACTTAATTAAGTTCTAATGCTGGTGCATAGAGTGTGGCTTCCTCTAGCCACAGGTGCTAATTTCAGCTCTCTAGCACTTGGCAATCTGGAGATATTTATGTGGCAAAATCAGGCACTCAGGTTTTGAGGTGCCCCCACTTTAGCTCCAGTAACTTGGCTATAGTTATACCTATGAAAACTTTGGTAGAGCACACAGAGAGACCTATCTTTTGAGCTATATCAAGTCCATACCATGAAGTTTGCAGAATCTATGGAGCTATAAAGTGGTAACCACAAGTTTTGTTTTACACTTGACTACTAAAATAGTTTCGTCCCCCTCTTAAAGCTCATAAAGAGGCTAACAACCCATAGGATGGAAAAAGTTACACGTCTTGGAAAGCACAACATTTTCATTTGACCTTTAGTTAATGATTGATGCTAAGTGCCCTGCAATAATTAGCTTTCATTGTATTGCATTAACAGCTGATGAGCAACACAGTGGCCATCACTGGGCTCTAGTTAGGTCAGCCAACTGATTAGCACCTTAGGATTGCACTTAAAACCTGCATTGGTCACGAATACACCGAATTTGAAATTGCGTCCCAATGCGCATCCGATCCAATGCGCCTCGAGAGGTGTTTCAGGGTAACTATAGGCATTAAAATAAGTGGGTATTAGATAGAACTTCTACCTCGCTACGGCCGCAAATCAGAGCTTGCAGGAGACGAGAGTGCCAACCCGGTACTACTTGCTAGAAACTGTTCATTGGCTGGCTAGAAGTAGACTAATTACACCGCAGCTGTTAGAGCTAGCAAATGGTACCCGATTCTTTTCACAAGTAGCTTCTTTAATAGCTACCGGAATTTGTGGAACTTCGACGATACTCTGCATTTTCCTCAACTTCCACCCTCCTCCTGTTCTGCGGCACACCGCTGTCCTTCCGGTCACTCATCCACAAGAGGGAGGAACATTGTTTGTGCTGATATAACCAATCAACACGCATTGATTCATCGTAGAACTGAATGCACTTCCGATGAGCTCTCACTCTTGCATATAGTGGACAGGGCCTTATTTGCAGCTCCCTTTAAAGCATGGGCAAACATGGCTTCTCAGAGAGGGACTCACAAGCGTCAGCCACCTTCCACACGCCCTTGCCTGCAGCACTAGCTTGCAAGGCGCTAGGGTGGTCATCCAAGAATCTGCTCGCAAAGAACTGTGGCTTCCCAAGACTACATTAGCAGCGCCACAACTAATCCACATTGCTGGGTCAGTGATGGTTGTCGATCAGTTTACTTTAGGGGGCGGCAATATTAAGCACTCGTGCTAACATTGGCACGTGGCTGCTCAACCAATGGCATGCTGGCAATAACTGCAGCGCTGGAAACAATGTTTTAAACACAAGCATCCACGTTGATCGGCAGTTGTGATTTTCTGCCAATCAAACAAAATCTTGCCAATCAAACAATATCTGGCAGATCACGACAAAGCAACAAAAAATTCTGATAAATTACTCGGCTTTATTTTGCTCGTGTCTCATACCTCTCGTCTAACCGTAACTTAGCATATTTATTTGTAGCACACACAAGAAAATTTGAAAATGGCACTCCATATTTAAAAAGTTGCCTACACCTGTTTGTTGGCTTAGACCGCTTGCGTAAATACACCCACAGTGCTCCACAAAAAAAAGAGAGAAACATATCCCTTGAGATCTAGGCTACTAAAGAAGACCAGGGCTAGGGCTAAGGCTTGGGCTAAGGATACTAGGGCTAAAGCTAGAGCCAGAGCTCTGAGGTGCTGGAGCATCCCAGGGTTGTCTGGGATTTGCACATGATTCTGCACCTTTGAGGTTTCTCCTCCGGCCACCTTTTGTTTTAAAGCCAAGTACATGTCCTTTGGTGGCATCAAACTAGAAACCTCCAAGTATTTGATATCAGCTGAAAATAATCCTAGCAGCAAGCCTTTGGGAGCAGTTACGACAATGACATCTTGGAGGGAATCTACCAAGCAATAGCTACAGCTTGTTAGCATGCTGCTCATCCTATATATATTTCCTTCCACTGTTACCTTGCTGTTCCAACGATCAAACGATCATTCTCTTGAATATTTCACGAGATATTTTCCACAGTCAACTGCACCCAGAAAAATTATTTTAACAAGTGAAATGATCCAATACGGAAGCCATAGACGAGTGCAATGAGTCGGATTTTATGAGTGGGAGGAGAGGTCGGAGGAAATAAATGCAGTGCCTGGTACTGGGTTTCAGGGTTTGGATTTCATTGAGAATAGTACTTTTATATGTTGTTCTTGATTTGATCTATCTTGCTATATCTTGCTACCACATTTCAATGCCTTTTTCATCGTCATGCCTGTCAAAGCTTTGCATCGTCATGCCCGTCAAAGCTTTGCATAGTCGCACCAGTCAAAGCTTTCTGTTATCTAAAGTGGCTGAAATGGTTGCTTCAGAACTCTATGGAAAACACTACAGGGCACGATGCCTTGATTTAACCACAATCTCTGAGAGCTGAAAATCACTCGCATGCACACACACACAACATACACATTGCTGGGTCATGAACTCCCTCCTTCACTGACATTCAGTGGATTGCTTCAAATATAACAAAAGATGCTTGTCTGCACTAGAGCTGGTCCTAGTCCTAGTGCATAGATGATAATACACATTTGTGAAGGCATAACTAACCCAAGCAGTTGGGTGATTAATCTACGTGGCTAGCCAAAACATGTCCAGCATAAATTCTTACGTGGCTAGACAAAGCATACCAGCATAAATAAGCTAGACAAAACAAAACATAGTTAATCATAATCCTTACCTTCCATGAACCTAGAAATTATATCCGCTCTTTTATGATGGCATATCACACTACTGACTTGCAGAAGTTCTTCGTCGTCTACCTCAGTATACAATTACTGCCCACGTCAGCCCGCCCTTACGCGGTCTAGGGAATTCCCCCGTGGAAAAATAGAAGGGGTCAGTCCCCACCTTACTCGGGCCCAGGAGGAAGCAGATTACCACCTTCGGCAATATCTCCGGAACAAAAAAAAGGAAGAACCCAGCAAGGATTGGATGATCAGGAGGGGTCAAGTCATAGAAAGACCTACAAGAATATCTCCACCTCATGACTATCCTTTGTTAGGCCCAGGAATCCAATTCTTCCACCCCTATTCCCATCTTCCCCCCCAACCCCACCCCCATCCTCCCCATGCCCCCCCCCCCCCCACCCCACTCAAAATGAAACTTCTAAGTATGGAATGTGGAAGGCCTGAAGAGCACTATACCCAACGCTCCGGAAGTGGATATCTTCATAAATGCTGATATTGTGTGGCCTAACTGAAACCTTTCTTGCAGAGCCAATCATTACCCCAGGTTATCAATGGTCCCTATCGCCAGCAGACTGCAGGTGTGCACAGCATTACTATGTTGGGGGGGAGAAACATTTGCATGGTGCATTCAAAATAGCTAGGGATGGTCTGCATTCTACAAGGTATATAGCTACATCACCTCCAGGAATTTTTTAATTTTTTATGTCATACAGAAATTAACATCAAGGCCATTGATTTATATTATATCTTATATTTTTTGGAATCATAATTGTATTTGTCGAGGTCCCATGGACGCAAAGGTGTCAGTAATAGAGTCATAATTTAGCTTAGCAGTGATATCATTTTTAACAAAAAGAATCAAACTCTCTTTGAGATGTCGTGGATCGAAGCTTGTTTTTAACAATGGTGAGTTTACTAAAGCTCTCTCATAGGATGCTGTGGTCACAGGAAGTGTGACAAACAAACGATAAAGTTGGTATAGTCCTCCATACACTGTGCAGATCAGTCTGATGCAAAACTTGTAATACATCCAGAACTGTTTTGCAATTTTGAAGAAGGTCTCTCAGGGAAAACTCTGTTTTCAGAGCTGATGATTAGATGATTTGTGGGCAACTAATGACAATAAGTGGGAAAGTAGACAGTTCAGCATCTCCAGTTATTGTCTAAAGTTTGTCCCTTTACACTAAAAATAATCTGGACTCGAGCATTAAAAAAAAAAAAAAAGTATTAAAATGATTTTTTTATTTTAGAGATGTTCAGACCAGTGGTTGGTGTTAAGAGGAGTTTGTGAAGTGAGGAAGAGCGAGAAAAAAGCTTCATATCTGGCTTTCCTGGATATAAGTAAGGCATATGACAGTGTGTGGAGGGAGGGACTGTGGCAGAAGTTGAGGCAGTATGGAGTAGAAGAGAAGCTTGTGAGGACATGTGTAGTGTGGTGGAGACGACGGTGGTATTGAATGGAAGGAAGTCAAGGTGGTTCACTGTGGAGAATGGACTTAGGCAGGGATGTCCTTTGTCTCCACTTCTTTTCAATATATATTTGATGGGAATGGCAGAGGAATTGGAGAGAGCTGAGCTAGGAGTCAACGTGGAAGGCTGCTGGTGTGGGGCACTCATGTATGCAGATGATGTTGTTCTTCTGGCTGACTCAGGGGTGGAATTGCAAGCTATGTTGGATGTGGTACAGGCGTATGTGTTAAGGTGGAAGATGAAATTTAATAGCAAGAAGAGCAAGGTCATGGTAATAGGGAAGAAGGAATCAGAAGTGCATTGGAGGATTGGTGAGGAGATATTGGAAGAGGTCAAAGAATTCAAATACTTAGGAATATGGTTTGATAGGAAGCTAAGGGGTAATGTTCAGTTAGAGAAGATGGCAAAAAAGGCAGAAGAGTGGTTGGAAAGGTAATATGGATGAGTAGAGTGAATGGGCAGGTGGAAGTAGACAGAGGAAGAATGGTGTGGGAGCTTCTAGCAAGACCCAGTATGGAGCATGCAGCCGAAGTGTGGTGGACAGGAGGACGGAATGCTCGCAAGAAGTTGGAGTCAGCACAGATGAGAGTGGGTAGGAGACTGTTGGGGGCAAGTGATACAGTAGCAGGAGTGGCAATATGGGGAGATATGGGGTGGAGGAAGCTAGAGGAAGGGAAGAGATGAAGGTTTTGTTTGGCAAGAGATTAGAGGTGTTGGAACAGAGCAGATTGGTAAAAGTTGTTGTAAATAAACTACGAGAGGATGGAGGAATTGGATGGTGGGAAGAATATGAGATCTTGAGGAGAAAGTACAAGATAAACAACGAGGTTGGGTCAGTGCGCAAGTGGAAGGGGAAAGTGAAGGTGAGAAATGAGAAGGACTGAGAGGAGGAAGTAGACGGGAAAAGTACGCTGAATTATTATAAATCGGCAAAGAATGGTGCAGGGGTGGAGAGGTATGTGAGGTCCATGCATGGTCAGGAAGGTGTGCGGCTGCAATTTAGACTGAGGACTGCATCAGCTGGGTTGTTAGAGGATAAGAAGAGATGTGGGATAGTTAGGGATGAGAGGTGTATAATGTGTGATAGTGGAGCAGGGGAGGATGTGGAACATTTCTTGGTGACATGCGGGGAATTTGAGAGGGATCGGCTGGTTCTGATAGATGAGGTACGCAGAATTGCAGGGGCAAGACAGTGGCTGGATGAATTAAGAAGAGTGAGTAAGGTTGGAAAGGTGGCATTGCTTTTGGGGAAAGATGTGGAGGGAGTAAGTGATGCAGTGATGGAGGAGGTGGGCGAGTGTGTTATGTATTGGGTAGGGAAGTGGTGGCAGAGGAGAAAGGAACTGTTGTATGGTGAGCTGAGGAATGATCCACTCCTGTCCCTCCCTCCTTGAGCAGGGGACACTCGTAACTTAATATTGTGGATAATTATATTAATTAAGTACTGTTGACTTCTTTTTAAAATATAGATTGTTATTAGGTTAGTTACTAAATAGTTTCACGTGCTGTATTATATATGTGATGGCTAACAGGCTCAGCAATAGCAACATTAAATCATAACGCGAATAATTAAACGAAGAAGTTTGATGTGCTGGGATTAGCGGAGACATTTTTGCAGAAGGAGGATTAGGTGAGTGGTGGCAGGATATGAGTGGTATGGCAGGAATAGAGAGGGTGGCAGGCGGGCGAGTGGAGGTGTGGGAGTTCTGGTGCATGAGAGTTTGGAATCTAGGGTGAGGAAGTCAAGAGAAGGTTTGCTGTGGGTGGAGTTAAGCGGAGCGGGGAGAAGAAAAACCATGGTAGGGGTAGTGTATGTGAACCCAGAAGGAGTGAGAGTGAGTGAGATGGAGGTATTGTTTGAGGTATTGCAGGAGGATGTGGTGAAGTATGAAGAGAAAGGGTTCGATGTTGTTATGATGGGGGACTTCAATGCAAAGATTGGATTAGGAGTGGAGGACAACCCAAACAGTAATGGAAGGCGGTTGTTGGAGTTGGTTAGGGTTGGAGGTCTGGTTGTGGGGAACGAGTTGCAGTGCTGTGAGGGCAGGTGGACGTGGGAATGTGGGGAGAGAAAGTCGGTCATAGACTATATGTTGATTAGTGAGGACATGGATGTAGCTAGGGTGGTAGTTGAGGACTCAGGCAAGCTGGATGTGGGGTCGGACCATAACATTATTTGGGGAGAAATTACGTGGGGTAGGAGAGAGGTACAAGTGAGAAGAGAGCGACATAAATGGAGAGTTGACAATAGGCTAGACTGGATGGAGTATCAGGAGGCAGTGGAGGAAATGTTCATGGGGTGGGAAGAGGAGGTGAGAGAGCTTGAGCAAGAGTTGGGAGGAAACATAGTTGAAGAGGTGTGGGGTAGGTGGAAGGAGAAAGTTTTGGCTGCAGCGGAGAAAGGAATTGGAAGGAAGAAGATTACAGACAGGTCAGAGGGATGGTGGTCAGGGGATGTGGAGTGGTTGATTGGTGTCAGGAAGGAGAAATGTAAGAGGCTAAGGGAAGCCAGAAAGAGATGGGAGAGAGAGGCTACATTAAGACAACTATGGAATGACTATAGAGAAGCAAGAAAGGAAGTGAAAAAGACTATTAGGATAGAGAAGAAGGAATTGAGGAAGAGAACTATAAAGAAGATTAGAGAGCAGGGTGGGACTAGTTGTAAGCTGTTTTGGAATGATTTAAGAGCAAAGAGGAAGGAGAGAAGGATAAAAGGAGTGAGAGATGAAGAGGGAAGGATGGTAGAGGAGGAAGTCAAGGTGTTGGAGGTGATGGCAAAACACTGGGAAGAGCTGGGGAGGAAAAAAGAGGATGCCACAGTACAAGAAGTAGAGATGGGAGAAGTGGGTGGGCATGAGCTGGGTATGTGTGAAGAAGTAAGCTGGGAAGAAGTAGTAGAGGTATTAAAGTGTTTGAAGAGAGGAAAGGCACCAGGCCCTGATGGAATGTTGAATGAGATGCTGATGTATGGAGGTAGAAGGTTGGTGGAAGTGATGGTGCAGGTGATGAATGTGGTGATGAGGATTGAGTGCTGCCCAGTGGACTGGAAGAGGAGTTTACTAGTACCTCTCCACAAGGATGGTGACGAGGATGAAGTAGGGAATTATAGGGGAATTTCATTGTGTTGTAATGTGGTGAAGGTGTTTGCGAGAGTGTTGGCAAGGAGGTTAGGAGTGTTCGCTGAGGATAAGATTTTGACGGAAGCACAAGGAGGATTTAGGAGACAGAGGAGATGTTCAGACCAGTGGTTGGTGTTAAGAGGAGTTTGTGAAGTGAGGAAGAGCGAGAAAAAAGCTTCATATCTGGCTTTCCTGGATATAAGTAAGGCATATGACAGTGTGTGGAGGGAGGGACTGTGGCAGAAGTTGAGGCAGTATGGAGTAGAAGAGAAGCTTGTGAGGACATGTGTAGGATTGTATAGTGGGGTGGAGACGACGGTGGTATTGAATGGAAGGAGGTCAAGGTGGTTCACTGTGGAGAATGGACTTAGGCAGGGATGTCCTTTGTCTCCACTTCTTTTCAATATATATCTGATGGGAATGGCAGAGGAATTGGAGAGAGCTGAGCTAGGAGTCAAAGTGGAAGGCTGCTGGTGTGGGGCACTCATGTATGCAGATGATGTTGTTCTTCTGGCTGACTCAGGGGTGGAACTGCAAGCTATGTTGGATGTGGTACAGGCGTATGTGTTAAGGTGGAAGATGAAATTTAATAGCAAGAAGAGCAAGGTCATGGTAGTAGGGAAGAAGGAATCAGAAGTGCATTGGAGGATTGGTGAGGAGATATTGGAAGAGGTCAAAGAATTCAAGTACTTAGGAATATGGTTTGATAGGAAGCTAAGGGGTAATGTTCAGTTAGAGAAGAAGGCAGAAGAGTGGGTTGGAAAGGTAATATGGATGAGTAGAGTGAATGGGCAGGTGGAAGTAGACAGAGGAAGAATGGTGTGGGAGATTCTAGCGAGACCCAGTATAGAGCATGCAGCCGAAGTGTGGTGGACAGGAGGACGGAATGCTCGCAAGAAGTTGGAGTCAGCACAGATGAGAGTGGGTAGGAGACTGTTGGGGGCAAGTGATACAGTAGCAGGAGTGGCAATACGGGGAGATATGGGGTGGAGGAAGCTAGAGGAGAGGAGGGAAGAGATGAAGGTTTTGTTTGGCAAGAGATTAGAGGTGTTGGAACAGAGCAGATTGGTTAAAGTTGTTGTAAATAAACTACGAGAGGATGGAGGAATTGGATGGTGGGAAGAATATGAGATCTTGAGGAGAAAGTACAAGATAAACAACGAGGTTGGGTCAGTGCGCAAGTGGAAGGGGAAAGTGAAGGTGAGAAATGAGAAGGACTGGGAGGAGGAAGTAGACGGGAAAAGTACGCTGAATTATTATAAATCGGCAAAGAATGGTGCAGGGGTGGAGAGGTATGTGAGGTCCATGCATGGTCAGGAAGGTGTGCGGCTGCAATTTAGACTGAGGACTGCATCAGCTGGGTTGTTAGAGGATAAGAAGAGATGTGGGATAGTTAGGGATGAGAGGTGTATAATGTGTGATAGTGGAGCAGGGGAGGATGTGGAACATTTCTTGGTGACATGCGGGGAATTTGAGAGGGATCGGCTGGTTGTGATAGATGAGGTACGCAGAATTGCAGGGGCAAGACAGTGGCTGGATGAATTAAGAAGAGTGAGTAAGGATGGAAAGGTGGCATTGCTTTTGGGGAAAGATGGCATTGCTTTTGGGGAAAGATGTGGAGGGAGTAAGTGATGCAGTGATGGAGGAGGTGGGTGAGTGTGTTATGTATTGGGTAGGGAAGTGGTGGCAGAGGAGAAAGGAATTGTTGTATGGTCAGCTGAGGAATGATCTTTGGTCCACTCCTGTCCCCCCCTTCCTGAGCAGCGGGACACTCGTAACTTAATATTGTGGATAATTTTATTCTGTTGACTTCTTTTTAAAATATAGATTGTTATTAGGTTAGTTACTAAATAGTTTCACACTGTGCTGTATTATATATGTGATGGCCTTAACAGGCTCAGCAATAGCAACATTAAATCATTAAACCCGCACCCGGTCAGGTGAATGATCCGCTCTATACTACACTATTCACTAGGTCTCTACGAGTCTACGACACAAGCACATTCACTAGCTGCCTGCTCAAAGCTACAATTTGCAATAGCAAGCAGCACTCGACTCAATCTTATTCTCGTGATAGTGGTCATAATGATCTCACAAACGGCGTCCAAAATTATTGCCTCGGCATTAAATTCCGTGTGACTGATTTTTGTGTGAATGATAGAGCTTGCTAGCTTGCTGGTAAAGCTGTGTTGGTTGGGGGGGGCGGACGCCCCCTCCGCCCCCCCCCCTTAGTACCTCCGGTGCCTGCAGTAAAGGGAAGTGCCTTTCGGCTAGAACGTGATAGCCGTTTTATCAAGACCGAACATGAACAAATATCTCCAAGGCCACTCTACTTACCATGTCTGCGTGACCACTGAATATTTCAATGTAGTATGCTGCTATTACCCACCAATGATGAACCTAGACATTGATCTAGGAGTAGGTCTACTGATGGGGGACTCCTCTAAACCATCGATCATATGTGGGGATTTTAACTGTCGCATGGACAAAGGAAACAGAGGCACTACTTAATAGAACCCTTGAAGGATATGGCTTTTCTCTGGCTAATGACCCCAACATCAAGACATACATAACCCAGAAAGGCTCTAACACAATAGATCTGATTTTCCACAATCTTGGTCCTCGGTTGTCAAACCCTGTGGAAATAGTGCCAATTCTGACAAAGAGACATCAACAAATCGTGCTATCTCTAAGAGTAAAATACCAGAAAAATCTCTTAAAATCTTAAATGTTGTTTGGATGCTGATATACTAGGATCCCACCCTCTAATACCAGATATCTTCTATGGCATTGCAGATGGTCACTTAGACAGGGCAGTGAACTGCTTTACCATAGCAATGGTTAGTGCAATTCCCACTTTTAATCCCTCCAGAAATCATCACAAACCATGGTTCGATGCAGAATGCCTCACCTTAAAGCAGGCACTTCTGTGGCTAAGAAAATCACAATGTTGGACCTTGAAGAAAAAATACAAAGCTATTATCAAACAAAAGAGAGAGGATTATGATGAATTCAAACTGAATAAACGTATTAATGATGCGTTATTTAGCAAAAGGAAAATTGAGGCACCCTCTCTCGTTGAACCAGAAGTATGGTTGCATCACTTTCAAATTCTGTATGATCCGGAGCATGAACCACCTGACCTTCCACCTCCACCTACACAGTGGACAGTTCTTGAAGAACAAAATGACTGGTACAACCAACTATTTCTGGTGAAGGAGGTGGAGACAGTGGTGGTCAAAATGCCCAACAAGAAGGCACCTGGTCCAGATAGCCTATGTCACGAACACCTGAAGCAGGCACTACCAGTGGTGCTCCCACTTTTGACTGACATCCTCAATCTTTGCCTGATTACTATGACGGTACCTACCCCCTGGAGAAAGAGCACTCTCAAAGCCCTCTACAAGGGAAAAGGGGATCCCCTCTCACCCAATTCTTGTGGAATAGCACTTACCAATTCGCCAATGAAAGTCATGACCTCCCTTATCAATCATCGACTTAGAAGACATATTTTCCATCTCCTCCCTCCAGAGCAACACGGGTTCCAACCGCACAAAAGCACACGAGAACCAGTGTACCTTCTTTTAAGACGCGTGAAGGAGGAGCTCAGCAGGAAACTAGGGTGTCACTATGCAGTCTTCGTGGATTTCAGAAAAGCCTTTTACTATGTTAATAGATCAATCCTCATACACAAACTCAGAGAGTAATTCAACATCAAAGGTCGGATATTAGGATTGATACATAGTCTACTTAAATGGAATGAATTTCGTATCTATGATGGAACCTGTTTCTCTGATCCCATCAGGCAACATAGAGGGGTTGCACAAGGAGATTCATTCTCTCCGACTGCCTTCATCTTATATATACATTTCGGATCTAGCTGATACCCTCAGGTCAGATGATATAGGACTCTCCTTTTATGCTGACGATCTTGTGTTCTACTCAGCAAACCTGACAACCATTCAAGCCCAATGGATAAACTCTCTGACTGGTGTTACCTGAATAAAATGGAAGTAAACATAGACAAGACAAAGTGCATAAAATTTCGGAAAGGTGGCAGGCTCTCCAGCAAGGATGTAGTTATATATCGGAATCACCCTATAGAATTTGTCAGAAGCTATGAATATCTTGGTCTAACCATGCAGTCTCGCCTCACATTCACTGATCACATCCAGAAAAAGAAACAGAAGGCACTCTCTGTGATTGCCACAATGAAAGAGCTATCACTTGTAAGCATAGCAACTGCACTTGAGATCTACTCGATGAAAATTTTCCCGATTGTGGATTATCTGATATCCTTGTATCTTTCTGCCAGACATCTAATTGAACTCGACAAAGTCAAGTCTGTATTTCTAAAAAGAGCCCTGGTTGTCCATCAATCTGCATCCTCGACAGCTGTGCATGAAATGGTGGGCACCTCATGGCTATGTGATGATCTGCGGACAGCAGGAGTGAAATTTGAGGCCTCAGTTTGGAATGATTATATGGAAGACAGAGAGGAGAGGGGCATGAAGTTTTCCATTGCAAAGTTCACGAATGGGCCGACTTTTCATTTTGATGAATGGAAAAGATGAGGACAAAAGACAAGACATCTTTACACATGAGCGACCATCCATGGGTTTCATCATAAATTGTGTATACATACGGACTATTATGAGGTGGGCGATGACTGCCAGTGTATTTTACACCTAACTGAAAAATATCATGTCATGACTTGTGGAGCACGCTCTCCTCTGGAAAGTTTGACAGACTTTATTAGGTCTGTGGACAGTATGTGAGGTTTTATACATTACTCATTTATTTTAGTTGTACCATTTTTGCTCATTATGAGTGTTTCTTTTAAAAAGTAAATTAAAAAAAGTAAAGTAAAGTAAACTTAGTAAACTGGATGTGACTGAACAAGAGAAGGATGTGGGTATTATTGTTGAAGCAAATGGTAAATTTCACCAATAAGTGTTTCTATCAGTGAAGAAGGCCAATTCTGTTCTTGGAAAGATTCGGAGAAATTTTCTGTCCAGAGAAAAATATGTCATTATCAAGCTCTATGTGACCTATGTTCGACCACACTTAGACTATTGTATTCAAGCATATTATAACCCAAGTCATCAGAAAGACATTCAAGCTATTGAAAAAGTTCAAAGGAGGGCTCTTAGACTGATACCATCATTGAGTGGGAAATATGAAAATCAATTAAAAGAAGTCGGACTTAAACATTGGTTGATAGGCGCCGGCGCTTTGATTTGATTGAAACATTCAAAATATTGCATGGGTTTGATGATCTTCCCAAGTCGGACTTCTTCACCTGTGTCACTGAATCTCATCCAGTCTCAACCCGAAATGCATCTCTAGCAGTGCAAAGATCAAGACTTGACCTCAGTTCTTATGTAATCAGGTCATCTCTGTCAGGAATGACCTACCACATAAACTGAGAAAGGCTTCCACTGTATGGTCTTTCAAATTTCAACTAGACAAATATTTTAAAAGTCAAT